>JAJPUD010000013.1:23002-44511 GCA_023553655.1 Myrmecobius fasciatus | reverse complement strand
TGACCTCTTTCCCTTCCTTTTTTTCCCCCCACCTCCCTCAGCCTCCTTCCAGATTCAATTGCTATTCTTTCTTTTGCAGGAGACCTTTCCTGATGTTCTCCCTGTCCTCCAAATTACTTGTCCTGGTCTATATATATTTTGTATGTATATTGTCATTTGCATGTTATCTCTTCCATTAAAATTTGAGTCTCAGATGGGTATTTTTTGCTTTTCTTTTAATCTCCAGAATTTAGCACAGGCACATAATAAGCAGATAGGTGTTTGTAGACTGATCAATTGATACTCTAATCCAAGCAAAATGAATTTAAATTGTGATAAACAGACTAGTTTCCCAAAGAGAAGCTTGTTTCTTTTTCTGAACCATTAGATTGGAAGCTCTTTGAGGACAGAGAATGTTTTTGCTTCTTTTTGTCTTGTTAGGCTTAGTACAATGTCTGACACATTGTAGACACTTAATAACTGTTCATTGACTGACTGCATCTAGTTCACAGGATGTAAAGCGAGAAGGTAAAATAAAGTTAGCTGACCAACCTCTGCCCTACCCTATTTGGTGGCACTCTGGAATGTCCCTAGTCCCCAGAAGTCCCACCCCTTGAAAGCCCAGGCTTCACTAAGTGTCCTAGCTTCACGAAGGACACTTCTGCTGATCATACCCGTCACCTGAGAGCTTGAAATATCCTACATCAGGATGATATGGCTTGTTGTACCCCTGCCAAGCACAGAATATCCCAGCTCAGATTTCCTTCCTGGGGCTTGGTATGATCCCTGAGATAATTAACCCGGAGAAAATGTAAAAAATCTACCCTCAGGCTATTGCATTCACTTCTCTTTCCCAAACTTAGCGGGAGTTCTTAACCTACCCTTTAGAGATGATTTCATTAGGGAAATATGATCTAGGGAATCTCAAATGCTTAAATGTGATCTGGTCCCTTTCCAGTCAAAGGCTAGAAATGACCTATTTGGGGTACTAATCAATGATTTCTCCTAGATGCAAGAACAACCATGGTTCTCTAGGCAGATTTTAGAAGCTAAAGGCTGGCCTACAGGTTCTTCGCCAACTTTAGTGTGAAACTTGGGTTATTCACAGGCAGCTTGTCTTCAGATGCTTATGAGTTGCAATTTATTTTCAGCACTATTTAGACAACCATGTCCTCTGGCATCATATTACTCTCTTGACTCCCCTAGTAGAGCAAGTGAGTGGATACTGAAATTGGATTGTCTTGGTGAGGCAAGGCAGAGGGACCGGAGGCTCCATGCTGCTGCTGCACCAGACAAGCAGGAACTACATAACTTCACGGACTTACTAATCCTCTGTTTTTACATCTAATCACTTCACACAAGATAGATTAAGTAACTAAAATTACTTTCATATCTGATGGGATCCGTTGGTTTAGAGGTTTCTCCCTCACTGTTTTACAACTTAATGGAAAAATCTCTGGACTCCTAATCAGCAGAGCTATCACTGTTATACTGGGGCTCAGTTTTCTCATCTCCTGAATGGGTCCAACATGCTTGCCTGGTTGATTATGTTATCATAAAGATAATGTAAGAGGCAAAAAAAAAAAAAAAAAAAAAAAAAAAACAATGTAAAAGTCTTGGAAAGTTAAAATAGTTTATAGATGCAATGGGTTATTATGAAATGTAGCAGAAAAGAGATGAAATTTGGAAAAAGAGACCTAAAGTTCAAGTCCTGACTCTTTTACTTATTAACTATTTATCCTTGGATAAGTCTCTTTATTGGTAGCATGTCAGTTTCTTTATCAATAAAATAGTTTAGCCAGATTAATGACTCCTGGCCACATGTGGCCCACGATACTCCCAAGTATATCCCGAGCCAGTTATTGTCCAGTTATTTCAGTGGCATATGATTTTTCATAATCTCATTTGGGTTTTTCTTGACAGAGATATTTAAATGGTTTGCCATTTCCTTCTCCAGTTCATTTTGCAGGTGAAGGAACTGAGGCAAGCAACTAAGTGGCATAATAAGCTCCTGAGACTAGATTTGAACTCAGGAAATTCAGATCTCTTTTATTCCAGGCCTGGATCTTTATCTCTACTCTCACGTAGCTGCCCAAACCAGATTAAAATATAATTGGGAAATACTTAACAAAATAAATAACAATACTTTTTTTTAAGCTAAGTCAATCTGTGACCTGCAAAGATTAGTGGCCCCTGTCACTATTTGAGTTTGACACTACTACACTAGATGACCTCTAAAGTCCTTGTTAGCTCTAAATTCTATAATGTTACACATTTGCATGTAAAATCTTATCATATATATCATCTCAAACCTATAGG
The DNA here is from genome assembly GCA_023553655.1 of Myrmecobius fasciatus. Taxonomy (NCBI): domain Eukaryota; kingdom Metazoa; phylum Chordata; class Mammalia; order Dasyuromorphia; family Myrmecobiidae; genus Myrmecobius; species Myrmecobius fasciatus. The sequence goes on along the minus strand of JAJPUD010000013.1, from coordinate 42,213 downwards.
TAGGTTGTTATGCCAGATATTATTAACCCCATTTTATGGATGTACAAACTGAGGTACAGAGAATTGTGACTTATTTATACAATAGTTATTAAGTGGCAGAAACAGAAAGCAAACATGTTTTATGATTCCAAACCTATGCCTTTTACACAATAGTACTTCATCATTTTTAATATTGGGAATGGATATCCACCTGTTTTTCTGGTGCAAGTCATTATTCATCAAGGAACCAATTATTGCTAGTGAATCTATTTTTAGGTTGGGAATGGAATGGCATCAATTTCAATATTTCTCTAAGATGGTAAGGTATAATCCGATTTTCATAAAGATTTCTGTAATTGTGCCTGAAGTCGAGGTCAGCAATGAAGTCTGTTTGTTGGAGCAGAAGATTAGGGATCACAAGCAGCCAGAGAATTCAGTGACTGGCCTAAGATCACACAACAAAGCTTACAGTCATCCATCAGTAAACACCTTACTGTTCCTTACAACATATATCCATCAACCAGCTGTCAGGTCTTATCTATGTTACCTCCACAACATCCCAAGAGTCTGTCTTCTCTCCTCTCATCTAGCTACTATCTCAGTCCAGGCTCTACTGGCCTATTGTAATCACCCCCAGTTTGATCTCCCGCCTCTGATCTCTCCTTGCTCCAGTTGATTCTCCACTGAGCTGCCAAAATGGCACTAGTATCTCCATGTTTCTCCCTTGCTTGAAAAAACTCTCTTGCCTCTAGGATAAAATGCAAGCTTCTCTGGCATTTAAAGCCTTTCACTATCTGGCTCCAGTTTAGCTTTGAAGGCTCACTGCCTTGTAATGACGGTAATCCCAGGAGCTCTCCCTACTCTGCTGGACTAAGGACTGAGAGAAAGGCTCCACCCAAGGAGTGGCCCCTATTTCACTCAATATTCTTGTCTAACCAGTCTCTTTGCTGTTCTTATATAGGAAATTCCATTTTGTATCTTTGTGCTTGTACCTGCTGGGCTCCATTCTCACTTCCTTTTCTCTTAAGATCTTTCTCTTCTTAGGATCTCTAGCTATCAGTGCCTGTATATAATTATTGTGCATGCATTGTTTCATTATCATGGCAAAAGAATATAACTTCAGAATCATTTTCTTGAGTGTATTTTAATTCATTTTTTTTTATCCCCCATGTCTAGCACAGTGTTTGGTACATGACTGACGCTTAAATTGCATTTTTCTTTGATTGAGTGATTGCCTTGAGCTCCTTGGGGAAAAGACTGTGTTTCTCTAAATAAAAGTTGGAAGGGAATTCCACGGTGGCTCTAGGATGCCCTGACACCTTTCTTTAGCACTGAAAAGCTCATCCCCACTATTATGTCAAGATGTGGCCTACATGACTAGATTGGGAAGGAGAATCAACTTTTCATGGGAACAGTGTTTTTGTGCAATTTTGGCCCTGCTGTGAATAGGGACTATTAATCACAGTCAGGGGCAGCTGGTTCAGCCTTGGAGCAGACACTTGTCTGTGGTACCTTGAGGGAGAGAGGAGGACACCAGTGAATGACCTCCTTGCATTCCAAGTCTGGAAGTGATCTGTCTAAAGAGAGTCATAAGAGCAAATGTCTGAAATATGATTATGATTTTGATTCATGAGCACTTATAGCTGAGGGTGGTGATCCATCAAATGTTCTAACATGAGAGATCTCAGGATTCTGACCCCAAAATAAGAGGCCAGGGTTGTGGATTTCCATAATGGTAATTAGGAAACAGAAGAATATGTATATATATATATATATATATATAAATAAAAGTTATGAATCCTTTTGTTTAAAAGGCTGATATTTTGCCTTAACTTTTTATGGTTATTAGTAAAAGATGAGTTACATGATAGATGCATCTCTGACAGACCTGGGAGGAGGGAGCAGGAGATTAATGAATGAAAGGTCTACTTTGGTATCTTTGGGAGCCTAGTTCTCTAGGTGAAAGGAACATCAAGGCAATCAACCCTTAAGGATTTGTGGATACCTATGTTGTCCCAATTTAGAGGGAATGAAAGATATGGTATCTTCTCCAGCTGTCTTGCTGACCTTTAAACTTGGGGTCAAAGCCAAGACTTTGATTTACTTTCCTTAAAAATAACAAAAAAACAAAAAAACAAAACAACAACAACAAAAAAACTTAGTAAGATCCATTTGGGTGAGAGTTGGGGAGATAAGGAATGTCAGTCAGCCTACTATGTCCACTGATGTTATAATTCATGTCACAGCAGAGTTGTTTGCACCTACTGGATAGAAGAGAAAAAAATGAATTTAAATGGTAGCAGTGCTAGGGATTTGTACTAGACATAAAGAATTCTCTTTTGATAAGGATTCTTGAAATGGCAGCAGTGACCAGTAGAGGTGTCAGTCTTCCTCCTGAAAGTCTGGAAGAACAGCACATTGAAATACTGCTCTCTTATCTACAATCTTCCTCAGAGGGGAGGGAGACAGATGCAATAAATGACCTCTAAAGCTCTTTGGATGAACAATTCTTGGATTCTTTGATGGAGAGTTTTTCCCTTTCACATGTAACTTCTCTCTCTCTCTCTTTTTTGTAAGCAGCAGCCTCCTGATTGGTTTCAGCTGTTGGAGTGGGACTAGGAGGGGAGAAGCCAAACCCCTGAAGGATTAAGAGAGATGATGTGGTGAGGGTTTGAAAACAACGTCTGATAGAGCCATTCCCAGTCTGAAATAATGCGAATAATCTAAGGGGAGGAAAGTGAGACCCTCACATTGGCTCTTCCAAGCTCCCTTGGCAAGTCTTCCTTATAGCCTGTCACCCAGACCTGCTGGTAATCAAACACTGTTTCTTTCTGTCAAGCATTCAGTTTACATTTCTTTATGACTTAAACTTGTGATGATCTCCTCCCATCTTCCATTTGACCTTAGCACATACTGATTTGGGTTAGAAAAATCCCATTCCTTGCCTCTGGGTAGAACTGGGCCTGATCCATCCCCAAAGGACAACTGTTTGTCTTGTTTCTAAAAATGTCCAAATGGAGTTATTCACGTTTCTTGGGCAACATATTTCAATATTGAAAAATAGTCCTATCTAGTATGTTTCAGAAGTTTGGAACCCTTTAAAAGAACTATGACAGAACAACTCACAATAGATGAAATTTGTCCCAAATAGTTAACAATTTAGGATCCTGTTCAGAGCATCCGCTATCCTCTGGCTTCCTGAAATTTGAATTTGGGAATCATCATTCGCATGTATACTCAGAGAATATTTGGACATTTTTTCAAGGGTCTGTGCTTTTTCCACCCCCCTGGTCTAAAGGTTCATTGTGGAGATAATTCAGAGGAGGGCAGGAGAGATGTTAACTGTGTATGCTAATGAAGTAGACCTACCTCAGTTATCATCCCATATCATTTAGAAGCTTTACCCCTGAATCCATCCCAGGAAGTTCACCTGCCATAATTCCCTTAAAAGTTATGAGTTCAAAAACCAACTTAAAAGAGGCGAATTGTTTGGTGCCCCAAGTCAGGAATCAAAATTAAACTGGAATATCAATAGAATAGAGACCTGATATGTTTCACTAAAAATGAGATATTACTCAGATTCTCTGCTAGTATGTCCCCAGTCTTTGCTGGTATTCCCTCTTCTTGACACTCTCAGGTAGCTTTTGTTCTATACAGCCAGAACCTAATCTGGAGGCAAACAGAGTCTAAACATTGTGGTTATGTCACTGAAACGACCTTTTTTCTCTCTTTAAGGAAAACTACCTTTCCTTCTCAGATCTAGTTTTTAAAGACTGGACTCTGAACAAATCTGAAATAGATATATACCTAGGGTCAAATTTCCTCTCCCTCTCCTTCCCTTCTTTCCTCCCCTCCCTTCCTCTTTTCTCTTCTTTCCTCTTCCCTTCCCTTCCATTCTCTTCCCTTCTCTTCCTCCCCTCTTCTTCCTCTCCCTTCCTTTGCTACTTGATTTTCATTTACTATCTTCTCTCCCCCTAATGGAGAAAAGGAAAAGAAAAATAAAGTGTAACAAATATGCATAACCAATTACAACAAATTTCATATTGACTGGGTCTGAAAATTTATATTTTATTTGGTATCTCAAACCTATCTTCTCTCTGTCAGGAATTGTGTATTATACTTCATCATCATCATTGCATTTTCCGGATCTCAAGTCTTTTAAAATTGTTTTTCTTTTTTTTTAATAAAGCTTTTTATTTGTATAACATATGTATGGGTAGTTCCCCAGCATTGATCTTTACAAAGCTTTCCATTACAAATTTTACCCCCAGTCCCCTCCCCTCCCCTACATGGCAGGAAGTCCATTACATGTTAATAATGATGAAATACTTGACAAGTTATGCAAGAAAAATCCTATCTACAAGAAAAAAAGAAAATCAGAGAAAGGCAATACAATGTAAGCAAATATCAATAGAGATCATGAAAATGTTATGTTGTGGTCCATATTTCATATCACTCTCTCTGGGTGTATATGGTTTTCTTCAGTGAACAATTAGAACTGGTTTGAGACAATTCTTTGTTGCAGAGAGCCATGTCCATCAGAATTGATCATCATGTAATACTGTTGTTGCTGTGTATGATGATCTCCTGGTTCTGCTCGTTTCACTCAGCATCAGTTCATGCAAGTCTCTCCAGGCCTCTCTGAAATCGTCCTGCTAGTCGTTTCTTACAGAACAACAATATTCCATAACATTCATATACCATAATTTGTTCAGCCACTCTCCAATTGATGGGCATCCCTTCAGTTTCCAGTTTCTAGCCACTACAAAAAGGGCTGCCACATTCTTGCACATGTGGGTCCCTTTCCCTCTTCTAAGATCTCTTTGGGATATAGGCCCAGTAGAAACACTGCTGGGTCAAAGGGTATGCACAGTTTGATAGCCTTTTGAGCATAGCTCCAAATTGCTCTCCAGAATGGTTGGATCCGTTCACAGTTTCACCAACAATGTATTAGTATCTCAGTTAAAATTGTTTTTCTTTACAATGCTATTGTATACATTGTTCTACATATTCTGGACCACTTCATTCTGCATCAGTTCATTCAGGTCATCCTAGGTTTTTCTGAAGGTTGAAAGGTTTGGGAAAGCAACAACTTTATGGGATAGGAACAATGCAATGGATGGGAATTTCTAATTAGCACTGAGGTTTTCTGCTCTCCTTACTCTTCTCCCTCTATCTCAGTGGGATAACTGATCAATTTCTCTTTGATATTTTCCTTTGTGCTGGGCTTCAAATGGTCACACTCACTGACTAAGGAGAGAGCCAAGCCTCCTGGCTGGTGACTGGCAGCCCATCTTGATTTCAAGGTTTTGTGCCTTTGCTGGGATAACCTTTGAAGTACTCTTGGGGTCTACAGGGATGAAAAAGCTTGCCAACCAGCTGGGATTCTGTGAGGTCATGGTATGTGTATGGAATGTTAAAAATAGATTCCCTCCAAAATCTTATCCCCCATTTTATCCCTGCCTACTGTTCCCTGATCTCTCCCATCTTGTGATATTCTTTGGGATGGAAATTTGAGTTCACCTGGGGATTCAATTTGTTTTTGGGATCTCCTCACTCTTATACACTGAAACCACTAGACCATGGAAGATATTTCTTTCCCTGAGTTCCCCTCATTCTTTTGTCTATCATCAGACTATGACTGACCATTATTGGCAGAGGAATTGAGTAGTCAATTGATAGCCTGGGCAGCTCATTAAATACCAAAGTTGAGAGATGTTAGTTTTTTTCTTCTATAAGCCAAAGGGAATTACTGAACTAAGTCTTTTGATTGGGAAGAACCCAAAGTTCTCATATCTTTTTCTTGATGGGATCTTTAGCCCCAATGGCTTTATTTTTAAGCCAGTATTTCTCTTGGCTATACTTCTGTTGAGAAGCTAGGTTCAAATTTTGGTTCTCCTATGTGACCTTGAGCAAGTTATTTTGAATCTCTGAACCTCATTTTACTCATCTGTAGAATGATGGGATTGGAACTTCAAAATCACTTCTAAATCTAAAAGTATGATTCCATTTATCTCCTTTTCCATTATCATTATCACCTCATTATTAGCCATTACTGTCTTTCAAAATTGATCATTTGCACAGTATAGTTGTGATAGTGTTAATTGTTTTCCTTGTTCTGTTCACTTTATATCAATTTATACAAATTCCCCCAGGTTCCTCTGAAACTTACATCATTTCTTATAGCACTATGGTATTCAGATACATTCATATTCCATAATGTGTTCATCATTCCCCAACTAATGACTGCCAGCTTAGCTTCCATTTCCTTGTCAACACAAAAAACTGTTGTAAATGTTTTCATACACATAGGTTTTTTTTCCTCTTTCTTTTCTCTCTTTGAGAGCATATTCTGATTTCTAATGGGAAGACATTATGGAGAAGGTGTGATTTTAAAAGCAAACTAGAGGGATTGTTCCTTTGAAGAAACCTTTGGAGAAATTACAAAGGTAGGAGTAGAACCAATGGCTAAACAAGATTCACATGCAACGTGAAGTCACCAATATAGAGCCCTAATCCACATGACAACTAAACTTTAGTAACAAATTCTACTCTGTTTTTGTTCTCTGTCCGTGCAATGACATTATTTGAAGATGAAGAGGGCAGGAGTTGCTGTTGGTCATTTAAAGCTGGTCTAAGTGATAAGTGTTTTTTTAATTCCTACCAAGTCTACAGCCAATAGTTGCAGGTGATTAGGAGCAATTAACAGAAAAGGATTAAAGAAAACAGGGCATAGTCCAAGTCATGAGTTGAGAGAATAAATAGGTCAAGTTTGTCCTTTGAACAAACAATTCTCATTAATTTATTCAACCTCACAATAATTTTTCGGAGCAGTAGTATGTATATTCCTAATTTTATATTACTTCCAGTGATATAGGTGGTAGTACTAGCAGTATGTGAAGTTGAAGGCAAAAAAAATTGGTGAACAAAGATAGTTTCTCTTTATCGCCACCGTCATGTGGGAAACATCCTGTTTCCTTAGCTCCTTGCTTAAGACTGTGACTTTTTTTTTTTAAGTCAATGCCTGGGAATAGGCTTCTTTTCAAATTTTGCAGGTGGTTTTGTCTAAGAGGAAAAAATTCACATCACATACCAGTTCTAGTTCTTAAAAACTTCACCAATCCTACATATGAGTTATTAGGCTCATATGTGCCTAGATACTGGTCTAAGTTCATGCATTCTTTGCTTTTAGAAAGATATATATGTGTATACACACACACACACACATATATATGTATTATATATATATATATATATACATTCATATAGATATATATAACCACCTATCCATATAGATGTGAAATATATAGAGAGATACAGATATAGATATAGATATAGATGAGAAACCTCTTTTGTTGGCCTAAATCACCAATTTTGTGATTGGGATTGCCTCCCAGAAATAATAGAATCCACTTATCTCCCTCCCTGTACACCTTATTAAGCATACATTTCCTGTCAATTGTATTTAATTCTCTTGGCATGTATGCAAATCAATATTCAATACATGACCATATTTTCTTAAAGAAGGGGTTCTTAACCTAGACAGATTTTCTTTAAGGAGAGAGGCAACTATGAATTTGGATGGAGAAAAATCACATTTTTTAAATTGCAATATAATTGTAATTTTACATTATAAATCTTTGTAATCTTATGTATTTTATTTTCTGCCTTTAAAAGCATTATTCTGAGGATAGGTCCATAGGCTTCACCAAACTGCCAGAAGAATACATAATGCAAAAAAAGGTTGAAAATCTTGTCTTAGAAAAATCAATTTCTTTCAAATCAAATGACAAAGCAGAAATCAATCAAAGAAAGGACAAAGATTTGAGGATGACTCATCCTTCCTTTGAGAAAACAAGAGGACTGGAAGAGTAGAACTCATCAGATTCAGTCTTGCTTGCACACTAGCCAGGCATTTTCCATTGGCTTTATGAGCCTTGGCCACAGAGCTGTGTTAATGATGCAGGTTCCCTTCATTTCAATTTTTGAAACATCATATTTCTTCTCATACTGTGGCCCTTTCTATTAGCCTCAACTCAACTCTGGCATTGAGAATGCAGCAGTTTGGCACAATCCCTCTGCCTTCTCACACCATTTATAATCACACCCTTTTCAAAAGCAGCAGCATTCCTGAACATCTGATGTCCTCCCTTCCACATGCTTGCTTATTTACCACCTCTTGAAAGATACTCTCAATGCTGAGCAAAACAAGTAGAACATACATTGTACACAGTAACAGCAAGATTGGGTGATGATCAGGTATGACAGACTTAGTTCGTCTCAGTGGTTCAATGATCCAAGGCAATCCCAATAAATTTTGGATGGAAAACACCATCTGCAACTAGAGAGAGAATTATGGAAGACTGAATTCAAATCAGCACATGCTATGCTCACTTTTTTTCCTATTTTATTTTTCTCTTGTGGTTTCCCCCTTTTGTTCTGATTTTTCTCTCCCAACATGATTCATAAAGAAATATGTATAAAAAATGCACATGTATAACCAATTTTTTTTAAAGAAAGGTTTCAGCTCTTTCACTTCTCTTCCAACAAGAGAGAAACTATCCTTTGAAATACAGTCATAACTCCTCAGTCTTTGGATGCAAGTATGATGGAGATTTTGATCTGTACCTTCAGGCATCCCTTTCCAGCAAACATCCTAACTTTTGGCTACCCCCAGCTAGGTATTTACAGCAGCTAGTGTCTTCTTCTTTAAATGTTTACCTTTCATGTATTCTTATAAGCATCAATTATGTGCATCTCATCTTTGCTGTAATCTCCTTGAAGTAAGGTGATGTTTGATTTTTTTTGGGGGGGGGGAGGATTGTTGACTCAGCATAGTGTCTGACACATTCATTGATCATTGATTTAAGCTGGAAGGAACATTAGAGCATTTAGCACAAACCACTCATCTTTCAGATAAAGCATACAAAAAAATGAAATGATTTCCTAAGGTCATATAGAAGACATGTGACAATGTCAGGGTGTGAACTGAGATCTGCTGATTCCAAAGCTATTACTTAAAATATCACAAATATCAAATTGCAAATATCACATGACTCCTAAGTGTTAATTGGGATTCAAATTCAGGTCTTTCTCCTCCATGTTCTATGTTTTTGTTTTGTTTTGTTTTCTTTCAATATTATTTCCTCCCCAAATACATGTAAAGATAGTTTTCAATATTCATATTTATAAGATTTTAGTTTCAAAATTTTCCCTCTCATTTCCTTACCTCCCCCCTCCAAGACAATAAGCAATCTGATATGTTATACATGCACAATCATTTTAAACATATTTCCATATTTGTCATGTTGTGCAAGAAAAATCAGACCAAAAGGGAAAAAAAACCATGAAAAAGAAAAAGCAAGCAAACAAAGAAAACAAGTAAAAAAGGTGAAAATACTATATTTTGGTCCACATTCAGTCTTTATAGTTCTCTCTGGATGCAGATAGCATTTACTATCCCAAATCTATTGGTATTGTCTTGAATCATTGCATTATCAAGAAGAGTTAAGTCCATCACAGTTGATCATCATATAATCTTGCTGTTACTGTGTACAATGTTTTTCTGGTTCTGCTCACATCACTTGGCATCATGCAAATCTTCCCAGGCCTTTCTAAAATCATTCGTTGTTTATCATTCTTTTTATAGAAAAATAATATTCCATTACATTTATATACCATAACTTACTTAGCTATTCCACAGTTGATGGACATCCACTCAATTTCCAATTCCTCGTCACTTCAAAAAGAGCTGCTAGAAACATTTTTGCACAAATGTATCCTCCCTCTTTCATGATCTCTTTGGAATACAGATCCAGTAGAGATACTGTGGTTATGAATAATTTTTACAGCCTTACAGCCTTTACAGCATTTTATAACATTTACAGAATAGTTGGATTACTTTGCAACTCTACCAACAATGTGTTAGTATCCTAGTTTTTTCACATCCCCTCCAACATTTATCTTTTCTTGTCACCTTAGCTAATCTGAGAGGTGTGAAGTGGTACCTCAGAATTGTCTTAATTTGCACTTCTCTAATCAGTAGTGATTTAGAGCATTTTTTTCATATGATTATAAATGACTTTAATATCTTCATCTGAAAATTATCTGTTCAAATTTGGAGCTATGCTCAAAAAGTTATCAAACTGTGCATACCCTTTGACCCAGCAGCATTTCTATTGGGCTTATATCCCAAAGAAATCATAAAGGAAGGAAAAGGCCCCACATGTGCAAGAATGTTTGTGGCAGCCCTTTTTGTAGTGGCTAGAAACTGGAAATTGAATAGATGCCCTTCAATTGGAGAATGGCTGAATAAATTATGGTATATGAATGTTATGGAATATTATTGTTCTGTAAGAAATGACCAGCAAGATGATTTCAGAGAGGCCTGGAGAGACTTACATGAACTGATGCTGAGTGAAATGAGCAGAACCAGGAGATCATTATACACGGCAACAACAGTACTATATGACGATCAATTCTGATGGACATGGCTCTCTTCAACAATGAAATGTTTCAAACCACCTCCAATTGTTCACTGAAGAAAGCCATATACACCCAGAGAGAGGGATGCGAAATGTGGACCACAACATAACATTCTCATACTCCTTGATTGATGTTTGCTTACATTGTGTTTCCTTTATCTGATATATCGTTTGTGTAGATAAGATTTTTCTTGCACACCAATGATAAGTTTGGAAATATGTATACATATATTCGATTTGCCAATATTTTAACATAATTAACATGTAGTGGATATCCTGCCATCTAGGGGAGGGGTGGGGAGTTGGGGGGGAAAAATTTGTAACGGAAAGCTATGTAAGGGTTATTGTTGAAGAATTACCCACACATATGTTATGCAAATAAAATAAAAATTAAAAAAAAAAAGAAAATTATCTGTTCATCTCTTTGGACCATTTATCAATTGAGGAATGATCAGGTCCTGTGTTTTTGCTATTATATCACACAACCATCCATAGCATAGGAAAACAAGGAGACCTCGGAGGTTCTGACTTCTTGATAGAGGAGGAAGGACTTAGAGAAGCAGTAAGAGGGTAAGAAAGAGTTGGATTTGCCCTATAATGAATGAATGAATTTTTAATCACTTACTATATGCAAAGCATTGGGGATGTAAATATTAAAGAAAGACATTCCCTACTCTCAAGGAACATGAATTCTAATGGGAGACTCTCTCTCTTTCTCTCTCTCTCTCTATGTATATACATAGTTTCAGTAACAAGTCAAATGGAAAAGCTCTGTGGGCTTTAGAGTATAACAACTAAGCAGAGAGTAATACATATTAAATGTTATTTCCACTAATAGAATCTATCCATTTTTGATGCTGAATCTTTTGATAGTACTAAGGGTTTTAGTTTTGAAAATTTTCTTTTCCAGAATTTCAGTAGCTGTAACTACTGAGAAGGCAGAGACAGTGACATCACTTGCTTCTCCACAAGGGTAAATTTCCTGGATCATGGCCACATGGATTGGGTTAGAAGCCGGGTAGGTGGTTCTGGCAATATTGTTATTGCTGAACAAATGTTGTTGAACTCAAGATCTGGGTTTGTCTTCATCTAGATTTGAGGGGAGGTGGTGTTGCTGTGTTGACTTGCTTGGTGGTATAGTGGATAAAATGTTGGACATGAAATCAAGAAAGTTTGAATTTAAATCATGCCTTATGTCCTTATTTGGCAAGTCATTTAAATTCTCTTTGTCTTAGTTAACTCATCTGTGAAATGGGGGGGGGGGAGAGGAATGATAGCATTTACTTTATAAAATCATTTTGAGGATCAAATGAAATAATATATGAAAGGCTCTTTGCAAATCTTAAAAGGCTATGGAAATCCTAGTTTTATGATGCTGCCACTATTACATCATTCCACAATAATATGGATTATTCATGGAAAACATTTTCCAAGATGTCTGACAAATATTTGTTCACCCAGGAATAACAACTAACATTTAGATAATGCTTTAAATCTATCAGTCTTTTTAATTTTTCCTCTACCAACTTTACTCAAACATTAAGTGAATTACATAATACTAACATAAATTTTTATGCCTCCTTTCCATTTCTCTCTTGTTTCTTCCTCCTCTTTTCCAGTTTTTCTCCTGTTTACCAGATCAAGCACCAGACAATCTTCCTTTCTGTGGAGGATAATGTTTGGTTTTCTACGAAACCAAAATGCAAAATGATCCCTAGCCTTGAATAGTTTACATTCTAGTGATGAGAATATCCATAATATCTGTTGGGCTTGAAACCAGGAAGTCTTTCTGCCTCCAGACACTTACCTCTTTGATCCTGGACAAGCCATTTAACTGCCCTGTGCCTCATCTTCCTCACTGGTTAAATGGGAATAATACTAACTCCAAGCTCCCAGGGCTTGTGAGGATAAAACACTGTGATATTTATAAAGTGCTTTGCTATGTATCACCTTAAAGTGATACATAAATGTGAGCTATTGGTAACTGTTATCATTATCATTATTTAATCATGGGATTTGGGGCTGGAACACACACTAGAGATTATTTTCATTTGAAAATTGAAGGCACTGAGGCCAAAGGAGATGAGGAATGATGTTCAAGGTCACACAGGGAATAGATAGCAGAGCTAAGGATTCTCACATCATTCTTTCCCCATTATACTTTATTAGCTCTAAAGGTATGTTTTTATAGTATCATCCCATTAAGAAACATGAATGACCATCATTATATGTGCCAGATGAGTTGGTACACAAGGTTTTATTAACTTTATTTGCTTGTCTTTATTTGCTTTTGGAGGGCCAGGATCTGTTAGGTCACCGGCCATTGAAGTATTCCGGTCCTTATTTCTAGAGCTGACTGGATACATCAGACTCATTTCTCTGCTCTTAAGATTTCATGTAGTTCTTGTTCCCTGTAAATGATCCTTTAAGAGATTTATGCCTCTTCTGGCACCTTAGCAAGCTAGACACCTCCCATACTATTTGGACATTCCAGTTTTTTTCTCAAGGCAGCCACGGGAGTGTGATGTAAGACACTAAATAAAGAAGTATCGGGTAAAAAGAATTTATACTTAGAGGACACAGGAGGTCATACATGTGCTCAAAGCCACACTGTTTACTTAGAAGTCCACAATGCTCTGTACCTACCTAAGCTATGCAATTTATGCCACCTTGGAGACATTCCCAGAGGACTCAGATCCATTTGCCCAGTTCTTCTGTCTATCCTAGTCTCAAGTGCTTTCTCCTTGGGCAACCATCCCCACTATAAACCGGAAGGCCATGTCTCTATCCACCACAGGGTGATGGCATCTGGAATGAAATACAAGGAACTAACACAGTATGGCTTAATAATGGGGTGCAGTGGATAGAGCACAGAGCCAGGCTCAGATCTGATCTCAGACACTTACTAGCTGTATGAGCCTGGGAAAGAATCCCTTGCCCTTAATTTAATCCTTTTTGCCTCAGTTTCCTCATCTGTCAAATGAACCAGAGAAGGGAATGGCAAACCATTCCAGTATCTTTGCCAAGAAAAATCCAAATGGGACCATAAAAACCTCAGACATAACTGAAACAACTGTACAATGATATAATATAAATTAAAATGTAAATGTTAATTGTTATTATCTCTCATATACTCCACATATATCTCAAGACTCTTCTTCTTACTCATAGAAATCTTTTAAAAGTCCTGGCCTTGGAATAACTTGGCTAAAAAAAAAGGAAACAAGTTTCTGACCTGTGACTTTTGGCTCCCTGGTTAGAACATAAGCTCTGGCCTAGCTGCTCATTAGATTTCGACTTTCCATTCTGAGGCCAGTGACCTTTGGTGCCCAGACTTCTCTGAAAAAGGGCCTAGCCCCAAATGCATAAGCTACATAAAATGCTGATCTTGGGAAATTAGTTTCCCCCCCAAGCAAGCCCTGTGATTTCTGCTCTGTGCAGGAGGTGTTAGAGTGGAAAGGGGAAGTTGTGCAGTCAGAAGTCACCAATTCCATACTAATTTGGGCAAATCAATTAACCTTCAAGACTTTGGGCAGAGTACCAGACTTGGGGAGTTCAAATTTGACTTCAAATATTTAGTAGCTGGATGACTGCAGGTGAATTACTTAAGCTTTCTCAGCCTCAGTTTCCTCATTTATAAAATGAGAATAATAATAATACCAAATTCCTAGAATTGTGTTAATTAAATGAGATAGCATTTATAAAGCACTTTGAAAACCTTGAAGCATTATATCAATGCTATTGTCCTTATTTTTATCTGTAAAATGGGGGACACCATTTTTCTCACTTGCCTCACAAGATTGTGATAAGCTTGGATAAACAGATATGACAGTGATCTGTACAAATAGAAGCTATTATTAAATTTAGCAATTTCTTATAACCTCTGTCTTCTTTCCATTTCCCCTGCTTTCCCTCACTTCCTTTTCTAATCCTTTTCCCTTAACCTTTTCCTTTCCTTTTCTTCATGTTCTTCCTGAACTTTCTCTTTTCTCCTGTCTAATGTTTTTCTTCTACTCCTTTCTTCATGACCCTTTTCCTCTCTCCAAATTTCATTATTTATGAGATGAATTAATGCTCCACCTCCTTTTTTCACTTCACTTTGATCATCCTTTCTTCTAAATTCCATCATAAGATTGTAGATTTAGAGCTGGAGAAAACCTTAGAGATTGTCCAATACTTCCATTTTCAGATCAGGAAACTGAGATCTCTACAAATCAAAAAATTCACCAAAAAAATTCCCATAATGTGACCTTTAGAGTTTATTTGGAACCCTCCAACTTCTATAATCCTGTTTTGTTAATACCACTATGGATTGGGGTCTCCAAAGAATCCCAGTGGCAGAAAAGCTTGAATAACATTGCTGCAAATTCATGTAATGTAGAAATGAAATACAACATTGGTTCAAGCCAGGATGATGTAAACACCTTTAGATCGTGTTTTTAACAAATACTATGGAATGTGCCATGGAGTGATTTCAGGGAGTTGGGGGTTGTCTAGAAAGAGCTTGTCTAAGGTCCTTTTCCCTTGTTCTCCTGGGTAACTTTTCAATTAATCTTGAAAAATGCCCTTAGAAAAATTCAGGAGTTCAGCATAGTACTTGGGGAGACAGAAACTGTGAATTATAACCCCAAAGGTTCACCTGTTAGCCCTTGGACACAAAATTCTTGCTTTCTGGAGACTGTCTATATTTCATTAATGCTTAAAGAGGAAAAGAGATTTTCCTCTACATCATCTGTGTTGCAGAATGGATGATTTGTTCCCATGGGAAATTTCATTGCCTCCTAGATATTCTCCATTAGCCTGTAGGTTTCCTCAAGACTCAGAATCAAGAAATCTGTATTCTAATCCTGGACCTACTAAATAGTAGAAGTCCAGGTTAGTGAATATGATTTTTTGGAGCTGAATCTCCTTCTAGTCTCAGCAAGAGCCTCAATGTTCTGTATGTCAAATTCTTTCATACTACAAAGATGCTACAACTAACCATCCAATTTAGTATCAACAGAACATGGACTCTCCATCTACTCTCATGGTACCATGTTATTTTATATTATACATTTTTATTATAAATATACATCTTTTTTTCTAATTGAAAAGAAGGGGAAAATCATTTATGAAGCCATTACTATCTGCCAGAAATTGTGCTAAATTCTTTACAAATATTATCTCATTTAATTAATTCTAATGACCTAACTAATTCGAGATTATAAACTTTTGGAGTGCAGTGATTCTGTCTTATTTTTTGTAATACCCACAATTCCTAGTACAGTGCTTTAGATACAGGAGATGTTTAATAAACAGTTGCTGAATGAATGAATGGATCTATCCACATTTTTTGGTTCAGCCTTGTTTGTGATCATTGGCAAATTTTTATGAGATTATGAGAGCTATTGCTCTCTCTGTGGTCCTAGATCAGTTAATTAATTGTTCCACTTGGATTGAGAATCCCTGATTTTGTCCTCTTTAGCTTTTGACTTTAACCACCCAGGTGTTAAAAAGGAAACATTGTCTCTTAGAAGTAATACAAGGTTGGGAGTCAAAATCTAGTCTCAGTTCAGTTACCAACTTGCTTTGTAAACTTAGGGAAGAAATTTCAATCAATTAACAAGCATTTACTAAGTGCCTATTTTGTGCCAGTATAACAGGTTTTAGGGATACAAAGATAAAAAGAAAATAGGCCATGACCTCAAGAAACTTACATAATTGAGCTTCTTTGTTCTCTTAGCTTCTTTCCCAACAAAATAGGGCTATTTATACTTCATCTACTTTGTAGAGCAGTTGTGAAAATATTGCAAAGTTATGTATGTGAAACTACTTTGAAAGAATTATCCCACTCCCCATTCGACAAGCACAAGTATAAGTGATTCTGAATGTAGATGCCTGATAATGGTTTTATTTAAATTATTTTTAATATATAATTTATTTTTCAGTTTTAATTTTTCTCCCCTCCTGTCCTGCTTTTCCATTCATTGAGAAGGCAAGAATTCAAAGCTTGTTATAAGTATTTATGGTAATGTGAAAAAACTTCCCATATTAGTCACATCTCAAAAAAAAGGAAAGGAAGGAAGGAAGGGAAGAAGAAAGAAGGAAAAAAGAAGAAAGAAAGAAAGAAAGAAAGAAAGAAAGAAAGAAAGAAAGAAAGAAAGAAAGAAAGAAAGAAAGAAAGAAAGAAAGGAAGGAAGGAAGGAACAAAGGAAGGAAGGAAGGAAGGAAAAGGAAGGAAGGAAGGAGGGAGGGAAGAAAGGAAGAAAGAAATAAAAAAGAAAAAAGAAGGAAAGAAAGAAAGAAGGAAAAGAAAATATGTTTCTATCTGCACTTTAAGTTTATCATCTTTCTATCTGGAAGTGAATAGATGTGTCAACATAAATCTTTTGGAACTGTGGTTGGTCATTGTATTGAGCAGAGTTCCCGTGTCATTCCAGGGTTGTTTATCTTTATAAGATTGCTGTTATTTTATAAATTCTTCTTTTGGTTCTCCTAATTTCACTCTGTATCAATTTATACAAATTTTTCCATATTTTTCTGCAACCACCCATTCATCATTTCTTATAACACAATAATATTATGTGATGTTCTTATACCATAACTTGTTTAGCCATTCCTCATATGGTATATATCCCTCTAGTTTTCAATTCTTTGTCACCACAAAAAGAGCTGCTATAAATTTTTTGTCTTTTGTATTATAAATCTTGGAGCTATATTTCTAAATCAAAGGGCATAAACAATTTAATAGCTTCTTGGCTATTTCAAATTGCTTTTCAGAATGGTTGGACCAGATCATGGTTTCACTAACAATGCATTAAAGAAACTGTTTTCCCACTGCTCCTCCAGCATTTATCATTAATAATGGTTTTTACAATGTGATTTTCCTAACTGGTGGTCATTAAGAATTCAAAGTGTCAAGGAAATGCAAGGAGTCTTCAGTTTACAAATATATTCTAAATAAGATAGAATTATTACATATTAACAATCAATTTTCAAAGAATTTGATTATAAAACATTTGACATAAACAATGTATGCTTTGATGCTTCAGATTTGGGATTTATTAGTCTCACTTTGCATTCTATTGTAGATGTGGAAAAGGTTTATTTAATTAACAGAGACTTCTCTGACTAGCAGAATCCTAGATGAACTGGCTTATATTGCATTATTCTTTTCATGTCAGCCTTTCAGTCTGTCACAGAATCATATCCTGCCTACTGTGGGATCCAAATGTAAGAAATTCGATAAACATGTAGTAGGAAGACAGCTACTACTTAGTAGGGTCCAAACTGAGACATACGTAAGCTAAAGCAAAAAATCATTGTGGAGAAATTAATGGAATAAACCAGTAGCTAAAACCAAAATTCAAGTAGGAGGTCAGAATTAGTTCAGAAGGCAAAATAAAAGGAATGTTAAGGATCTGATTGTCTGGCTCAACCTATTTCTCTAAAACTTTGGTCTTTTTTTTTTTTTTTTTAAAAGCAATTGCTGAGATTTTCCCTCATGTGGTATGGTTGGACCATACCCACTTTTGACAGCTGTACCCATCAAACTATGGACTTATGTGACTAGTATATTATATTTGGAAGTCTAGACTTGGGGAGAGCTTTTGAAGAATGTATAGTTATCCCTTCCACATTGTAAGGGCTAGGGATGAATGCCCCGGTGATCTAGAAAATCTAGACAATTTTTTTTGACACTCATTTCATACCACAGAAGTCTGAATTTTTTTCTTTTATGGGATATTTATGGTACCTTATTGTAAAATTTGTGTTAAGTATTTGGCCATAAGCTATATATAGGTCAACTAAATAAAAATACATTTTCTCTGTCATCTGTGGCTTCAGCAAAACTCCCTCCAAATTTCCATTTAATTTCTTATGCTGACCCACAACATTTCAAAACCATGATGGGGAAAGTTGTGATGTGGAAAGGATACTTGACTGTGGGAATTGTGTCTTCACATATTGCTATTTGGGTAGTATTGATGCAATCTTTCACTAGAAAAGCACCATAATTTTGTTTTCTTTCTTTTCTTCTATTAGCTTATAGGCTATTAGACTAAAAGGTGATATTTTTGAAGTGATATGTCAAGGAGCCCTAGAGTTCCACAATATTATAAGTAAGGGTACTTTGAGAAAATTAAAATATTAGTGATTTTTCCCTCTAAAATGTTAATGAAAATATTCGAGTATCACCCATTCTATTCAAATGCTTATAGTATGGAGACCCTGAATTCTCCAAGGCTAAGAAAGAAGAGTAAGCTCAAGAAGACCCCATCAAGTTACAAAAGATTCAGTACAGGACCTTCACAGACTGTATGTCTGATTTTTTAGGATTGGCCTATTTATATTTGACTATAGGAAAATTCTTTTTTTTTTCTTTTAATCATAGTAATAAACAAAGACCGTGTACTAAGATGTAGAGGAATTGGGTTCTGTGTTAGTAATAGGTAATGAAATGATTGGCCTTTTAAAAATGGTTATTTGATTTTATTTTTATTATAAATGTAAATGCACCAAATTAAAAATGAACATTTTCTGCACATAATAAAGTAGAAGATTGCATATGAAACTGTGAAATTCCTTTAGATAGTGCTTGCTTTTCTTTTAAAATATATAATAAATTCCACAAGTAACTTTTGAAAGATCTTCTGCTTATAATTCCCTCTTGCTCTCTCTCTTCCTTCCTTCCTCTCTTCCTTCCTTCTTCCCTCCCTTCCTCTCTCTCTCTCTCTCTCTCTCTCTCTCTCTCTCTCTCTCTCTCTC
>JAJPUD010000013.1:0-22992 GCA_023553655.1 Myrmecobius fasciatus | reverse complement strand
TCTCTCTCTCTCTCTCTCTCTCTCTCTCTCTCTCTCTCTCTCTCTCTTTCTGTCTTTTTCTGTCTCTCTATCTCTGTCTCTCTGTCTCTCTGCCTGTCTCTCTGTCTCTCTGCCTGCCTCTGTCTCTCTGTTTCTGCCTCTGTTTCTCTGTTTCTCTCTCTCTCTCTCTCTCTCTCTCTCTCTCTCTCTCTCTCTCTCTCTCTCTCTCTCTCTTTCTCTCTCTCTCTGTCTTTGGTAGGAAAAGAAAAGGACACTGTTCCCTGCTGCTTTTTTTCCTTTCACTTTCTTTCTCAAAATTGGGGAAAATGAAGAAAATCCTTGTGTAATAAACATAAGTCAGGCAAAAGAAATTATCACATTGAACTTGTCACAAACATGTATAAATTATTCTGCATCTTGAGTCCATTTTCTTTTCTCACTAGGTCACTGCATTGATTGATTGAAGTTGTTGTTGTTTATCCTTCACTCTCAAAGAAGAGCATGACATCAGGGAGATGATGCCATGACATGTAAGTGAATTGGATTTGAGTGAGAGAGGGCTGTGCAAGGTTACCTGCCTCACTTTCCCCTCCAGACCTATCTGGGTCTAGTAGCAAATATAGATCAGGACATCTGGAGATGTTTTGATATATTATGTATACATATGTAGATATATACATATATACACACATACCTACACACATCTCACATACACACACCTTTCCTATCCTTGCTGCCTCTTTAATTAAATTCTACTCCATAACTTGCATTGCTATCACTTACCCTCCCCCCACCCAAAGATTCCTCTATTGTCTTCTTCCCTCACCCTTTGCTTCCCAATCCACCTATCCTTCCCTCCTTATTTCTTTATAGATTTTGGAGGGTACTATATACCCTTCATGGTATATATATATGTATGTATATACATATATATATATATATATATTTTTAATGTTGCCTTTTGAACCCATTACCAATGTGAATAAGTTTTCAGAACTATGAGCCCTCTTCCTCTCCTAATACCTGTATCTATTTTTCCTGTGCACCTCATTTGTATGGCACGATTACTATTTTTACCTTAAATCTCCCAATCTTTCTTTTGAGCTACCCTATTGTTGATGTGAATCTTAAACATATAGTTTACATTTCCTATGTAAAGAAAATATAAACAATTTGTCCACATTTAAATAGTTTGCCCATGTTGAGTTCCTTAAAATTGATTTTTGATATTAGCTTTTATATATTAAATTTTCTTCTAAGTCCATGTTTGGTTGATAGAAAGTCCTGAAAATCTGCAGGTTTGTTGAAGGTTCATTTTTTCTCATTCAAAATTATAGATAATTTTGTTGATATGATACTTTTGACCATAGGTCTAGTTCTTTTGCTTGTTTGTAGATATGATTCCAAGACCTGTGGTCTTTTCTTATAGCTGCTGATATGTCTTGTACAATTCTAATTGTAGCTCCAGAATATTTGAATTTTTTTTTCTTGTTTCTTGCAAATTTTTTCTTTGATTTAGAGTTTCAAAATTTGGCAATAATATTCCTATGTGTTTTCCACAAAAAAAATCTCATGCTCTATCATTCCAAGACAATTTTCTAGGATCATTTCCTACATTATTGTGTCAAAATTCTCTTTTGGGTTACAACTTTCTGGTAGTCCCATTATTCTTATATTTTCTCTTCTTGATCTGTTCTCTAGATCTGTCATTTTTCTTATGTTTTACATTCTGTTCTATTTTCTCATCCTTTATAATTTGTTTTGTTATTTCTTGGTTTCTCTTCACTGGCTTCCCCTTGCAGAATTCTAATTTTCAAACAATTATTTTCATTTTTGAGACTCTGTACTTCTTTTTCTAGTTGGTTAATTCAAACACCAACTGCACAGTCTGAGAGGTGAAAGTCTCTGTGGTTCTTGCTGAGATTCCAACCACACCCAGCTAGCCCAAAGGTCTTGATGTTTCTGCAGAGCTAGTCCAGAGGTTTTTGTACATCAGAAATGTTAATGCCCAGTCTGGGGTCTTTTTTCAGATCTTCTCGGATTGTATCAGAGTTGTATTTAGGGTTGTTCTGCCCCAAGTCTTCTTGATTTTTCATGAGTCTATGTTCACCTTGAGGTGCAAATTTGTTCTATCTGTGGAAAAAAATTGGGAGAACTTGAAATTTGCCAGCCTAACCTGCCACCTTCCCGGAACCCTTCCCCCAACATCCAATTACTGATTAAGACTAGGGAAGAAAAAAATGAGACAAATAAGAATGATTGGGCATCTAGGTGGTGAAGTGGCTAGAGGGACAGACCTGGAATCAGGAAAACCTGAATTCCTGAATTCACATTCTACCTTGCATACTAGTTATACAACCAATGATAAGTCATTTAATCTTGGTCTGTCTTACTTTCTTAATCTGTAAGATAGAGATAGTAATGGCAACTGCCCATTAGAGTTTTGATGAAGATCTAGTAAAATAATAGATATATATGTATGTACATACATATTATATGATATATATGAAGAGAGATGCACGCATGTGCACACACATACACACACTGAGAGAGAGAGAGAGAGAGAGAGAGAGAGAGAGAGGGGAAACACTTTGTAAACTTCAAAAAGTTTTATGTTGTTGTTTAATTATTTCTCCATTTGGAGTTTTATGACTAAAATACTACAGTGGTTTGCTATTTCTTTCTCCAACTCATTTTACAGATAAGGAAACTGAGGCAAATATGATTAAGTGACTTACTCAGGGACACTCAGTTAGGGAATGTCTGAAGCCAGATATGAACTCAGGAAAGTGAGTCTTCCTGACTCTAGATCTAGCATTCTAACCACTGTGCCACCTAGAAGCCCATAAAGGGCTATAGAAACACTTCCTATTTATTAAAATTATTGTCTTTTCCAAGTTGTCTCTTACAATGTTTTTTATTAAATAAATAGTTCTGGTTCTGCTCATTTCACTCTGCATTAGTTCATACAGGACTTCCTGGGTTTCTTTGAAACAATTCCTTTCATAATTTTTATGATGTAAAAATAATAACATTTCATTACTAGCATATAGCATAATTTCTTCAGTCATTGAACTGATTGGCATAATTTTGGGGCACACCCTTGTAGTCCAATTCTTTGCCATTACAAAAAAACATAAATAAATGCCACTGATCAAAAGGAGAAGGAAAATTTGAACTTATTCTGCTTATAATAACTGTGTGGATCTTTTATGGACTCACACAGGGAAAAGAAGAAGGGAGATTAGGAATGAGGTGACCTTGATCTAATAAGTGCTTCTAGGTGATGGACCCAATCAAGGCAACAGAAAATAAAAGTTGGTAGGGAGTTGTAAGAGAGTCTGGGGAGAAGCCCATAATGAAGGAACTGGCCTTATTGTCTAGATTTGGGTGGGAGCATATAATAATATGTGTCAAAGGAACATGAAACACTTCCAGCCATTGTTTTTGAGGGTTCACTTTTTTGGAAGGTTGAATGAATCCTATTTTGTCACATGGTCTATCTTTTTTCAGCTTCCCTCACCTCTATATAACTCATTTAATCTCATGCCTTCTTCCACCTTTCTTTCCCACCCAAACTGCCAAAGAGTAGGGTCTTTTGGAATGGGAAAAAGTTAAGAAATCTGATATGGTATCTCACTTTATGATACTCCATAAACACAATAGATCAGGGAATCAATATAATTTCAAGATACTCCACAGTTCAAAGTACAGACTAGTATAAAAAGGAATTACCTTTCTCAGAACAAACTTTCAGAAATATCTACTTCCTTCAAAAAGATGTCAGCTTCTCTAAATACATAAAGGCAAGTCTGATAAGGATGATATGCATTACTTCTTCCAGACTTCTCAGATTTTGTTAAGATTTTATATAAGTATTTCATGGTCAAATTAATTTTTTTTTTTGTTAAAGCTTTTTATTTGTATAACACATGTATGGGTAATTCCCCAACATTGATCTTTACAAAGCTTTCCATTACAAATTTTACCCCCAGTCCCCTCCCCTCCCCTAGATGGCAGGAAGTCCACTACATGCTAATAATGTTGAAATGCTTGAGAAGTTGTGCAAGAAAAATCCTATCTACAAGAAAAAAAAAAAGAATCAGAGAAAGGCAACACAATGCAAACAAATGTCAGTAGAGATCATGAAAATGTTATGTTGTAGTCCATATTTCATTTCCCTCTCTCTGGGTGTATATGGTTTTCTTCAGTGAACAACTGGAACTGGTTTGAGACAATTCTTTGTTGCAGAGAGCCATGTCCATCAGAATTGATCATCATGTAATACTGTTGTTGCTGTGTATGATGATCTCCTGGTTCTGCTCGTTTCACTCAGCATCAGTTCATGCAAGTCTCTCCAGGCCTCTCTGAAATCGTCCTGCTGGTCATTTCTTACAGAGCAATAATATTCCATAACATTCATATACCATAACTTATTCAGCCATTCTCCAATTGATGGGCATCCACTCAGTTTCCAGTTTCTTGCCACTACAAAAAGGGCTGCCACAAACATTTTTTGCATATATGGATCCCTTTCCCTCCTTTAAGATCTCTTTGGGATAAAAGCCCAGTAGAAACATTTCTGGGTCAAAGGGTATGCACAGTTTGATAACTTTTTGAGCATTGTTCCAAATTGCTCTCCAGAATGGTTGGATCAGTTCACAGTTCCACCAATAATGTATCAGTGTCCCAGTTTTCCCACATCCCCTCCAACATTTGTCATTATTTTTTCCTGTCATCTTAGCCAATCTGACAGGTTTGTAGTGGTATCTAAGAGTTGTCTTTCTCTGTTGCATTTCTCTGATCAATAGTGATTTGGAGCATCTTTTCATATGATTAGAAATAATTTCAATTTCTTCATCTGAAAATTGTCTGTTCATATTGGATGTATTTTTGAAATTAGGCTGAATAATGCTTGGATTCTAAATCCAAATTTTTGACCCTTAACTTGCAGTTGCAAACTGAAGAGGAAATTATCAAGTACATTTATAATAACTTTACCCATTACTTTCCATGTGGGTTTTCTTTCTGGCCAAGTTCTTTCTTTAGTCAGCAATTAGTTCTTTTTTTTTTTTTTTTCAGAGGAGAAATCACCCAAACCATTCTTATTCTCCACAGCTTTCTAGGACCTATTGTGTCCCTCCCCTCCAGAGGTGTATCGGGAGCCAGTTTGAATGGATGAATATTGAATTTTCATTGTGAGCATTTATGCCTTGGAAGTGGTCAAATGCAACAAATCAGGGCTTGATTTATTGTTTTTCTGATTGTCTAGGTTTAGGAAAGTGATAGAGAAAATGTTAATTATACAGATTAAACTTTAAAATGTATCAATTGAACTTTTGGGGGTGGGTGGAGGAAGATCTGGTTGTTAAAATTTTACCAGCACATTGCTATTCCTTCTGAACTTTATACTCTACCATCTTTCTTTTTGATCACTCTATTCTCTGTACCTCTTTCAACAGTTTGTACTATGTGAATCTGTACCATTTTCTCTGTGTGTAGTATTGTTTGATTGCCCTGACCTCAACATCAGACAGGAGCTTCTGGAGGCCAGAAATTATTTCCTTCCTTCAGATTTCCCCTACCTTCCACCTCAGCACTAGGTCCCATTTGAGGAGAAGTTGGATACATTTATTTTCTATAGATGGATTTTCCTGATGGGCCAGACCTTGGAATGGAGGGGGAGAAGAGCTGCCCCACTAGCTTTAGGCTGAGCTCTCTCCCTATCCTTCATTCCCAGCAGCTGGTCTGTGGGCACCCTGCTTTGGTATTTTGTCCCAGGTCCAAAGCCACTGGCTGGGGATGGAGTTTCAGCTTGATCTTTACCAGGGGGCTGAGTATGGCTGGGCTGCTGGGAATTTGGGGCCAGCTTTGCCAGAGGGAGGACAACTGATCTCAGGGGAGGCGCCGCATGGCCATCTGAGCTGAAGGCTGGGACGCACAGTCTCATGATTAGGTCTCCTGGGTCCTATTCTCAGCACAGGGTTCGGATTATAGGGTGATTTGGGGAGAATCATGTGATGGATCTCTACCTCAGTTTCCTCATTGAATAAATCAATGAACAAACAATTATTGGCTTTTCCTTTAGTGTAGAATCCTGTACTGTAGACTGCAGGGTCCAGGTAGAGGAAATACATAGAGAAAGAGACATAATCTGCTTCCAGGGAGCTCCCAGTCTGATAGAAGAGACAGATCACACATATATGCCATTTGATAAGTGTAACATTAATTTACAGCTATGCACTGCAATATGCAGAAATGCTGGGGAATGCTAGAACACAGAGTAATTGGAACTGGATTTGATCTATCTGGGACAATATTCTGGAAGAAGAAAATCTTATCCATGGCTTAATATAGAGAAAGGGGAGTGAGTTCAGTTCAAGAGGCTGGGGAATCTTGGAAGAAATATAGTATGATAGTTTGACCTGGGCTGTAGCTATGGTTGCTATTAATTGACTGTGTGTCTTTAAACAGACTCTTTGAGTCTTAGTTTTCTCATCAATGAGTTTAGGAGGAGGACAAAATGAATTTTTAAGTCTTCTTCCACCTATAACATTTTATACTCAGAATAGAAGCTGATAAGTTTTAGATACAGATTTAGATCTGAGAAGGATCTTAGATATTTAGTTATTTTATAGTTAAGAAAACATTAGGTCCAAGGAGGGGAAACAATGTGTTCATTCATATATGTAGCGTAAATAGAAGTAGAATTTGAATATAGGTCCTTTGATTCTAAACTCAGTTTTGTTTCTGCTGTAAAATGATTACTCCTTGGCTACTGTAGAGGAAGGATGCTTTAAAAATTCTAGCATATGGAGTTGTTAATATTGGCTGACAATGAATGATTCCTAGAGCAAATGCCTTGCAAGCATTATGAATGAAATAATCTCTTCTCTGAGTTCATGTAGTAGGTAACCATTGCCCATGTATAATTACCACAATGAGATAAAACCCTATGTTCAAGTATAAGTTCAGGCTTCAGAGAAAAATCTGAATCTTTATTATTGTTCTTGTTCAGTCATTTTCAGTTGTGTTCAGCTCTTCATGATCCCATTTGGGATTTCCTATTGAAGTGTCATTTCTTTCTTCAACTCATTTTACAGATGAGGAAACTAAGGCAAACATGGTTAAGTGACTTGTGCAGGATGACACAGTCAATATTTGAAGCTGGATTTGAACTTATGAAGATAAGTCTTCCTGATTACAAATTTATTGCTTCACCCACTGAGTCAGCTAGCTGCCCCATTAGGATTCTCATAAACTCTATCATAGACAAAATTATTATTAAAATCATTTACATATTATAATCTTGTAAATTATTCTTTGACCATAAAAGTTAAGGAGAACATAGATTTATAATTCCATACTTCCTTTAATGGTAGAAAAAACTGAACAATCTTAATTAAACAGAGTTATAATCTCATACATCCCTAAGGAAACAAAATCTCTCAAATAAATCCTATTGGTAAATTAAGTCAGATTAAAGATTAATTTCATTTAGAAAAATAACAGGCTAATTGAGGAGGGTTTACATGTCATCAAGAAGTCAAGGAAAGTTGAGATTCTTCCTCTGATTTCTTATCTAAGGAATGTATAAGGCTTTCAGTAAATTTTGTCATCCTGTGGGATAGGTTTTGGTCAGATGAGATTAATATTAACAGCAATTAGGTTTTTAGTTAAATTTGCAGGAGGAATGACCCTGAGTTCTAAGTAATAAAAGGAAATTTAAAAAAATTCACAACAGAAGCAAAACAGACCCTGGGCTTCATTCTTTCCTTGTTCATCTACATCATAATAACTCACAATTTTATAGCTATTTTCTCAAAACAACCCTGAGATTAGTTTGAGCAAATGTTATTATCCACATTTTGAAATAAGGAAAGTGAGATTCAAAGACAGAAAGTGACTATTTGCATCCAATCTGAGTCTGTATTCAATTTAACAGTGCTTTTTCTAAATGTATAAATAGGTTTTTTCACCTTTCTTTGCTATTTCCTTGTTTTATTCTTGTTCTGAATACTTGCTACACTCTCTACCTTTACTCTATCTCCCTTGTTCCTCAGTTTAAGCTCCCTGAAGACACGGTTTTCTAAGTTTATTTCCCTCTTGAACAGATAATAACCAGCAAAATGATGATGATGATGATGATGATGATGATGATGATGATGATGACTGATGCCTTTATGTAAGGCTTTAAGGTTTTCAAAGCATTTTACATATATTAACTGTATAGGGTTACCACTTGATTGAGACTAAAGAGAGCAGCAGCTAGAAGGGATATGAAAAGGATATATCATTACCCCTTTATTTCCTAGCTTGCTGAGAACTGAGCATTGGGTGGACAGGAAGGAAACCTAGGGAGCTTCTTATACTTCCTTAGGACTCCCACTGAGCCCAGACATCAGAGCTTCCCTGCCTTTTTCTCAGAGACCTTTGCAAGGATTGATATTGGAGTTTATCATTCCTTTTCCCTTGGCCAAGTATCCTAGGGGAAAGGGATCCCAGGTTAAATTAAATGTTCAGATACATTGCATTGTTTTTACCAAGATCTCAAGAATCAAATATTTACTAAGTACCTACTATGTGTTAGGCACTGTGTTAAACACTGGGGATATATAATGGAAGCAGAAGGCAGTCCCTGTCCTCAAGTTTACACTCTAATGGGAAGGTAGGAAAAGCTCCATTATGTGTCCTTTGCTCTGTGATCAACATAGATTGAATTGGTTTTTAAGAGAATAATTGTTATAGTTTCTCATAGGTAGCTATAGGTAGTTGTACAGTGGATAGAGCACTGAGACTGGAATCAGGAAGATTTGAGTTCAAATTCAAACTCAGATACTTCACTAGCTTTGTGATTTGCCAGTCATTCAACTCTGTCTACCTCAGTTTCTTTAACTGTAAAATGGGGGCAAATAATAGCACAATCTCAAAGAGTTTCAAACTAGATAATATTTGTGAAGTACTTACCACTGTCCCTGAATAGTAGTATGTGCCAAATAAATGCTTGTTCTCTTTCCCCTTAAAAACAAATATTTATACCACACTCTTCTCTGGTTGCTTCTTGTTGTGACAAAGCACTTCATGAGCCAGTGACAGAGAATCAGGGATCCTGTCTGCTGTAATGATTATACTTCTGACACTCCAAGTATCCCTTTAAGCCAGTCTCTTAGAGGAAAAGCCTAGACATATGGCTCAGCTGTGTTATTTGCCCAAGT
Organism: Myrmecobius fasciatus; assembly: GCA_023553655.1. NCBI lineage: Eukaryota > Metazoa > Chordata > Mammalia > Dasyuromorphia > Myrmecobiidae > Myrmecobius > Myrmecobius fasciatus. The sequence goes on along the minus strand of JAJPUD010000013.1, from coordinate 13,798 downwards.
CTGTTAACTCCTATTTTCAGTTTCTTAATTCAAATCTACAAACATTTACTTTTATTTATTTATTTATTTTTATTTATTTATTTTTTGCTCTTTGCTGAGGCAATTGGGGTTAAGTAACTTGGCCAGGGTCACACAGCTAGGAAGTGTCTGACATCAGATTTGAACTCAGGTCCTCCTGACTTCAGGGCTGGTGCTCTATCCACTGTGCCACCTAGCTGCCCCAAACATTTACTTTTAAATTAAACTTTATTTTTTATTTTCACAAAGATTTGTGTACTTTTTCTTCCACGTTCTCCCTTTTACTTCCACAGAGAAAACAAACTCTTATTAAAAACAGGTATAGTAAAGAAAAACAAATTTCTGCATTGGCCATATAGTTTTTGTTTATTATTATTATTTTTAAAATAATTTTATGTATTTTAATATTTTTAAAAGTTGGAATCTGTCCTCTGAATTAATCAACTTTCTATCAGGAGGTGGGCAGCACATTTCATGATGAGTTCTCTGGAAGTATCATTCTTAACAAGCATTCATTAAGAATTTATTGTAAGATATAAGGCTAAGTGCTGGGGAAACAATTTCTGCCCTCAGAAACAACTTCTAACCAAAAATTTTCTTTTTATTTTTTTGTCAAAGCACACACACACACACACACACACACACACACACACACACACACACTTGTTCCCCTCCTCCACCATTAGAAGTTTCTTTTCAGTAGTGATTGTTTCATTGATCATATTTTTATCCCTTCTCAGAAATTCAGTTTACCATATAGTAGACCCTTAATAAATGCCTATTGAGTGTTGACAAATATATCTTCCCCTTAATAGAATGTGAATTCCCTGAAAGCAGAGGCCGTTTCATTTTTTGTCATTATACAGCACAGTCCCTGGCACTTAATATTGCTTAACAATGCTTGTTATTCTAGGGATTGAGAGAGGTTAGAACATGAACATAGTATGATCAGTAGGAAGAGGGCATAGACAAGAAATTCTATGACGATTTGAGGAGGGAAGAACATTTAAAACTAAAAGGGAATCAATGAAGACTAGGAAATAAAGAGAAAAGAATATCCTCTTTATATCCCTTCTGGCTGCTGCTCTCCTTAGTTTCAATCAACTAGTAATCCTCTCCAATTAATGTATATAAAGTGCTTTGAAAACCTACATAAAGGTAGCCATCATCATCATCATCTTGCTGTTCAGAGTGATAGAATTCACAAGAATTCTAACAAAAGTGTGAGGAGGGAGTATATTCCAGGAATACACAGAAGTGAGAAATGACTTGTGGAATTTGGAGAAGAGCTAGCATCCCAATTTGTATGGAGTTTGTGAAGGAGAATAATATAAAACAAAAAGGTTGGTTTGAACCAAGCTGTGGAGCAACTTGTTATTGTTATTATTGTTTATCCTTTGTTATGGAAGAGGACCATGACATCTGGAAGGTGTTACCATCATACCAAGTAAATTGGATTTAGGCAAGGGAGGACTATACAAAGTCAACCCCACTTTATCCATCAGTCATGTGGGTCCAGTGGTGTGATATAGATCAGGTTGACTTACATACCAAGCTGAAGAATTTGTATGTTAAATCACAGAAGCACTAGAGAGTCACTGAAGGATTTAAAGGAGAGGAGTGATGATCATAAATAAGAAAATAGGATTCTGATACTATATGCTTTGAGATGATTGGAAATTAGATAGACTGAAGGATCAGATAGTTTGGGAGGTGGTCAACAACAGAGGAGTGTTTTGGTGAATTATCCAAGACTCCTTCCTGCAAACTGGCAGAGGAGAATGCTAGACTTAAACATTTTTCTTATTAACTCTCAGTGGGATTTGCCTATAGCCCTTATATTTAGGATATAAAGGAGATCAAGTTTCAGAAACAGGATTGTGGGTATGAGGGACATCGTTTGACAATAGAACTGACCATTAAGATCAAGGGGCTGAGAGATGGATTCTCAACACTTGGTAGCTGGTCTCAGTCTTGCAAAGAGGTAACCAGGACTGTTTACCTCTCCATGAAGGATAATAATGATGATGATAGTGGTGGTGGTGAAAACATTTCTATGTTTTTTTTTTGAGGATTTTATCAAGTTCTTACTGCTCAACTCTATGAAGTATAATTATTCTCATTTTATAAATCAGCAAAATGAGATTTAAAGGGGTTAAATAAGTTCTATGGCATCATAGTATCAAAGAGATTGAAATCTATATTTCCTGCCACTCAGTCTAGGAAGACCCCAAAAGTTGAGTCTCAGCACAGGGATTCTTAGAACAAAACATAAGGGAAGATAGCTGGTTTGATACCCTGAGGAGAGGGAGCATGGTTTAAATACTAATTGTGTTCTCTCCTCTGCCCATAATAAAATTAGCAACCTACCTCCAAGACCTATGGTTGAACATGAACGCTTAGATGTGCCTCTCCCTCCTTCTCAGGGGCTGATGTCCTATAATGACCAGGAACAGAGAGACCCTTTGGAAAGTTAAGTGGGAGACAGCACTGCCCTTTGGCCCCAAGTCTCCCTCTTTCCTTTAGAGATGACTGCCCATAGCAGTGTCACCCCAGCATCTCCCCCTGGGTGACCAGACACAGAACACATGTCAGCTGAATCCTTAAGTCTGCTTCCCTGGGGCCTTTTCAGGTTTAGAGCATTGGTTCCAGACTCATGTTTCCTTCTGGTGCTGAAAGCCAACTTCTCAAGTGTGAAATTGTCTCCTTGGTTTTACAAGGTTTCCTTCTACCTCTTAAGCCTCTGCGGGATCCAGGTTGCTGTCAATTTGCTCTACTACAGATGGGGTGAGAAAGACGAGAGCCTGGTGCCTCCTTGCTGGGTTGGACCCAGACAATCTCAGCCAGGACTGCTGATTGATGCAGTCTCACAGCAGTGAAGGTCTGGGAAAACACAGCTGTAGGCAGACTCACTGCTCATACAATAATCAGGCACAAGTCGGCTGGGATGCAGGAAGGGAAAGAGTTATTTTTTGGTAATAAAGTCTGTGAATCTTAGGAGCAAAGTCTGGAAAAGTCACTGCTACAAATCAACTATATACCAGAGCCACTTATTGGTCTTTTCAGTGGGGCTTAGGGAAGTTATATCTTCCTATATATATATATCTTAAGTTATATATATATATATGGAAGGCCATATCAAAAGAAATGGCCTACTCAGGCAACAACCTTTCCAGAGAAGATCTCATTGCCATAAGACTTGGCCACCAGGCAGAGAATGTCTGAGGTCAAAATCATAGGTTCTTAACTATTTTTGTGTCAGGGATCCCTTGAAAAGTTTGGTGAAGTCTCTGGATTTTTCTCACAATAAGGTTTTTAAATTTATAAAATAAAAGTATATAAAAACACAAGATTATAAAGGAAACCAATAATATTAATTTTAAAATTTGACTTAATTTTTTTTCAATGAACAAAAATTTACTTTCTCTCTTTCCCCACTGCAAAAGAAAGAAAAACAAAACCTTTGCAACAAATATGGTTTTGTGATGGTTCAACTCATTTTAGTCATGCCGGACTCTACATGGCAAGTGAAACAAAATAACTTCCAGCTTGATCATATCCAATATATGTCTTTTTTTAATTCAATAGAATTTAATTTTTTCCCAATTACATATAAAGATAATTTTAAATATTCTTTTTTTTCATCCAAAGCAAAGGACATTTAATTAGCACAGCAAAAGAAATGACAAGAAATATTCTCATATACACTCCAATGAGAGAAAGGATGCACAAAATGCATTATCAGGGTAACTCATGTTCCTAATGCCAATATTTGTTCCCCAACAGAGTAACCAGTATTTGTTTGGTAGTATTAAGAGAACCGCTTCTTGGACCAAGATTCCTTTCAATATTCATTTTTGTAAGATTTTGAGTTTCAATTTTTTTTTACTCCCTTTCCTGCTTCTCCCCTCTCCAAGATAGCAAGAAATTTGATAAAGGTTAAACATGTACAACCATTTTAAACATATTTCCATATTAGTCATTTTGTAAAAGAAAAATCAGAACAAAAGGAAAAACCATGAGAAAGAAAAAGCAAACTAAAAAAAAGAATGCTTTAATCTGCATTCAGTCACCATAGTTCTATCTCTGAATGCAGGTGGCAGTTTCCATCCTAAATCTATTGGAATTATTTTGGATTAATGTTTTGCTGAGGAGAGCCAAGTCCATCGTAGTTGATTATCACATAATCTTGCTCTTACTGTGTACTATGTTCTCTTGGATCGGCTCACTTCACTCAGCATCAGTTCATGTGAGTTTTTCCAGGTTTTTCTGAAATCAGCCTGCTCATCATTCCTTATAGAACAAAAATATTCCATTACATTCATATGCCATAACTTATTCAGTCATTCCACAATTGCTGAACATCTATTGAATTTCCAATTCCTTGCCACGATAAAAAAGAGCTGCTACAAAGATTTTTGCAAATTTAGGTCCTTTCCTTTTTCTTATGATTTCTTTGGTATACAGATCCAGTAATGATGCTGCTGGATCAAAAGGTATGTACAGTTTTATAACCCTTTGGACATAGTTCCAAATTGCTCTCCAGAAAGGCTGGATCAAGTCACTTCACCAACAATGCTATAATACATGTTTTAATCTGTATTCTGGGCCCATCATTTCCCTTTCAGCTGGTGGGCAGCATGAGAGACCAATTAGACTAAAGTACAATTATAAAAATTTTTTTAAACAAAGTCATGAATCTCAGGTGTTTTAGAGTCTTGATATTCCATTGGCCCACAGAATAATACTCAGAGTAGATTCCCCCATATCTTTGAGGCCCATGTTCCTGAATTTTGGGGAATCATAATAACTCAGAAGTGGAAGGGACATGAGAATTCATCTAGTTGAATCAGTTGGTCTGGCTCATTTTTGAAGTTGCTTCCAATTCAATTTCTGTGAACAGGAACACTACCTTCCTCAATATTCCTAACAAGGGATGAATCCAGCTTCTGTTTGAAAACATAAAGTATGGCATTGAATATATAAATTAATTTAGGTAAAAGGGAACCAACAGGATGCTGATAAATGTTTAGTAACCAACTCCCTTTCAAAAAAAAAGCACATTTGAGACAATTTTAATTTGCAACATCCACATTTCCCCCATCACTTTTAAAAATCAAGACAACAAAACCATAAATCAAACCCTAATTTGCTTGTTTTTAATATGTAAAATGTAATCTTTGATTCTCTGGTGCAAAGTGACTCCAGCACAGCCCTGGAGATAACTCACCGTCTCCGGAAGGAGTCCAGTCTGCTTTTAGACAATTGTGTTTGTGAGGAAGTTTTCCTCACATTGAGCCTGAATCTATCTTCCTACAATTTCTAATCAGTGCTGATAGTTCTGCTCTTTGAGGCCATGCTGAACAAGTCTCGTCTCTTGTTCACATGTAAGTCCACCAAATATCGGAAGGTCCCTTTAAGTCTTCCATAGGCTAAGTGCTCATCTCTCTCTCTTTTTTTTATTAAAATTTTTTATTTACAAAATATATGCATGGGTAATTTTTCAACATTGGCCCTTGCAAAACCATCTGTTTCAAATTATCCCTTCCTTCCCCTCACCCCCTCTCCTTGATGGCAGGAAGTCCAATACATGTTAAATATATTAAAATAGCTCATATCTCTTTTAAATAATCCTGATTTGGTATGGTCTCTAGTACTTGAACCATTCTGTTTGGCTTCTCTGAATGGGCTCCAATTCATCAATGTCTTTCCTGAAATGTGGTGACTTAACTGAACACAACAATCTGGGTGTGGTGTAACTAGGGCATGCATGGCACAGCAGGATTAAGAGCTTTCTGGTTTTGGACTTTACCTGTGTTATTGTAGTCTGATCTCTGTGGTGTTGGGCAGGGTTCTCAAGACTTTTGGCTAGTATTGGAACTAATTTCAATATTATTGTGTTTCAGGGAATAGGGGGGCCATAAAGAGATAGAGATAAAGATGGGGGAATGAACCATTGATGAAACAATCAAAATACATGCCGAATTTATCCATGAAATTTGTGGTCTTTTATAGGTGTGGTTCATGGTGCCCAAAAGAATTACAGATGTGGGGGCAGCTAGGTGGCACAGTGGATAGAGTACCAGCCCTGAAGTCAGGAGGATCTGTGTTCAAATCTGGTCTCAGACACTTAACACTTCCCAGCTGTGTGACCCTGGGCAAGTCACTTAACCCCAATTGCCTCAGGGGAAAAAAAAGAAGAAGAATTACAGATGTAACATCAAAAAGATCACTGATCACAAATCAACATATAATAATAATGATGATGATGAAAGGTCTGAAATATTGCAAGAATGACCAAAATGTGATATAGAGGCACAATGTGAGCACATGCTATTGGAAGTATGGCAGTGACAGATTTGCTCAGCATAGGGTTGCCACAAACCTTCAATTTGTAAAAATACATCTGTGAAAAGCAATGAAATGAAGAGTACCTCTATAGATCTCATGTTTACTTATTTGAAAACATGTCTGGTTCTCCTAGTAAACTCCACACTTCTTAAGAGCAGAATATTTCTATCTGTTGTGTCTAGCAGGGTAGCATATGGTACAAGCATAGTAAAACTTGTTGATTGATTGTATGATTTAAGGTCCCTTCCAATTTTAAAACTATGATGTAATGATTTAGAAAGTTGCTTGTCTTGAGATCTCCATAATAGGTAATCTCTAAGATTCCTTCTAGCTCAAAAATTCTGTAATTTTTATTGTTGTTCAAGCTTTGGGAGCACTAATACCATTGCAGAGGCAGCCAGGTAGTATAGTGGATAGTGCTAGACTTGCACCAAAGAAAGACTTGAGTTCGAAACTTGCTTCAGGCAGACATTTATTAGCTGTGTGACCCAGGGGAAGTCACTTTAACCTTACCTAGCCTCAGTTTCCCTGTCTGTATAATAATAATAACAGTTTCTATTCCACAGGGATCAAATGAGATAACATGTAGAAAGTGTTTTGCAAATCTTAATGTTCTATGTAATGTTAGCCAGTATTATTATTACTTGCTCTCTGCTTTCTGTAAATCTCCTGTTTAGGACAGACAACTTTATTTACCTCATTTCCTCTTCTCTCTCAGTTCTTCCAGGACAAAAGATAATGTACAGAAATGCAGTCATTCTTCTTCCAATTTCTACATCCTTTTCATGTCTTCTTTCCCAGCTATGCCACATATTTCAAGCACCATATTCTGGATCCTCACCCAGCTTGCTTGGAAACTATTACTAATCCATCATTTAAACAGTTTCCTCCTTTTCCAGGGAAGTATCCCTAGATTGACACTCACTTATATCTGGCCATGGGATGCTTTCCAACTTTACTCCCCTGACACATTCACTCAGCACTCTATTGTACTTATTGAGTATGGATTAGAATTATTTCTTCCTATGTATCTGGCATGAAGTTAATTCATTTTTAAAATGTCATTTATATGACATATCCACACTGTTATGTCTTTTTGCTGGGAATTTCTAAAGCAGGGATTCCTAACCTAAATATATCATAGATCCTTTTGGCAGTCTATTGAAATCTATGGACGGTTTCTCAGAATAATTTAGATGAATAAAATAAAGTACGTACAATTACAAAGAAAACCAGTTATATTGAAATACATTTATTCACCCCCTCATCTAGAAGATTGTGACTAAATCTGCTAATATAATTCCTACTCCTCCCAACCCAGTGCCAGCCAAGATAATATAGACTTTCAGGAAATCAATAATATGCCAGTCAATGGATAACGTAATGGACATTGAACTAATTCATATTAAATGAATAAAATGTTCTGATCCAAGTTCGAAACAACTGGGAGAAAATTGAAGAATGATTAAATGGAATGTTGTGTGTATGTGATGTGTGTGGGACGTATTTGGTGTTTGGTGTATGTAGTGTGTAATTGGTGGTAGTTATAGTAGTAGTAGTAGTGTGTAGTGTAATGTGTGTGTGTGTGTGTATGTGTGTGTGTATGTGTGTGTATGAGGGGGCCGGGCATAATCAGTCTCTCCCCTGCCTGGGAGAAGGGGGGAGGAAGAAAATGAAGGGCAGAGCAGGAGTAAGTGAGAGGGGTGGAGGGGGGGGGAATTCTGTGACCTACATCTCCTCCCCCTCTCTGTTAGTCAGCAGTCCAGCTCTGAGCCTCCTGCAAGAAACAGCAGCTGGGGCTAAGGAGGGGAGAACTAACAGCAGGCAGGCAGGAAGCCTGTTGAACAGTCACTCACGGGCGCAGGTAAGCCGGACATATCTCGTCTCTTGATTCTTTGACCAGTGACTTAGGCTAAGGGCAGGAGAGATGTAGGAAGTAGCTTTTTCCCCCTTTGCCTCTCCCACACTCCCAATTTCCCACTGAGATAAGCCCCTAGTATCGCTGTCAACACCGTCATACCAACCCAATAGCGAATGCCCCCGCTGGTCAACTTTTTTGTATGGCACATTGCTGTTCACTTCAATAAGTTTTGAGGTTCTTGAAGAAACAGTTCCAGTGAGAGACCTTCAGTGGAATATTCCTAGCTTTGGAGAAACTAGAGTAGCTTGCTCCAAGCTTATTTCTTTCTGGTGATATGCAGGATATTCTCAGAGAGAGGGTAAAAATTATCTTCAAAAGAAGTTCTAAGGGAAAGAACCTCACGCCAAGGAAGCAAAGACAGGCATTTGTATAGTGAAAATGCTTCCATATTTGGACTGAAAGTCAACTCAAAAGCTGAAAATTGCATATAGAAAAATAATTTTAAAAACATATCATTTTCTACTCTGGGTCATTATCCTCCATTGGTGGACATCCCAAGAAAGAGATGATATATCTTCAGTGGATCAGTCAGGTATGGGCAAGAGACTGTTAGCCATGACAGGAAGCTGTAGAGTCTCTCTCCTACAACTTCTGGGTCCACAAGGGGTTAAAAATTTCCTCCATTCTCCTCTGGCAAGTGATGTCAAAGATGGGGGAGAAGTCTTGGCCCACTGTCAAGATTGAATTAATTATATAGCTGAATCTGAGGGGAAAAGTATCTGTTTGATTCTTTTGCCCCTGTCTCCCATCAATGTCAAAGCTCTAGCCCCATTGAAATGGAGGAAGGAGAGCCTTCAGGAAATAGGAGGGCAGGGTGGCAGGTGATTCCTAGAGGGAAACTCAGCAGATCCTGTACCTCTTATCCTGTCAAGAAGAGTCTGGATAGGACATTGAGTCAGGAGACATGTATGGCATGAGGTAAAATTATACTTCCGAGATGAGGTGAATTGAGTCTTTTCCCTAAATTTGGGAACAAGTAGTTGGGGAAGAAATTCAGTCCATCCTCTCCTCTACCCATATTTTTTTATTGGCCTCAGTTTCCCTGTTTACCAGAGCAGGGAAGTGGAATTTATCCTAAAGTTCTCAAAGTATCGTCATCATTTTCCTTAGTTAGACCTAGCTATCTATATTCATTGGGAATAGAAAGTCAGAATATTTTGTTAATGGATCGTCTTCTACTTCCTAGAGGGGAAGTGGAGCCAGTGAATCTAGGTCACCCCTCCACCTCCATTCAAGGAGATCCTTGCATTGAAAGATGCAAGAAGAGATAGAAGGGAATTTGAGCCATTTGTGTAATGTATAGCCCATCACCATGCTCAGTCAGTAGCTTAGTAATACTTCTGATGATGATGATGATGATGATAACAATGGCATCCTACTTCTTCCATATGAGGTTCTCAAGCACTTACTAATACTCGTTTCCTCACTGGTCTGGCTAGAATGAGAATGTTTTGCTAGAGAAGTAACATCAGAAAGTGAGCCCTCAGCAGGATCAGTTCCCTCCCTCCCACTCCACCCTAGCTCAGAACCAATTGGACTTCTCCTTAATTGGCTGCTCTTTCCCACCGCCCTGCCATTCATCACCTTTACCCTATAGAACTCTCTAGCCCTGGCGGTGACGCCAATGAGTTTTTGACAGCTCCAGAAGGAAGTTGGCACACTTGGGTATTCCAGGAATGGCAGTGGGACAATGACCATTTTGTGGGGTTTTAGCGGATCTTTCCTGGGGTGCTATTGGTGAGAGTGGATGGGAAAAGATGCACAGGGTTGGGAAGAGTGAGTAGGGGGAAGCTGCAGCTGTGAAATGAGAGAAGGCCAATCAGGTGGAGGAATTTGCTCTGTCATGGGAAATTTTTGATCAGATGTCAGGCCCTTTGGATTGGAAATAGAGTCCCAGAACAATCGGACAGGTCCTCCAATTGGGGTTCATTGATACTAGGTCAATTACAACAAAAATTGGTTTGATTGAGAGTTCTTGTTCTAGGTCCCCAAAAGCAATCCCCTAACCCATGTTCCTCATAAAAGAAATCCCCAAAGGAAGGTAATATGGGAAATCTAATTCCAAAGCCATTCCCTTTGAAGGTCCAGTCTATGGGATACATTTAGGTTTTAGAAGGTGGAATTATTTGCTCTTTCTCTTCCAATGTGTGTGGTCACCCCTGATTGAGGCTGATGGTGAGACAGCAGGCAGGAGGGTGGTGATGGAAGGAAATACTCTTATTTACACCTGACACTGTTATTCACAGCCCACAGAAGGGGAGGAGATGAATTTTATGGGGGTCAAGTCTCTGAGCCAAATAAAGCTCACAGTGGCCAAGAGTCAGATATTGTCTCCTACAAGCCAGTGGATTTGGAAGATTCCAGTCTAGGGTGGGGAGAAGATTTGTATCCTGCCTGAGGAGAGTCTCATGGTGAAGAAGGGGGAGGAAGAAATGAATAGGTCTGTGAAAAATTCACTTTTCCAGTCAAGAGAGGGCTATACCATGAAACAGCTGGGAAAATTCTAAATTCCCAGAGTTTGTGTTCTCCCAGGTTTCTATTAAGCAGTCACTGTTTCTCCAGTTGAGTAGTGATGGTGGGTAAAATAACACTGCTCCCACAGAGAAAACCAGGCCACTAGATTAAGGCAGGGGATTCTTAGTCAGGCATCAGCAAACTTGTTCTTAAAAATATTTTGATAATTGTATTTCAGTATAATTGAGTTTTTTTAATCTCATGCATTTAATTTTCTACATTAGAAAACATTTTTCCTGAGAACGTATCTATGGGTTTCACCAGATTGTCAAAAAGGTCCATGATATAAAACGTTAAAAACCCATTCTCTTTGGGTTTTTGCCTCCACCCTTCCCAAATAATAACTGATTTTTCCCAGTGAACCTTGTGTTTCTAGCTAAGTGCTAGAAACATGGAATTCTAGAATCTCAGAATTGCAAAGGAGTTCAGAGGTAACTAGAACAACCCACAACTGAAGTATAAATTCCTTTTACAATATCTCAGAAAAATAATAGTCCATCCTTGTGCCACACAGGTGATACTCCCTAGAATATAAGCCTGACAGAGCCTGGAAAAAAATAACACCATGGCAGGTAAGAGAAAACTCACCACCTCTTTCTCTTTCTTTCTTTCTTTCTTTCTTTCTTTCTTTCTTTCTTTCTTTCTGTCTGTCTGTCTGTCTGTCTTTCTTTCTTTCTTTCTTTCTTTTTTTCTTTCTTTCTTTCTTGCAATTGGGGTTAAGTGACTTGCCCAGGGTCACACAGCTAGGAAGTGTTAAGTGCACTTCATCTTAATAGAGGGAGGGAAGGGATGTACAGCTGGACTGGGTAGGAAGAAGCACCTTGAGAACATAAGTGGAGAAGAGCAAGAAATTGGTGACTCTGGATTAGTAGCAAGACTAAGGTAGAGACAGAGACCATTGCAAGTAGGAACACAGAGCAGCTGGAACGATTGCCAAGTGTTTCACATTCATAAGGAGGAGAGAGATCTCTCCTCAAATTGACTTTACAGAATAGATCCCCCTGTTTAAGGGTTGGGCATAGGAATTAGTTCTATGATTTCATCCTCATTGAGGGATACTATCCATCTATGCACATTGGAAGCTCATCTTTAATTCATAGTCTGAGAGAGCTGATGAGGGTCCCTATGTGTCAACCTTGAACTTAGTTCTTTCAGACTTCAAAATTGGCCCTCTTCCCATGATGCTGTCCTGCTTCTTGAGGTAGGTACTACAGGTATCAGGGATAGGAACTGAATCTGTGATGTCACTGACTCAAGCAATTCTCAGGTGAGCAAACTCCCTATCTCCCAATGCAGGTGGATTTTTCCCTCTGTAACTTATGGTCTTAGAGAATTACTTAGAACAGTAGTTCTCAAAGTGTGGTCCAGAGAATCCTGAGAGGCTCTGAAATCCTTTCAAAGGGTCTACAAATTCAAAATTAAAATTTTAAATACGATAAATCTATAAATATAACCCACACAAGCAAAAACTCTTTAGGCGGATCTTCAATAATTTTTAATAGTATAAAGATACTGAGAACAAAAATTTGAGAACTACTGGCCTAGAGCATTAAGTTAAGTAACTTACTCAGGGTCACAGTCAGTAGGTGTCAAAGGTGGGACTTGAACTCGGTCTTCCTGGTTTGGAACAAAACTCATTATCTATTGCTTCCCCCTTAGGATATAAGCTTTTAGAGTACAGATAGTGGCTTTGGACCACTTCAACAACCTTATTTCATAGTAATACCCTTGAGATACTTTTTATTCCAGCCAAACCAGATTACTAGTTATTCTCCTATCTCATCTAGCTTTCTCATCTCTCTGTATCTTTGCACATGCTGCTTCCAGTGGCAAGAATGAGCTCCCATGACATTCATGCAGTATTGACAGGTAGTGATCCTTCTTTTCCTTCAAGGTGCTTTGTAGGGAACCCTGGATTACCTAATTCATGAAACCTTATGCATAATCTAAGTAAAAGTGATTTCCCCTTGCTCAAATCTTTTTGACTCTCTGGATTCTCATATGCTTGTAACATTTCAGTTATTTAAGTAGAGATAATATTACATATAATACATTGGAAGAGAGAATACAGAATTTTATATATTCACAGATATTTAACATCAAATCATAATCTAAATATTATATTTATTTTACTGTTATATACAATTCATATAATGCTATATCATGTATTACATACCCTAAACTGTTATATATACTGTCATCTTACATATATCATTATGTACATTATATATTAACAATATATTATTTTATTATAACAATGTGCATTATATTACATACAATATTATATAAGATACAAAAATATACATTATATCACATAATAAACAACCTTATTTAATGTACCATAATCATAATCTAAATACTATGTCTATTATACTATATCACAATATTATATAATTTACAATATACTGTATTTTATTTTGTTATATATATTTTGTCATCTTATATATATCATCATGTGCATTACATACAATATTATATTCGATACATAACATACATTATATTACAATATTATATACAACCTTATGTAATGTACAATAATGCTATTGTAGTACAATATTTATTATTTCTAGTCATAATGTTATTCTAATTATGTAACATGTTCTCTTCTCTAATATTATTACAATATAAACATATGCTGTGATTACATACCATTAGAGTTATTTGCACATAAGCTTCCTTCCTACTAGATTATAAACTTCAGATCAAGGATTTAGTTGTTTTTCACTTTATCTCTTTAACATCTTGCCCAGTGAGTTGCCCATGACCAGAGCTCAGAATCTGAGCAAAGAATAAATGTTTGCTGAATTGAATGAGAGAAGTGTCTGGAGATTCTCAACATCAGCCTCAAAGGCAAATTTTAATAGCACATGAAGGAACATGTTTTGACCTGCAATGTTTCTGAATAAGGATAAAAGTAGTAAGAGCTCACATTCGCATAAGAGGTTCTTTATTATAGCCATATGAGGGGGTAGGTAGTACAAGTATTATTGTTTC
>JAJPUD010000012.1:1454399-1479961 GCA_023553655.1 Myrmecobius fasciatus | reverse complement strand
AAAAAAAAAACACAGGAAGTCCCTGTGTTCCTTCAAGAATCAGCTCAGATCTTATCTTCTTCACACCTTTCCTGGTCCTCTCCTTCCTAAGGTTGCTAGTGTCTTGCCCTATCTTTATCTACTCTGTTCCTTCTATGTTCCTAGTTATTGTCATTTCATCTTTTTCTTTAGAATGCATGTTCTTGCTGGATAGATTTACTTTTGTTTGTTCCTTTGCTTGTTTTTATATATCTAGCACTTAGCATAGTGTCTAGCAAATGCTAGGGATACAAAGTACTTAACAAATTCTTGTTGATTGACTGACTTGATCACCCTAGTGATTCCTGGCTCAGGAAGGCCTTTTCTCCCTTTGAAGAGTCCCCACCAAGTTCAATTTGGAATATGAAACAGGCAATCTATAATGAATGAATTACTCTCTTAGCCAGTTAGGCTAAATCCTTGAAGGTGTATTTTCTTGACTTTTAGGTCAATTCATTTCTGGGCTGAATCAAGTAGATCTATGCTCCTCAGAACTGGTTTCTCACTAGACTCAACTACCACTCTACTAGCTGTATATCAACAGATGCTAAGGAAACATCTGATTGTAATTTCAACTTTTCTTTTTTTTTTTTTTTTAGCTGAGACAATTGGGGTTAAGCGACTTGCCCAGGGTCACACAGCTAGGAAGTGTTAAGTGTCTGAGACGAGATTTGAACTCAGGATCTCCTGACTTCAGGGCTGGTGTTCTATCCACTGTGTCAACTAGCTGCCCTGTACTTTCTACTTTTCAAAGCTCACCTGCTCTATTATATTCGCTCACCTAACATCAGGAAAAAATAAACAGAACAGAAATAAATATAATGTGTTCAGGGACATAAATCAGTTAAAGATGCTGCCCTTACCCTCCACCTCCATTCCACCACCACCAGCTGTCAGAGATTCACATGCTATCATTCACAAGTTGCCAGGGAAGAAAAGAAGCATAACAAGGGCAAGGGTAAAATGATCTTTGGTATATAAATTGAATTCTGGCTCCATTATCAGTCCTTTTGGCTCTGAAGGCAAATAGAATACTCTATGATAGTATACAGCATTACCCCTGAGTTATTCATGACTTGAAGAAGGTTCACCAAGTCTCCATATATGTCATATGCAAAAATGGCAGTTCTTTTTGTAGTGGCAAGGAATTGAAAATTGAGGGAATGTCCATCAATTGAGGAGTATATGAATGCAATGGAATCCTATTGTTCTAAAAGAAATAATGAGCAAGCAGATTTCAGAAAAACCTTAAAAGACTTATATAAATGGATTCTGAGTGAAGTGAGCAGAACCAGAAGAACATTGTATAACAGCAAGATGAACATAACAGATGAACATAACATGAACAGCATTATGAATATAACAAATATGTAGATATGTTTAAAAAGAATTGCATATATTTAACCTATACCATATTGTTTGCTGTCTTGGGGAGGGGGGAGGTAAGGGTGGGAGGAAAAAAAATTTGGAACGCAAAATTAAATGTTGAAAACTATCTTTACATGTATTTGGAAAAATAAAATACTATTTTAAAAAAAGGTTGTGTAATGATCAACTATGATCTACTTAGCTCTTCTCAGCAATACAGTGATCCAAGAAAATCTTAATAAACCTGAGATAGAAAATGTCATCCATATCCCATGGAGACTAAATGCAGATCAAAGCATACTATTTTCTATTTTTTGTTGTTTTTTTCTTTTTTGTTTCTTTTCTCTTTTATCTTGATTTTTTTCATAATATGATTAATATAGAAATATATTTAAAATGATTGTACATTATAACCTATATCTGATTTCTGTTGTCTTAGGGAGGAGAGAGGGAAGGAAGGAAGCTAAAAAAAAATTGGAACTGAAAATCTTACAAAAATGAATGTTGAAAACTATCTTTACATGTAATTGGAAAAAAATAAAATATTATTAAGTGGAAGGGGAAAAAAACAATAAAAAGTCTCCATCTGTGAGAGACAAAAACCAAGCAAGGAATACTGCACATACTCTAAGGACTTCACCCTAATTAGACAGTCTTCTACAATATATCTGTCACAAAATGCACTATCCAGTAACTCTGACCCTGCTTAATTATTATGCAAAACATAGAAGGGATAGAGATCCAAATTATTGAGATTTTGTAAACTTAATTTGTAGTTGGCTAATCCAAACAGCCTACCAATTTAAAGTTACAAATTAACAGAGATGAGAGTTTGTAAGGTTGTTTTAATGAGTGCTTTGAAAGAAAAAGAAAGCACCACCTCCAAGAAAATACCCTTAGTAAATATAAGTTAGTTCGAAAAAGAAATGGGTGAGGTTGGCAGCCATTTTCTTCTCCTCCTGGAAAGCTGAGCAAGTACAGCGGGTTTGACAGGAAATCTATGCCCCAGAAGGGCAGTGAGTTGCCAGAGAAGCTGTGCCCACAGACAGGGACAGGGACAGAAAGCCTTGACATGTGCAAATGAAGCCACTGGCTTTAGGATGATTGACAATTCAGCCATTTTGCTCATTAGGACTACTTGGTTGTCCCTGCAAATGAATGTTCTTGGCTATATTCTTCATGAATCTTTGGTCTCAAATTTCCTGTCTCTCTCTAATTCAAAAGATGAATGAGTTGAGTGGTCTGCTTGAACAGAGCCCATCTATGTTAGAAAGATGCAAGTCACAATATAAAAAGTTGAGCTGTGTTGAATGTACACAATGTTGGAAAAACCAACCCACATCAGGAATAAAAAGAAGTTATCACTTTGCCAGTAAAGAATATTACCAGGTTTTACTGTTCTTAATATTATTTCCAAGTACCTGGGACAATTTCTCCTCAACACAAGCAAATACTATACATTCATATGATATTTTCTATATGTGTATGTATATGTGTGTATATAATGTGTGCATATATTTATATATATATATATATATGCATTGCTTTTGATAGTATGTGATGTGAAAAACAAGAAGACCAATGACGTATTTTCAATGTGAGCTTGAAGCAGGCTCAGGCCAAGAGCTATATCAGTATTCTTCAGCCTACACAAATGACCTAGACCTGGGAACATACCTGGTACTCAATTTATAAGGTAAAAAATATATTGCACAGGATAAATACCATCTAGACTGCAGTGAGTATAGTCAAGTTCCCCCTTTTCTTTTTTTTTTCACAGCACTCATTAAAACAACCTAGCAAACTCTCATCTCTGTTAATTTGTAACTTCAAATTAGTAGGCTGTTTAGTTTGAACAACTACAAATTAAGTTTGCAAAATCTCAATATTTTGGATCTCTATCCCTTCTATGTTTTGCATAATAATTAAGCAGGGTCAGAGTTACTGGATAGTGCATTTTATGACAGATACATTATGGAGGACTGTTTAAGGTAAAGTCCTTAGAGTATGTGCAAGTTGTCTTGTTCTAGTGTCCCAACCTAGCCTCATCCTGACCCTCTTTAAAAAAAAAAACTTGAGTTCCTTCAGCTCTCACATAAGTCCAGACATGTGTGGAGCAAATTTCCTGGGATTTGGGGGTGTCATGAGACCAGAACAACTGTAAGGAGCAATTAAGATGGCTTCAGTCCATCTTTTGTTGTTGGGTCATTTCAGTTATGGTCAATTTTTCAGGAGCCCATTCTGGGTTTTCTTGACAGAGATATTGGAGTGGTTTGCCATTTCCTTCTCCAGCTCATTTTGTAGATGAGGAAACTGAGACAAACAGACTTAAATGAGACAAACAAAACTTTCTTAGAGGACTCTTTCTGATTCCAGCCCTGGTACTCTATGCAGAGCCATTTAGAGCTTGTTAATTTCTCTCCCCCTCCCTTTAAATGAAACTACATAAACAAACCAACTACAAATAATTTTGAGTCAACCCATGGGAATGCTTTCACCCAAACATCTTAGAGCTGGACAAAGCTAGATTTTGGAATTAATTAGGTGTTAATCTACTCTGTGATTTCACCCATTTTTCAAGCCAATATTTCACATTTTTGTCACTAAGATTGGTAAGGTTGATCAAGGCCACTTTTCACTCTACCTACTTTATTACCCTATAATGATTTCTTTTCACCCCTCTACCCTCTTTTACTATTGCCTTTACTATTGAAGGCATCACCATTCTCTCAGATACTCAGGCTCAAACCCAGAAGTCATCTTCAACTCTTCACTCTTACCCTCTTTATCCAATTTCTTTCCAAGTCCTATCAATTCTATTTTTGTAACATTTCTTTTATATGCCTCCTCTGATAATATCATCACCTTGTGTGTAAGATCCTCATCACTTCACACCTAGAATATTGCAATAGCTTTATCATTGGTCTCCTTGTCTTAAATTTCTCTATCTTCCATTCAGCTGTCAAACTGATCTTTCTAAAAAGTAGGTTCAATCATGTCACATCATCACCATTACCCCTGACCCATTCACTAAACTCCATTGACTCCAGGAACAAATATAAATTCCCAGTATTCAAAATTCTTCATGACCTGATTACTTCCTAGCTTTCCAGGCTTCTCACATCTTACTTCCCTCCAAGTTCTTTTGTGATACAGTGACCCTGACTTCCTGACTCTTTGTCACAAAAGAAATTTCATCTCTCAACCCTATGCATTTTAATTGGCTGTCCTCCAGGACTGGAATTCTCTCCCTCCTCATCTCCATTTCCTGGCATTCCTGGCTTCCTTCAACTCTTGGCTAAAATCTAATCTTCTATAAAATCATTCTAGAGTCTCCTTAATTCTAAAGTCTTTCCCCCATTGTTTATATCTAATTTATTTTCTCTCTGTGTCTGTCTCTCTGTCTTTCTGTCTCTCTCTGTCTCTCTCTTTATATATTTATATATCTTGTTGTAACATAATTGTTTGCATATTGTCTCCTCCCTTAAACTGTAAGCTCTTTGAAAGTAGGAACTAGGGGCGGAGCCAAGATGGTGAACTGCAGACAGCATTCTCTGTGAGCTCCTGAGACCTTCCCTCAGACCCAGACAAATTGAGCCTCCAAACTGGTTTTAGAGTGAGGGCTCCACCAAACACTTGGAGTACAATGCACTTCTATCAACAATCTACTTTGAAAAAACTCCGGAGGAGGTTAGCCTCAGGGGAATTGGCCTCTGGCCACAATCATACGCCAGAAGTCAGGCTGCAACAGAGGTGGATTTTAGGCACCCAGGAAGTTCCTGGGAGATGCCTGGGCCACTTTGCTTTGCTTGCGGGCAGGTGCTTTGGCAGATCTGCCTTTGGTAAAGGGTGGATTGAGAGCAGCTGAAAATGTGGTCCTAGTGCAGATCTAGCTGCCCAGCCGCAGACCGAAAGTCAACTGGGCAAACTGCCCCAGGGCAAATTGAAACTGCATCAGAATCCCCTGTTGGTGACTGATCCCTCAGCTCAAAATCATGAGTAAGAAGCAGAAGAGAGCTCTCACCATAGACAGCTTCTACAGAGAGAAAGTAGAGCAGTACCCAGATCCTGAGATTCTGAAAACAATCCCAGATGAAGCCACAAAGGCGGACTTAAGCTGGTCTCCCTTTCAGAAGGCTTACCTGGAAGATTGCATAAAGAATCTCAAAAGAGAGCTAGAAGAAGAATGAGGAAATAAATTGAGATCAGTGCAACAGAGATATCAAAAACTGGAAAACAGGACTGTTGAATTGGAAAAAGAAATCAATTCACTGAAAAACAAAATTGGTGAATTGGAAAAAATCACCAATTCACTGGAAAATAAAAATGGTGAATTGGAAAAAGACAACAATTCACTGAAAAACAAAATTGGTGAATTGGAAAAAGACAACAATTCACTGAAAAATAAAACTGGCAAAATGGAAAAAGAATGCATTGAATCAAGAAATTCAACTGGACAGCTACAAAAGGAGCTAAAAAAGATAACTGAAGGAAATAATACTTTAAAAATTAAAATTGAACAAATAGAAGTAAATGACTCAATAAGACTTCAAGAATCAGTCAAACAAAAACAAAAAAATGAAAAAATAGAAGAAAATATGAAATATCTCCTAGGAAAAACAACTGACTTGGAAAACAGATCCAGGAGAGACAATCTAAAGACTATCGGGCTCCCTGAAAGCCACGATGGAAAAAAGAGCCTTGAAGTGCTATCTTCCAGGAAATCATGAAAGAGAATTGCCCTGATGTTTTAGAATCAGAAGGCAAAATTGGCATTGAAAGAATTCACCAATCACCTCCTGAAAGAGACCCCCAAATTAAAATCCCAAGGAATATCGTGGCCAAATTTCAGGACTATCGCACCAAGGAAAGGATATTACAAGCAGCTAGAAAGAAATAGTTCAAATACCGAGGAACTGTCATTAGAATTACACAAGATCTGTCAGCTTCCACATTAAAGGATCGAAGGGCCTGGAATCAGATATTCCAAAAGGCAAAAGAACTTGGAGTACAGCCAAGAATAAGTTATCCACCTAGAATGAGCATCATCTTCCAGGGAAGAAGATGGTCATTCAATGATACAGGAGAATTTCACCTATTTGTAATGAAAAGACCAGATCTGAACAAAAAATTTGACCTCCAAATACAGAACTCAAGAGAAGCATAAAAAGGTAAAAAGGAAAGAACTCTTGAGAACTATATTTCTACTATAGGTATCCTTAAAGAATGGGGGTATAATTTGATTTTTCTTTGATAATAATGGAAAAGAAATTAGAGGTGGAAGGGATATCATACTGAAAAGAAAAAAGGGGGGAGGAGGCAAAATAAAGTAAAAATAAAGGAGGTAAAATAAAGCAAAATCTCATAAAGAGACATAGAAGATCTAATATAATTGAGGGAAAGAAGGGAGGGCGATGAGTATTGTGTAAACCTTACTCTCATTAGATTGGACTCTAAGAGAATATATCAGACACATTTGGCTTCATAGAAAGGCCTGACCGTCCTTGTGGGAAGGTGGGAGGGAAAGGAGGAAAGAAAGTAGGAACTATTTTTGCCTTTTTTTGCATCCCCAGTGCTTAGCATAGTGCCTGACAGTAGCAGGCATTGACTTATTAACTCCTTGACTTCACAATACTACCACTACCTCACCTACCACAAAGTGGTGGGCAGACCCTATCCTAAAATTCTGGTAGCACATTATAGAAAAAGTCCATATCTATCCATTCTATAATCTATAGAGGTTACTCAGACAGCAATGACCTAGTCAGTGTACTAGCAAAATTGTGTAAAAATGAGTCAAAAGGGAAAAAAAACACATTAATAAAAAGAAAATTTTGCCCATCTGTACAGAGGGAAATTTTTAATCTTTGACCTCAGGTTTTCTTTGGCCCCAAATCTTGATTTCTTTCTACCTAGTTTCCATTCTTGTAGACCTTTGGTCTATTGGATCTGCTGTAAAATACATTGTCTAACAGTGAGACTTTTTAAAATGAAGGCAATTTAAATCTAGCTGATTGCTTCTTTTGTTGTGGTAACATCTATCTCACAGCCAACACAAGGTGTGGGTTTTAAAGAAAGTCAGTCTATTGCTTTTATGTCCTGCTTTCATATAGCAGAGGGTGACCATGGAAACCCAATATTGAAACAGAAGAATGTAAAGTTTATTCTTGTCAGCAGTAGCAGAACTTAAGATGGTAACAGTAATAAAACAACAACACCTACAAAGACCTCTTTAAAGTTCACAAAGCTTCTATATGTGTTTTCTAATTTTAACCTCATAACATCCCCATGAGACATAGGTAGCATAGTTATTATTAACTTCACTTTACAAACAAGAAGAGACAAACACAGAGAGAGAGGGAGAGAGACAGAGACAGAGAAGAAAAAGAAAGAGACAAAGAAACAGAGATCCATGGATAATATTAATATGTTTAGTTGATGCCTTTTGTTTTTATATCACTTTCCTTCTCAACTATCAAGCCCAACAAAAAACCAAATCCTTCTTCTCTCATAACAAAGATAAAGTTATGCAAAATTATAGACTATATAGAATAATCTATCCTAGCCGTGCCCCAGCTCTTTTCTGAGAGGAGAGAGATTCATTTCATTATTTGTTGTCCAGAACCAAAAGCTATTATACTTACTCAGAGTACAACTTTTAGTATTCTTTTCCTTTACATTATAATGTTCATTGTGTACATTGTTCTCCTGATAAATGCTTATTGTTGGGTTATTTTCAGTGGCATCTGATTCTCCATGATCCTGTTTGCCAGGGAGAGGGCGCCATTGGAATACTGGAGTGATTTGACATTTATTTCTCCAAATAATTTTGCAAATGAGGAACTGAGGCAAATAATGGCCACATAGCTAGCAAGAATCTGAGGCTGAATTTGAACTAAGGTCTTCATGACTCCAGAAGGAATCTCTCTTAATCGTGTCACCTATCTGCCTCTCAATTCAGCGCTACCTCATCTCAAAAAGCATAATTAGTACAGGGACCATGGAATATTTCAATGCATCAAAAGTGTTTCTGGAACTTTGAGGCTTGATATAATCAGCTTTTGGTATGCCTTTTCAGAAAATAAAATTTTCTTTATGTTGCTAAAATTGAAAGAGTAAGAATCCCTTCCCTTTTATGTTAAGTTATTATTTAAAATGGTATTTTCTCTGTTTTTAATAGACCATGGCTATGGAAAGACTTACCATTACTCAGTTTTCACACAGATATTAGCCAAACATTTTCTCATCACTCATCACAAGTTTTCCTTTTATAGCCACTTTCTACACTCTTGTCCACCAATAAAAAAAAAAATGAGAAATCATCCTTAGAGTAATGAGAAATTCTCTGGGTCTTAGTTTCCTCACCTGTAGTATATAAGGTTTGGACTAGATAATATCTAAAGTTCTCTCTAGTTCTAATATTCTGGGATTCAATGACTTTTTCCAGAAATGCAAAAAATGCAGAAAGTCAGAGCCAGAAACAAAGAAATGAGTTAATTTGAACAACTACCAATTTCAGTTAATAATAGTAGTTACTTCCTCTTTACCCCTATGGGAAATGGTATTTCATTTTAATTCTCTCTCTCTCTCTCTCTCTCTCTCTCTCTCTCTCTCTCTCTCTCTCTCTGTCTCTCTCTTTTTCTGTTTGTGTGTGTGTCTTTGTCTCTGTCCTCTGTCTCTGTGTATCTCTCCCTGTCTCTCTGTGTCTCTCTTTCTCTTTCTTTCCCTCCCTACACACACGTACACCCACACAGGCATGCACAAAATGTATGTGTGATTGTATAAATGTGCATTTTTCAAGAGTGACATTTTTTTGGCCTCTCTTCCCTATAACCATTCTACTCCAGAAGTCCAAAGAATCTAACCTTGCCTTGCCAGGAAATATTCCACCTCCCTCCCTGTTCCACCTCTTTCTCAGGTTGATAATCAAATCAATACTATTTTACTACTGTGAAGGGCATAGCAATCTATTGCCCCATGGGTCCTCTCAACTATGTTACTGAGTTTTAAATTGACTAGACAAGGTCCCTTCTGAGACCTCTACTCCTTGTTCCCCCCAAGTCATCACTAATCCACACTTCCTACTCTTTCACTGTGCACTCCTAATCTTTGTTCTGTTAAAATGCTGTCCTTCATGCTAGATTTCTGCCACCTCTTAGGAAATTAATATATTTTGCATTTACATACATGTGCACATGTCATTTCCCTCCAATAGAACATGAATTCTTTGAGAACAAGTAATATTTCATTTTGTCTTTGTATCCCGAGCACGTAGCACAATAGGTACATAGAAGGTCCTTAAGAAATGCTTGTTAAATCGAATTGCTTTAAAGTCATTGGGAAACATGATGAAAAATGCTATCCACCTTGAGAAAAAAAGAACTGATGAACTTTGAGTGCAAATTGAAGCACTCAGACACTTGCTAGCTATGTGACCTTAGGCAAGTCACGTAACCCTCTTCTCCTTAAATCCTCACCTGAAAAATGAGCTGGAGAAAGAAATGGCAATCCATTCTCATACCTTTATTAGAAAAATTCCAAATGGCATTATGAAGGGTTGGAAATGATTGAAAAGGCTGAACAATAAGATATTTAAGAAATATCTGTTGATATGCCCAAAGGATTTTCAAACTATGCATATGCTTTGATCCAGCAATACTACGGTGAGGTCTGTATTTCAAAGAGATCAAAAGGGGGAAAGGACCTATTTGTATTAAAATACCTATAGCAGCTCTTTCTGAGGTGGCTAAGAATTGGAAATCAAGGGGATACCCATCAATTGAGGAATGACTAAACAAGCTGTGCCATATGATTAGGATAGAATATTATTATGCTATAAGAAATGACAAGCAGGATCTCTGAAAAACAGGGAAAGACTTACATGAACTAATACAAAGTAAAGTGAGCAGAGCCAGGAGAATATTGTACACAATAACAAACATATAGTAAGATGAAGAATTGCGAATGACTTAGCTATTCTCAGCAATACAATGATACAAATACAAACCTAAAGAACTCATGTTGAAGCATGTCATCCATCTACAGAAAAAGAACTGATATTGTCTGAATATAGACTGAAGCATACATACTCTTTCTTTTCTTATCTTTCTTTTTTCGTTTCTGTTTGAGTGTTCTTATGCAAATTGACTGATATTGAATGTTTTACATGATTGCACATTTGTAACCTATATTAGATTGCTTGTGATCTCAGGGACAGAGAAGGGGAAGGATAGAATTTGGAACTTAAAACTTTTTTAAATGTTAAAAATTGTTTTAATATGAAATTGGGGGAAAATTAATATTGTTTTTAAAAAAGAAATGCTTATTGAATTTGATTGAATAAATTCATTGGGCAAAATGATGAAAAATGCTATCTACCTCCAGAAAGAGGACTGATGATCTCTGAGTACAGTTTGAAAGATACTTTTTTTAACTTTATTTTTCTTGTTTGTATGTACTCTTTTGCAATGTGGCTGATATGGAAATACGTTTTGCATGACTTCACATGTATAATTGATGTCATACTGCTTACCTTTTCCAGGGTGGGGGAGGGGCAGGAGAGAGGGAGAGAATTTGGAATTCAACATTTTTAAATTGATATTTTAAAAAATTTACATCAGGGGAAATATTTAACAAAATAAATAAAAAATATATTTAAAATAAATTCATTGGACAAGTTTTATAGTTAGAATTGGAATTGTTATTAGAATACATTATTAGCAAGTGAAAATAAACAGCCTAACTCAACATAGGAAAACAAGAAAAGAACTCTATGAACACTGGAACAGGGTCAACCAGGAGCGCACTACCCATGCCATCATCCAACACCCAGAGAGAAGCTGTTTTCCAAGATGAGAGAAGGTCCCAGAACTGTACAGAACACCACCAGACCCATAAGGACACTGTGATTAGGCTCAGATGTCAACTGGCAGTTTTGCTATCTACTATTCAATTCCAGGTTACTAAGGATAGTGAACAGGGGAATGGTATTCCTGAATAGGGAGGTTCTAGGTATACCTAAATAGAAAGAAGTTCAGAAATCAACAACAGTATAGCTCAAATCCCATGGGAAGAACAGGATCTCACTTAAAACATCTACCCCAATGTTCAGAGGAATAATCAAGGCCAGAATCTCAGACCAAAGGGAAGCCTACATATAGTCTAATCACTGAACCAACACAGCTTTTCAACTGGCTGATGGGGCTGAAGCCAATAGCAGATCCAAAACTAAGGCAGGAATTTTCAGAGCTTGGACCAGAAAGATAGCATGCAGACTTTGCTCTGAATCAGACCACTTTAAAACCTCTGAAAGTTTGCTGTTCTCCCACCTATCCCTAAGATCCTTGAATAATACAACATTCAATATTCCCAAGAAAGCAGCAACACAACCAGGTTACTCTTCTCCAGAAGTATGACAGAGCCATCCCTAGCATAAAATCTAAAGTCAAGAAGTAGGCTAGAAGAATGGACCAAAAAAAGAACCCTAACATAAGGAACTAGTATCATGGCACTGATAGTCTAGACATAACCACAGAAGAAGAGAATGACTTTAAAACATCTACAAGCAATAACTCTTAGAAAAACAAAACTTGGACACAAACTCAACTAGAATGCACTGGAGAGATTAAGCAAGAGTTTTTAAAAAGATTCTTAAAATGTTTTTACAATTGAAATGAGAATACTTGAGAAAAAATTGGAAAAGGAATTAGAAAAGACATTTCTAAAAATTGGAAAGTATGTAAGAAAGGATAAGAAAGGAAATTTATAGCTTGGCAAAAAAGCCATAAAACGTTTATGAAGTACCAAACTCTCTGAAAACTAAGAATGTACCATTACTTACTCCATGAGGAGTAATTGCTCCATGAGGCCACAAAAAATATTAAAACAAAAGCAAGAGGCTAAAAAAATAGGGAAAATGCAAAATATAGTAAATACGATTGAGAAGAAAGAATTTAAGAATCACTGGACATCTACACATTATAACCAAAACAAGAGCCTAGATATCATTTTTCAAGAAATTCCAAATCACACAAATCTGAGAACCAAAGTATAAAGTAGAATAGAAGGAATCCACCAGTCACGTCACCAGTTACCCCAAAATGAAAACTCCCAAGGACCAAAATCCAGAATTTCCATATTTAAGAAAAAATACTGCAAGCAGACAGAAAGAAAGCATTCAAATACTAAAAAGAAATAGTAAAGATCATACATAATTTAGCAGCCACCGTTATAAAGGAGTAGAGAACTTGTAATACAGTATTCCAGAAGGCCAAAAAATATAGACTCATACTTAGGAAAAATGAGTAAGAACTTTGGAGGGGGAAGGGAGAGAAATAGAGAGTTTCCAAACATTCCTGATGAAAAGACTAGAGCTTTCCTCTTTCCTCTAATTTACCTTTTATAGCATTGGCACATTAACATTTCTTGTATGTAGTACTTTCTTCCAATTTTGATGTAAGGACTACTCAGATATATAATGCCTTTGTATCATGAGAGAAAAGTAGAAAGGGAAGTTTGCTGGAGTTTGATGCAATCAATAACATCATATGCAAGTAGGAACACCTACAGAATACCTCATCCCCATAGGATCATAGGTTTAGAGATAGAAGGGATGTCTTACCATTTAATTCTCTCATTTTACAAATGAGGGAACTCCTCTCTCCTCTCCTTCCCTCTCCCTCCCACTCCCTTCCTCTCTCTCTCTCTCTCTCTCTCTCTCTCTCTCTCTCTCTCTCTCTCTCTCTCTCTCTCTCTCTCTCTCCCTCTCTCCCTCCCTCTCCCCTCTCCTCTCCTTATCCATCTAGAGAGAAGCAGGTCAATTGTTCTTTTCAGGTTCATCTTCTTCCACTTGCTCATACAGTGCAACAAGAGCTTGTGTGTAGAGCTTAAATGGACTGATTCTATGATAGAAATGGTAGCACATGTGATATTCAGCAAATATTTATAAAGAACTTGATACATTCGAAGCACTAGGCACTAAGGATACAAAATAGAACAGCCCTTGTCCCCAAGGAACTCACATTCTACTGGGAGATACAACATTTACCTAAGATGATACAAAGTAATTGAAAGGAATGAGTACTAATGCCTGGGGACAGTAGGAAAAGTCCTTTTCAGAAAGTAGTATCTGAGCTCTATGTAATTTCTTATCTATTTGTTGTCTTTGCAGTTTCATCTCCTACATTCTTGGAATGCTATAACTCAGGTGTCACTTCAAGCCTTCTGAAATTTCAGTTAAAAAGCATAATGTGGTGGATACTTAAGAGTCAGGAAGACAGGTTTCAATTATGCCTCGTATAAGTTGTGTCATCTAGGCAAGTTATTAAACTACTTTGAGCTTCATCTCTTCAACTAAAAAATGGGGACAACAATAGGATCAACTTCAGAGGATTGTTGTGAATATTATTTACATAATATATGTAAAGCACTTTGTAGATCTTATACATATATATATTAATAAATGTCAGTTATTATTATCATCTTCCCCTCCATTATTTTTGTCATTTAAGGAGAGAATACTGCTCATAGCTATCTGTTATCTTTCTCTATGATGTTTTGCAAATGAAGCTTTCTTGTAAATGAATACTGCCCTTGCCTTCCATCCTTCTCTGTGTAGTAAGACGCCTGGTACTGATTGACTTTGATGCTTTCTGGATTCTTTTGGGGGAACTCCATGGTTGTTACATTGTGTTGCATATTTGTGTGTTTCATTGCTTTCCTGACCAATTGTAAGCTCCATGAAGGCAGGAACATATCTTGACATTTTTCCTAATTCCCAGGCACTGGTCACAGATCTTGTACATTAGTGGGTGCTTAACAATCTTGGCAAATTCCCAAGCACTGGACACAATGCTTAATACACAGTTCACATTCAATATTGATTGAATAGCTAAATGAGTGAATGAACATTAATGTCTTAAATTCTGTAAGGCTTTACAAAGAAGATGGAGGGTTTAGAGAGCACTAGCACCTCTGATGTGAGGCTTGCTGAACCATTTATAAGACTGCTCATCCACCTTTGCTGTCTAACCATTACCCAACTCTCACCTGTAGCATATGCAATAGCCACATCCCAGTAAAACCTTCTCAGCAGAGTTAAAACAGGTTGAGGACCAACGGGTCTCAAACCCATTGGTAAGTTAACTGGGTATCTATCCCAAGCATGGGAAGACTTCTTCCAGCAGAATGTGTAGATGGGAACAATTTGTTTCAATGGTCCTGAAGGCAGCTGTAACTGTGAAGTGCTTAGAGCTTGATCAGACACAAGTTACTAAAATCACCCACTGCATCTCAAGCCATGGTCAGCTATCTTGACTTCTGTACTGCCCACTTGACTTTAGTGACTTTTCAAGAGAGAGTGAGAATATAATAAAAATGACAATTTTGCTTAAATTGGTCTACTTGTTCAGTGTCATACTAATCAAACTCTCAAAATATTAGTTTATAGAGCTAGAAAAAATAGTAACAAAACTCATCTGGAAGAACAAAAGGTCAAGAATATCAAGGGAATTAGTGAAAATAAATACAAAGGATGGTGGTTCAGCAGTACCAAACCTAAAATTATATTGTAAAGCAGCAGTCATCAAAACCACTTGGTACTGGCTAAGAAACAGAGTAGTGGATCAGTAGAATAGATTAGATGCATACAACACAATAATCAAGTCCTATAGTAATCTAGTATTTGATAAACCCCCAAACAAAAGCTTCTGAAATAAGAAATCACTATTTGACAAAAATTGATGGGAAAACTGGAAAATAATATGTCAGAAACTCATCACAGACCTATATCTCACACCCCATACCAAAATAAGGTCAAAATGGGTACATGATTTGGGCACAAAGGATGATATCCATAATCAAATTAGGAGAACAAGGGATAATTTACCTATCAGATCTTTGGAAAGGGAAGAAATTTATGACCAAAGAAGAACTAGAGAACATTATGAAAGGCAAAATGGACAACTTTGATTACATTAAATTAAAAAGGTTTTGCACATACAAACACACACAGAGACACACACACACAAAAGCACAAGATTAAAAGGGAAGTACAAAGCTGGGGAAAAATCTTTATAGCCAGTATTTCTGATAAAGGTCTCATTTCTAAAATATATAAAGAACTGTGTCAAATTTGTAAGATTACAAATCATTTCCCAATTGATAAATGGTCAAAGGATATGAAAGACAATTTTCAGATGATGAAATTAAAGCCATCTATAGTCTTATGAAAATATACCCTAAATCACTCCCATGGCTTATCCCTTTTGCTCTGATTTTTCTCCCCCAACACGATTCATAAAGCAATGTGTAGTTAAAATAAATAAATTTTTAAAAAACAACAAAAAAAGAGAGAGTGAGACTAATGACTTTGTGAATTCTACTTCACTTAAATCCAATTCACAAGCAAGTCACAATATAGCCTTATGATGTCATTGTTAAAACAAACAAACAAACCAACAAACAAACCAAGGGACCAACAACAATAATAAATAATATATTATTCCATTCATTCTGACTAAATCCTCCTAAGAACTCTTTGAGGTTGGCAGAACAAACCCTGCTAAACTGTCTATATCTTAAACGATCTTATTAAGTCTGATTCACTAGAGACACACACTAAATTCAGGTTAAATCAATGGACCCAGATTCTCAAATAAAAACTAGATCTGAAAGAAATAAAGTTTTGCAGCCAATGAGAATTCTGAAGTATGAAGCAGTATTTCAGGGCTCTATTACCTCATTTCCTTTGGTTACTAAAATTTTGATCATTATTAGAGCATTTTTATTAGCCTGTGATATTTGAAAAAGGTTGAATAATATTAAAAGCAACTACAAATGTCTTTGAGCCTTTAGATTTTTCTCATCTGCTTGCAAAGTACACAAAAACTCAGCCAAGGAAATGTTTTCAAGGCCAATTAACTCCTACAGGAGTTTTAAACACAATGCTATAATTTAAATGTAACCTGTGTCTCAAGCCTGGAATTTGTATGACTCTCCTCATTGGGAAAAAGAACAACACTCAATGCTCACTGCCCACATGAAAGGAGGAATGGGTTAGAACCTGGAATTGTTAAATGCCTCTCTGGAAGTAGGAAGCCAGAAGAAAAATCTCTTCTAGCCTCTCATCAATCTTTTTCATGTAGGCACTCACCACCAAGAAGGAGAATCTTATGCCAGATTTAAGCCCCAAGTTACATAAATAATGAAATTATTTTAAGTCAATTCATTTTATTGGATTTCATCCAAAATGAGTCTTAAAAATACATTATGTTGAGAGAAAAATAAAAAAGTCAATACTATAGTATTACTTATTTGTTGAATTGTTGAACCATGTGAATGAAAAGTTTTGGAACAGGTAGAATCTTTTTCATAGGATATTGGAATCTTTTGAGTTGGAAGGGGGTTCAGGAAGAATTTCATTCAACTTATGGAACACTGACTAGTATCTTCTATGTGCAATATGTACCTATCATTTTAGGCACCAAGGAAAGAAAATCCAAACAAAAATCTAAGAAGTGAAGTCTACAACAGACTGCCAGAAACTAAACCCAATGAACCCTGGGGAGTAGTAAATCCACCTGGAAGCCTAGATATAATAACCTGCAGAAAGTTGGAGGCTTAGTTAATTAGTTAGGTGGGTATTCAATGAATAGACTATTGGGTCCAAGAGTCAGGAAAAACTGAATTCAAATCGGGCCTCATTTACTAGCTGTGTGACTCTGAACAAATCACTTAATCTTTGTCTGACTTAATCCACTGGAGAAGAAAATTGCAAACCACTCCATTATCTTTGCCAAAAAATTCCCATGAACAGTATGGTCCATTGTGGGGAGGAGAGGAGTAAGAGAGTCAAACATGACTGAGCAACTGAATAACAACAAGGGAATGACTCACCTGGGAGCAATGCTACATCCAGAAATGAATCTGATGAGAAGGCTTTAAAGCAACCACTTGAAATTTGAGGTTACTCTCCCTATGGACTGAGGTGGTAGAGGGGAGTGTGTCCCTGATGTTGGGGGGAAATACTTTGTAATTTCTGTTTTTATCATATATTTTCAGTAAACATTCCTTTATAAAATTATTTAATTATTAATAAAATAATAATAATGGGGTACTAATGATTGATACTGGGAAGAACACTCCAGAATGAAAGCATGAACCAATGGCATTAGAAAGACATTCCAATCATTCATGGATGCCCTTAGAACCTCAAGATAGAGCTGTAGTTGTTCTCTGGGCATCCAACTTGCCAATTGGTGGCAGGTAGAGGTTGGGATAAGAACTAACTTTTGAAGAAGTAGAAGGAAAGTAGAGAATGTCATATCTTAAAAACATAGGAGAATAAGAGTATCCAGGAACAAGGTGGTCCACAGTGCTAAAAGTTATAAAGAGCTCAAAGCAGATTCAGCCAGAAAAATTAAAAGACCATGGGATTTGGAAATATAGATGGTTGGTTGGGAGAGATTAGTTAATTCCATGAGATTAGAAGTTTGAAGTATTGTTTGAGATGATGAACATACCTTCCAGAGAGATGCAAACATCTTTTACAATGGTAAAGGTGAATTGATTGGCTCAGGGCATTGAGCCTTTTTCTTCTGGGTCTATAAAAGGGAGCAGACAGATCTTCTGTGATCTTTCAATCTGATAGATCTGGAGAGACCTAAGGCCAACCAGAGACCAGAAACTAGAATTCAGTCCATTGGCATTATGTGTGTTTCATATATGTAAAGTAAATAAATACAAATATGATGATGTAATTAAATATGAAATAGTTTGGAAAAGAGAACACTAGCCTTTGGGATAATTAAGAAATACCTGTACTGCACCTTAAAGAAAGAAAGGGACCTTATGATATAGAAATAAGGAAGAAGAACAGTCAAGGCATGTGAGATGACATTTCAAAGACAGAAATGGGAGCCTAGAGTGTTTTATGTCAGGAAGAAAGAGAAAGTTTCATTAAAGTATGGTTGTATTGAAGCAAACTTTAAGAACAGTGAATAATGTCCAGTGAAGCTGGAAAGATGGGTTGGGATCAAATTGAGAATATCCTTAAATGCTATACAAATTATGCTCCTTCTGAAAGAGATGTGATAGAATATAGGTGAAGATCATCATTCAATAAAAAATATTCATAAAAGGCAACTTAACAAATAATCCCTAAACAACAAATGAGTCAACAAAGAACAAATCATACAAACAATAATTATGTGAAAGAAAATTATAATGATGAAACAATTTACCAAATTTTCTGGGATGCAGCTAAAGACATTCTGAAAAGAAAAGTCACATTAGTTAAATAAAAAAGAGGATTAATTAACTGAATATGAACTTTTTTAAAATTAGAAAGCCAACAAATAAATCTAAAATAAGCACAAAAAAAGAAGATATTAAAACTCAGAGAAGAAATACATAAACTGGAAACCAAAATAACCCATAGAAATGATAAATGAAACTAAAAGCTAGTGCTATGAAAAACTAATGAAATTGATAAGCTTTTCTCTAATCTGCTTAAAAAAGAAGAGAATAGAAAATCAAAAAAATCAAGTAGTAAGGTGAAATTACAACAAAACCAAAAGAAAAATTTTTATCAGATTACATTATGTAATAACATATGCTATACAAAACTGAGAACACAAGGGGAAAAAAAAAGAGGAATACCTTCAAGAATACACAATATACAAACTATCAGAAAACCAGATAGAAATCCTAAATAATCTAATATCAGAAAGAGAAACAGAGATAGCTACAGAGGAACTACCAAAAAACCACATACCCCCCAAAAAACCTCATGGACACAATGGAATTCAAATGACTCTCTTTGTCTTCATCACTTTTGTTCTTATTCTTTTTAAAAAGCTAGATGATTGACACATTGTGATTTTATACAAATTCATGTAATAAATAAGGAGTACTGTGTCAATAGTAGGCAAGACCTGGGTATATGACTGTCACTCAAGCTCTTCAATATTTACTGTTAATTTCCCAGTCTCTTATCTTATGATGTATTTAACCTCTGTCTCTCTTCTATTTAGACTATATCCCATCCTTTCTACCCTTCACTGCATGCTGTAAATCACAAATTTCTAATATAGAATCATTACCTTAGAACTATAATTGAATTACATATATGCATAGTAAAATTAGAAGTATCACTTGGATATAGCATTGACATTTTATTCTATCTTTGGTCTCAACTCCTTCGTTAAAAAAAAAAAAAGCCATTCATGTTGGTGTCCACTTCTCTTCTCCCTTCAGCCTTCCAATCACACTACAAGAAGAGGAAAGAGAACATAGCTGGAAAATCAATATCCTATGATAGTCCTCCTGATACCTAGTAAAAGTAGAGCAAAACATGAGCAGGTAATTCATAATCTAGTTTTCACACCAAGACTTAGTGTTGTTGCTATGGAATGTTGCAGTAATTCTTCTTGTCACAAATACATGAATAAGCAGTATAAAAGGATCATAGTTCTAGGTCTTAAAGAAATCTATTCTGTCAGATCAGGAACCCTGATGTAGGACTTGTTCTTCAATCCCATAATTTGTTCCAAACAAAAGGGTTCTTAAATGACTAGAAATATTACCATTCTGTTCTACAATACTTTTATCTTACCCAATTGGAAAAAAAATGATTAACAGTATATTCACAAAACACCAAGAAGTTAGAGATAAAATGATTTGCAAAGCAATCTTTGGTAACCATGAGTCTGAGATAGGGCTTCCTGATTTTTTTTTAAAAGTTATTGATAATCTTTTAAAAATATCATTGTCACTCCTCACTGACTCCCTTCTTTCTCCAGTAGAAATTCCCTTGTAAATAGGAAAGAAAAACAAGTCAACCCACTGGCCACATTTGAAAAATATGTACCTCATTTAACACCTCTAGCTCACATCTCTCTTCTGAGAGTTAGCAACAATCTGATAACATATTGGATCCTTATCTGATCAGAATTCTGAAGTTCTCAATGCTGCTTTTCTTTGCATTATTGTGGTCATTGTATAAATTTCTCTGCATCAATTCATGAGTTCAAATTTCTTTTAATCCTGCATATTTGTGGTTTTTTATAATAGTAACATCCTGTTATATTCATAGATCACCATTGATTCCATTGAACAATGAGCAACTGTTGTGTTTTTAAAGTTTTTCTTACAATAAAAGTTATTATACATTTTTTGCACATATAGGACTTTTCTGTCTGTGTTTGTCCTCCTTAGGTCAAGAAGCTAGCTCATATTAGCTCTCAGCAAAAGATAGAATCATGTTTGATTTAATGTTTTATTGGTTTCCATACTTAAGAAAGTTATGGAGAACATGCTAATACTGTTGATTAAACTTAAAAGTGTTTCATAGATACATTTTTCCCCAGAAAGCTGGTTATTAAATCTTTACTAGTAAACTCAACTTAGGGTTTATAATTAGGAATTTACAGTGATGGGTTAAAAAGTATGTAGTTAAGTAACTTTTTTTAGTATAATCCAAATCCATTTTCTCTAGCAGTTGGATTAGTTCCCACCTCCAGCAACAGTGCATTTATATGCTTATCTACCAGACCCTCTAACTTATACCATTTTTGCTCCTTGAATTTTCCAAATGAATTTATTTTCCAATCCATTTCATTTCCCAAATGGCTTCTTTCAAAGCTTTAAGTTACACTGAGAAACACACACACACACACACACACACACACACACACAAATATCATCCTAATCTTTTACACTCTTTCCACAAAACTTCTCTCCATCACATTCATTCACATGAAAAATTTTGCATCTCCCAGACCACACTATATTTTTGAGGAAAATGTGTGCCCCCAAATTAATAATAATGGAAAGACACATTATGCATTAACAAAGTGAAGATACAGGGTTGTCTTGACATTGGGTTTCATGGTTTGAAAATCTTTACCCATGCAACAAAGCACAATCATTCTGACTGCCAAATTAGCATTGCTGGAGACAGGCCCAGGAGGACCAGCAACTGCATGATATTGCATATTCTATTAACTTATTTTCAGATTGGACTCAGTAACCACTGTAAAGATGATATTGCTCTGGAAATTACAGAATGATTGACTGAATTATTTTTTTCCTCCATGTCCTGATAGAGGCAGGATTTTCTTGCTTCTTTGCATGACTTCCTGTCCCTAATTAGAATATTTTAAAATCCTATTAGAGAGATAAGGTGACAAAAGACTGAATTATAAACTCTTCAGTGACCATTGCTCTCTCAGACAGGAATATGTA
Source organism: Myrmecobius fasciatus (assembly GCA_023553655.1). NCBI lineage: Eukaryota > Metazoa > Chordata > Mammalia > Dasyuromorphia > Myrmecobiidae > Myrmecobius > Myrmecobius fasciatus. The sequence continues at coordinate 1,458,331 of JAJPUD010000012.1, read as the reverse complement.
AGGAGACTAATTTGAATCCTCAGATTTCAATTGTATGTGACAAAATATATAGGAAAATTCAAGTTTCATTGTTAGTGTAAAAAAGAAGCTGAGGCTAGCAGGGTTTTACAAAATGGACTTTATTATAAATATTTCCAATAAATATGAATTTGCATTTTCCAAATAATGGAACTATGTGAGCCCATTACTCTGGAACTTGGAATTCACACCTTAACCTCTTCAGTTTCCTTAAAAAGTTCTTTGACAAGTTCTACTTACTTAGAAAATTTCTACTCACACCTTGGGAAGAAATAGAGAGGGGCCTTGACCCAAATAAAATGATCAAAAGAGTGCAAAGAAAATGCCTCCCAAAGACTAGATAGATAAACAAACAAACAAATAAGGTACAGAAGAATGCCTGCCTCTTTTGCCTGCATCTACACTGTTCCAACATATCCAACAGATGTCTGAGTACCACAGTGGTAGTTCAAAATCCCAAGAGGAACCCCAAGAATTACCCATTTGGATCAGAGCCAGGTTGTTCATTGGCTAACACACTTTGTCTGGAGGTAGGAAAACCTGAATTCAAGCCCAGCCTTGGAATCTCTGAAAGTCACTTCACTTCTATCTACATCAGTTTTCTCAACTATAAAATGAGAATTTTAAGCATTTATCTCTCAGAGTTGTTGAGAATCAAATGAGATAAGAATTTTAAAGTTCTTATTATAATGTACTGGACATATAGTGGGCACCTAATAAGTATTTGTTTCTTTCTGTAACTCATGTCTTATTACTTTATTTATGCCTTACTCACATTTGCCTCCTTCCTAGTATTCAGGATAAATGAGTAGAATTGATAGAGAACTGACATTTTCTTTATATGAATTATAGAAATAATAATTATCTCTATATTCTAGTAGATTCTAGACATGTAGATTTTTCATACTTTTTTTCTTCCAGTGCCCTTTTGTGCTCCAGGCTGCTGTGGTAGAAGAATCAGAGGGAATATTATGTGAACGTGTGCTTCCTCTTATTTAATTCAATTTAATTTGGTCAGCCTTTATTGAATATTTGCTATGTGTCAGATGGAGGCAGCTAGGTAGATATAGTGCAGTGATAGAGTATCAGAAGTCTGAAAGACTCCTCTTCCTGAGTTCAAAAACGGCTTCAGGCACTTACTAGTTGTGTGATCCTGGGAAAGTCATTTAATCCTGTTTGCCTCAGTTTCCTCATTTGTAAAATGAGTTAGAGAAGAAAATGGCAAACCACTCCAGTATGTTTGCTAGGAAAATGCCATATGGGATCATAAAGAATGAGACACAACTGAAAAATGACTTAATTTCAAAGGGACAGAACAAAGCATTATGAGGAAAGACATCAGGATGTGTGTCCCTTAGGAAGTGTCTCTTGAACTGAGCTTTTGGGCAGCTAGGTGGCGCAGTGTATAGAGCACCAGCCCTGAAGTCAGGAGGACCTGAGTTCAAATCTGGTCTCAGACACGTAACAGCTGTGTGACCCTGGGCAAGTCACTTAACCCCAATTGCCTCAGCAAAAAAAAAAAAAAAAAGAAAAAGAACTGAGCTTTTAAGAAAGCTGGAGTTGATAGAACCATTCCCAATAAGATCAGGGGTGAAATAAGGTTGCCTACTTATCGCCATTACTATTCAATACTGTATTAGAAATACTAGCTTTGGCAATAAGAGAAGAAAAGAAGATTAAAGAAATCAGAATAGGTCATGAGGAAATCAAATTATCACTCCTTGCAGATGATATGATGGTATATATAGAGAACCCTAGAGAATCAACTAAAAAACTATTAGAAACAATCCACAACTTTTGCAGGATAAAAAATAAACCCACATAAATCATCAGCATTTTTATTCATCACCGACAAAGTCCAATAGCAAGAGATACACAGAGAAATTCCATTTAAAATAACAATAGTATAAAATATTTGGGTATATATCTGTCAGGGGAAAGTCAAGAATTATATGAACAAAACTACAAAACATTTTCCACACAAATAAAGTCAGATCTAAACAATTGGGAAAATATCAAGTGCTCCTGGATAAATGAGCGAATATAATGAAAATGACAATACTACCTAAGCTAACCTATTTATTTAGTGCTAATTTAATCAAACTCCCAGGAAACTATTTTACAGATCTAGAAAAAATTAACTACAAAATTCATCTAGAAGAACAAAAGGTCAAGAATTTCAAGGGAATTAATGAAAAAATGCAAATGAAGGTGGCCTAGCTGTACCAGATCTAAAACTATGTTATAAAGCAGTGGTCACCAAAACCATTTGGTACTGGCTAAGAAATAGAGTAGTCCATCAGTGGAATAGATTAGGTTCATAGGACAAAATAGTCAATGACTATAGTAATCTAGTCTTCAACAAACTGAAAGACCATAGCTTTTGGGATAAGAATTCACTATTTGACAAAACCTGCTGAGAAAATTAGAAACTAGAATGGCAGAAACTAAGCACTGACCCATACCTAACACCATATACCAAGATAATGTCTAAATGGGTTCATGATCTAGACCTAAAGAGTGATATTATTAACAAATTAGAAGAACATAGGATAGTTTACCTCTCAGATCTGTGAAAGAGGAAGGAATTTGTGACCAAGGAAGAACTGGAGATCATTATTGATCACAAAATAGATAATTTTTATTATATTAAGTTTAAAAGTTTTTGTATAAACAAAACTAATGCAGACAATCTTAGAAGGGAAGCAATAAACTGGGAAAACATTTTTACATTCAAAGGTTCTGATAAAGTTCTCATTTCTAAAATATGTAGAGAATCAAATTATAAGAATTCAAGCCATTCTCCAATTGATAAATGATCAAAGGATAAGAACAGACAATTTTCAGATGAAGAAATTAAAACCATTTCTAGTCATATGAAAAGGTGCTCTAAATTACTATTGGTCAGAGAAATGCAAATTAAGACAACTCTGAGATACCACTACATATCTCTCAGATTGGCTAAAATGACAGGAAAAGCTAATGATGAATGTTGGAGGGGATGTGGGAAAACTAGAACACTACTACATTGTTGATGGAACTGTGAATGGATCCAGCCATTCTGGAGAGCAATTTGGAACTATGCTCAAAAAGTTATCAAAATGTGCATACTCTTTGACCCAGCAGTGTTTCTACTGGGCTTTTATCCCAAAGAGATCTTAAAGGAGGGAAAGGGACCCACATGTGCAAAAATATTTGTGGCAGCCCTTTTTGTAGTGGTTAGAAACTGGAAGTTGAATGGATGCCCATCAATTGGAGAATGGCTGAATACATTTTGTATATGAATGTTATGGAATATTATTGTTCTGTAAGAAATTACCAACTCTCTATGAAAAAACTAACAAAATAGATAAGCCTTTAGTTAATTTGATAAGAAAAAGGAAAGAGGAAAATCAAATTGTTAGTCTCAAGAATGATAAGGGAGAACTTTCCTCCAATGAAGAGGAAATTAAAGCAATAATTAGGAGTTACTTTGCCCAACTTTATGCCAGTAAGTTTGAAAATCTGAATGAAATGGAGGAATATCTACAAAAATATAGATTGCCGAGGTTAACAGAAGAGGATATAAATTATTTAAATAGTCCCATATTAGAAAAAGAAATAGAACAAGCCATTAACCAACTCCCTAAGAAAAAATCTCCAGGGCCAGATGGATTTACATGTGAATTCTACCAAACATTCAAAGAACAATTAATTCCAATACTACACAAACTATTTGAGAAATTAGGGACAGAAGGTATACTGCCAGAATCCTTCTATGAGACCGATATGGTGCTGATAGCTAAACCAGGTAGGGTAAAAACAGAGAAAGAAAACTATAGACCAATTTCCCTAATGAATATTGATGCAAAAATTTTAAATAAGATTTTAGCAATGAGATTACAGAAAGTCATCCCCAGGATAGTACACTATGA
>JAJPUD010000012.1:1432107-1449399 GCA_023553655.1 Myrmecobius fasciatus | reverse complement strand
AGATCTGAGAGGAGGGAAAGGGACCCACATGTGCAAGAATGTTTGTGGCAGCCCTTTTTGTAGTGGCTAGAAACTGGAAACTGAAGGGATGCCCATCAATTGGAGAGTGGCTGAATAAATTATGGTACATGAATGTTATGGAATACTATTGTTTGTAAGAAACGACCAGCAGGACGATTTCAGAGAGGCCTGGAGAGACTTGCATGAACTGATGCTGAGTGAAACGAGCAGAACCAGGAGATCATCATGCACAGCAACATCAGTATTACATGATGATCAATTCTGATGGACATGGCTCTCTGCAATAAAGAATTGTCTCAAACCAGTTCCAGTTGTTCACTGAAGAAAACCATATACACCCAGAAAGAGGGACATGAAATATGGACCACAACGTAACATTTTCATGATCTCTATTAACATTTGCTTGCACTGTGTTGCCTTTCTCTGATTCTTTTTTTTTCTTGTAGATAGGATTTTTCTTGCATAACTTCTCAAGCATTTCAACATTATTAACATGTAGTGGACTTCCTGCCATCTGGGGGAGGGGAGGGGACTGGGGGTAAAATTTGTATTGGAAAGCTTTGTAAAGATCAAGGTTGGGGAACTACCCATGCATATGTTATACAAATAAAAAGCTTAAATAAAAAAAATAAAAAAAAAAAAAGAAATTACCAACTCGGGGCAGCTAGATGGTGCAGTGGTTAGGACACCAGCCCTGAAGTCAGGAAGACCTGAGTTCAAATCTAGTTTCAGACACTTAACACTTCCTAGCTGTGTGACCCTGGGCAAGTCACTTAACCCCAATTGCTTCAGAAAAAAAAAAGAAAAGAAAAGAAAGAAAGAAAGAAATTACCAACAGGATGATTTCAGAAAGGCCTGGAGAGCCTTACATGAATTGATGCTAAGTGAAATGAGCAGATCCAGGAGATCATTGTACACAGCAACAAGAAGATTATACAATGATCAATTCTGGTAGATGTGACTCTCTTCAACAATGAGATGATTGAGACCAGTTCCAATAGTTTAGTGATAAAGAGAGCCATCTACACCCAGAAAGAGGAATGTGGGAACTGAGTGCGATTCACAACATAGTATTTTCACTTTTTGTTGTTGCTTGCTTGCATTTTATTTTGTTTCTAATTTTTCCTTGTTTTATTTGATTTTTCCTGTGCAGCAAGATAATTGTGTAAATATTATTGCATATATTGGATTTAGCATATATTGGACTACTTGCCATCTAGGGGAGGGGGTGGGGAAGAGTAGAAAAATTGGAACACAAAGTCTTGGAAGGGATAATGTTGAAGAATTGTCCATGAATATGTTTTGAAAAATAAAAAGCTTTAATAAAGAAAAAAAGAAGAAAGCTGGAGTTGAGAGGAGAGAATATTTCAGGCACCAAGGACAGCTTGTCCAAAGACACAAATGGGAAATGTACAGGAAATAGCAAGTGGGACAGTCTGGTTTAAATGTATGATAATGTACAATAATTCTGGAAATGAGAACTAAACCCCAGCTATGGAAAAGAGTTTGCCTAAATAGGATGATGGATTAAAAGCTTAAAGGAACCCGAGTTTATCTAGTTCTCCTCTCCCCTTAATATTACAGACGAGGAAACTAAAACCCAAAAATAGTAAGTAACCAACAATTAAAATATAAAATCCTTAAGTGGAGAGATTATTTCATTCTTTGTATTTGTATCCCAAACACTTAATACAGAAATCTAGTAGGTGCTTTATAAATGCTTGTTGATTGCTTGCTAAATGTTCTATTAGTATCATTCAGAATAGCTAAATTTCAAATCCAGATCTTTTGACTACAAACTACAGACTACTATGATGCTCCATTGAATCCTACAATATTCCTGTTTGGAAAGTCAGACAAGCACTTATTAAGTGTTATTATGTAGTAGGTATTGTGATATGGCTCCTCTTGAGGTGCACCTCTGGCACTTTTGCATCATTGTAAGTGAGGAGAGGAGGGAGGGTCTTAATACCTCCTTCTAGCTGCTCTCTGGGGAGTTATATGGCTCCCCAAGAAATTGGCCTGTTCTTTGGCTTTTCCCTTTGTTCTTTTCTGCTTCAAGTACAAGGAATGGAGTCTCTTTTGAGCAGTAAAGCCACAGGAATAACTCCAGGAATTCAGGTCAAGTGTCCACCAGCACAACAATAAGATTCTAAAGGAAACGAGGTTTGAACTTGGTAAGACTAATGGGTATAGAAACAGAATTAAATTATGAGCTGAATCTCCAATTCCAATTTCAATTAAGTAAGGGAAGGATGGTGGGGATTATAACCCAAAGGTGTTAGAGGAAAGTTTGTCTATTTGTTCTTGCTTTATCTTTGAAATAAATATAACTTTGTAAAAGTTTGTTTGATTTTTAAGTGAGTAAATGAAACTGGGGTGTTAGTCAATGATATCTTTAATTAGAAAATTCCAAATGGGATCATGAAGAATCAGACATGACTGAATTAACAATGATCTTAACTAAATCACTTCACTTCTATGAGACCAAAACTAAGACCTTCTAAGCCTCATCTGCAAAATAGAATAATAATGCATGTGCTCCCTTCTCTAAAGAGTTCTTGTGCTTTGCAAAATTTAAATCATTACAGAAATGCGAATTATTATTATTCAAATACTTTGGATTGTACTAATATAAAAAGGATTATTTGATAGCAACCCTATCCTCTAAACTATCATAATGAATATGCTCTAACCTTGCTTTTCTAGAACCAAGATGGCTACATCTATCTTTCAAGGTTTTAGAGTATTAAAGATTTGAAAGTGGTTCTTTTGTAATGATATTAACTTAAGAGACCCTCAGACATATTTTCCCACTGTTGGGGGCCAGTGACTAGCACCTCAATTCTAAAAATGTTCCAGATTCTGGAATACTGGAATGCTAGAGCAAATACCCTCCATCTGAAATTCACAAGGTCAGAGGGTCCTATCTCCTTCATGTAAAAATGAAAGATCCTTTCTCAGGATAACATGGTCTCAGAAAGGGAGAAAATTTCAAGACACATTTCCTTATAGCTATGTTTCTCATTGGATGCTATGAGTGAAAGAGTAACAATCTCCCAAAAATAAAAGTGAAAGAAAAATGATCTATATTCGATTTGCCAATATTTTAACATAACTAACATGTAGTAGATATCCTGCCATCTAGGGGAGGGGTGGGGAGTTGGGGGGGGGAATTGTAACAGAAAGCTATGTAAGGGTTAATGTTGAAGAATTACCCACATATATGTTATGCAAATAAAATTTTTAAAAGAAAAAAAAGAAAGAAAAATGATCAAAAGGCCTAGGATGAAAATGACTGACCTTTGCAAATGTCTTTGCACCCAATCAAAAAAATTTCTTTACCAGAACAAGCTGTCTAGATATATTCCAGAGGCTCCTCAGGTTCTATATGTAAGTGCATATATATATATGTATTTTTATATGTATATATATATATATATATGTATATATATATACAAATCTCTCTCTCTTTATATACACATATATTTATATAAATATAGAGAGATTTGTATTTTTATATACATGTATATGTATATATTTACATATGTAAACATATATTTATATATGCTCTTTCTTATGGAAAGATGTCATGCCAACAGATCTGTACATACACAAAGATTCCCTTATATTATTAATATAAAAAATCAGAAGCATGAGATGATGATAAACCATTCCTCAAACCAAAGATTATTAGTTTGGGCATTCAGTGGATCTGTATTCTCACTATTCCCAGCAGTCATACAGCAGCCATGTCTCCCTCCCCTCATTTATCCATGCTGCCATGAGCTTTTGCTCCAAGATACCTTTGACAATGGGAACGGGACACACTCCAAAAGGAGCAAGGAAAAATGATGAACGTTTTTCTAATTTCCTCCAGAGAGCCAGACTCTTACTTTTTAAAAGTCATCAAGAATGTGACTAATCCTTCAGCCAACTAATTTTGAGAAGTTTTCTTTGTACTCTTTTGTACCTTTGTACAATGGACAATGTTTTATATTTCTATCAGTCTGATTCAGGAATTTCTTAAGTTTAATCAACAACTAACAATGAACTGCTCTTTATTATTTTATAATATCAGGATATTTAGGTAACTTCTTATTCTCTACCATTACTTTGGTCCTATAAAAGCTATATGACAATGTATCTGCCTCTATTTTTTTTGCAGATGTGGGTAACTATGAATACAGAATGCTGGATATTATGTTAAATGTTATTAATGCATTGGATAATTTGTTAAGCTGCTTTCCCACACAAAAACAATTTTTTTATTCTTTACTGTAAGTGATTACTCTGTATAGAGAAGGAAAAGGGAAAATATAGAAAAATTAAGGTTATATTAAGAACAAGTGAGAGATAATATTTTTCCAATGTCACCTTTGCTATATAACATACTATTGACAACCCCTTATTTGAAAGGTTGGCAAATTTGGGACACTTTGTTTAAAGAAAAATAATATTTTCAATTTCTATGTGGAGAAAATGCTAGCATATCTAATGATTTCGAGATAAAGGGTTTTAGAGGGATTTTAATAGTATTTGCCAAATAAATACTTTATAGTGAAATATTTACACTTCTCAAATACTTGAGTCTAGAATTATGTAAATAGTTTTGTGATCCAATTCACATCTTTTTTTAATGTCTTACTGCAAATGTATATTTTATTCCTGTGGCTTGTTTCCTTTTTTATTTCAATAGTATTTAAATTTTCAAATTACATGTAAAAATAGTGTTCAGCATTCAATTGAATGTAAGATTTTGAGTTTCAATTTTTTTTCTCTCTCCCTCCTCTATCATCCCCACCCCCTAAAACAGCAAGCAATCTGATATAGGTTATACATGTACAATCATTTTAAGCATATTTCTGTGTTAGCCATGTTCTAAAAGAAAAATCAGAACAAAAGGGAAAAACCATGAGAAACAAACAGCAAACTAAAAAAAAGTGAAAATAGTATGCTTCAATTTACATTCAGTTTCCATAGGTCTTCCCTGGATAAGGATAGCATTTCCTATCATACGTCTATTGGAATTGTCTTGGATCACTGTATTGTGGATCATAGTTGATCATCACATAATCTTGCTATTACTATGTACAATGTTCTCCTGGTTCTGCTCACTCAGCATCAATGCATATAAGTCTTTTCAGGCTTTTCTGGAATCAGCCTATTCATCATTTCTTATAGAACAATAATATTCCATTATATTCATATATCATAACTTATTCAGCCATTCCCCAATTGATAGGCATCCACTCAATTTCCATTTCTTTGCCATTACAAAAAGAGATGCTTCAGACATTTTTACACATGTGGGTCCTTCCCCCTTTTTATGATCTCACTGGGATACAGACCCAATAGTGTCACTGCTGAATCAAAGGGTATTGACAGTTTAATTGTCCTTTGGGCATAATTTCAATACTCTTTAGAATGGTTGGATCTTCACCAACAATGCTAATTAGTGTCCCAGTTTACCCACATCCCCTCCACATTTATCATTATCTTTTCTTATCATCTTAGTCAACCTGAGAGGTACGAAGTGGTACCTCAGAGTTGTCTTAATTTGCATTTCTCTAATCAATAATGATTTAGAGCATTTTTTCATATAACTAGAAATGGCTTTAATTTCTTCATCTCAGAATTGTCTGTTCATATCCATTGACCATTTATCAATTGGGGAATGACTTATATTCTTATAAATTTTAGTCAGTTATATATTTTAGAAATGAGGTTTTTATCAGAAACACTAGAAGTTAAAATTTTTCCCACCTCTCTATTCCCCTTCTAGGCTTCATTGGTTTTGTTTGTGCAGAAAGTTTTTAAGTTAATGTAATCAAAATTATCCATTTTGCATTGAATAAGTCTCTATTTCTTGTTTGGTCATAAATTCCTTCCTTTTCCAAAGATCTAACAGGAAACAATCTCTTGCTCCCCTAATTTGTTTATAGTATCACCCTTTATGTCTAAATCATGAATCCATTTCGACTTTATATATAGGGTGTGAGATGTTGGTTCATGTCTTGTGTCTGCCATACTGTTTTCCAGTTTGTCAAATAATGAATTCTTATCCCAGAAGCTGGAGTCTTTGCATTTATCAAATAGTAGGTTACTATAGTCATTAACTATTAATTGTTTCATGTGTACCTAATCTATTCCACTGATCCACCATTCTATTTCTTTTTTTCAAAGGATATAGGTAGTTTAATAATTTTTTGGGGAGGGGGGCAATAACTCCAGATTGTTCTCCAAACTGGTTGGATCATTTCACAATTCCACCAACAATAAATTAATGTCCCAACTTTTTCAAATTCTCTCCAAAGCTAGTCATTTTTCTCTTTTTTCATTTTAGCCAATCTGGTAGGTACAAAATGATTTATTAAGGCTGTTATAATCTCCATTTTTCTTTTTTATTATTATTAAAGCTTTTTATTTGTATAACATATATATGGGTAGTTCCTCAACATTGATCTTTACAAAGCTTTCCGTTACAATTTTTCCCCCTAGTCCCCTCCCCTCCCCAAGATGGTAGGAAGTCCACTACATATTAATTATATTAAAATATTTGACAAGTCGAATATATGTATACATATTTCCATACTTATCTTGCTGTGCAAGAACAATCGTATCTACGTGAACAAAAAAATATCTGAGAAAGGAAACTCAATGCAAACAAACATTGATAGAGATCATGGAAATGATATGTTGTGGTCCACATTTCATATCCCTCTCTCTGGGTGCATATGGCTTTCTTCACTGAACAATTGGAACTGGTTTGACACATTTCATTGTTGAAGAGAGCCATGTCCATCAGAATTTATCATCATATAATATTGTTGTTGCCATGTACAATGATCTCCCAGTTCTGCTCATTTCACTCAGCATCAGTTCATGCAAGTCACCATTCTATTTCTTAGCCAGTACCAAATGGTTTTGATGACTGCAGCTTTATAATATAGTTTTAAGTCTGGTACTGCTAGTCTGGGACTTGTTTCATGAATTTTGGTATTCATCCAAGTTTATTGTTGATAAAACAAGGCAAGATAATCTCTTAGTATGAAAAGGGATCTATATTCTCATTAATTTGGAAATTCCCAGTGAATGGATGCCCATCAATTGGAGAGTGGCTGAATAAATTGTGGTATATGAACATTAGGGAATATTATTGTTCTGTAAGAAACGACCAGCGGGACAATTTTAGAGAGGCCTGGAGAGACTTGCATGAGCTGATGCTGAGTGAAATGAGCACAACCAGGAGATCATTATACACGGCAACAACAATACTATATGACAATCAATTCTGATGGACATGGCTCTCTTCAACATTGAAATATTTCAAATCAGTTCCAATTGTTCAGTAAAGAAAGCCATATGCACCCAGAGAGAGGGATATGAAATGTGGACCACAATATAATATTTTCATGCTCTCTATCAATGTTTGTTTGCATTGAGTTTCCTTTCTCTGATTTTTTTTCTTGTAGATAAGATTAAGTGTGGAAATATGCATACATGTATTCAATTTGTCAAGCATTTTAATATAATTAATGTGTAGTGGACTTCCTGCCATCTAGGGGAGGGGAGGAGACTACGGGGGAGAAATTTGTAACAGGAAACTTTGTAAGAGTCAATGTTGAAGAATTACCCATACATATGTTTTGCAAATAAAAAGCTTTAATAAAATAAAATAAAATATTTAAAAAATTTGGAAATTCCCTAAAATGATCAATTAACAAGAATTTATTAAACCACTATTAAGTGCTAGGTCATGGGCTAACACTTTCTAAATGCATTAGCATATTTTTGTAGCCCAAGTAACTGTCCTAAAATGTCCTACATTGAAGCCTTATTGTGACAGGGAAGTAATCCAAGGTTTTTTGAAGGTTATCTCATTAGAGCTTAGAAGGCTGCATCATATTTAAGTAGCAACAAATTATATGTGTTGTCCAAGTATCATCCTAGCTAAATACAGTAACCACCATGAAAATCATTGTGACTTATTCTAGAACACTGGAGAAGATGAGGAGATAGTGAAGTTCTACACAGACCTTTTTTAAAAATCTTCCTAATTAAATTAACATACAGTATAATTTAATTGTCAGTGATTTCAAAGCAAAGTGGGCACTGGAGAAAACAGGGGAAAATATATTGGGAAACATAACTCCGAATTAAGAAATAAAGTTGATTATATTTTATCAGACAAGAATTGCTACCACTTGTGCAGGGCATTTACAAAATCAGCTATTTGGGGGCAGTTAGACAATAAATTTGTAAGAGAAAAAAAATCAAAATTGACACCAAACTAGAATAAAGAAGATGATAGTTAATGACATTTTTTAGCACTTTGAGGTTTATAAAGCATTTTATAGGCATGAGCTCCCTTGATCTTTATAATAAATAACTATAAGAAATGTGTATTACAGGCATTGTTTTCCTTATGTTACAGGGATTGAGGGCATTCATCCCATGCTTTATCTCCTTATTTTGTCTGGTTTCATCTCCCTGGAACAAATAGCTCTTCTCAAAATAAGCTCATCCCCTTTTAAAATCTACCATGGTGCTAACTCAAGATTTAATTGATTCCACCTCCCAGTGCCTTCCTTTATAGAGGATAGAAACTGCACTCTCAGATTATTGCATTTTACATCTGTTGTTCAACCTATTTTCAACTCCACAAAACAAAGTGCCTCTGTGCTGGTACCTCTTGGTAACCAGCCTCCCCCCCCACCACTTTCCTGTGTCCTTTTGTGTTGTCTTTCCCTTTGGATTGTAAGCTCATTGAGGGCAGGGAATATCTTTCTTTTTTATTGCATCCTTAGCATTTAGACAGTGCCTGACACTTCATAGACAGTTAACAAATTATTTATTTATTTAGTGCATTAGTTTGCTTGGCTAATCGAAATTTCCTAAATAAAGAAACTAGATATCCTAATTCCAGGTTGGTCCCAATGACATTCAATAAAAGTACCTTGAAAAGACTTTATAGTATGTGCAGACATTTTATAATTGGTTCCTGTCTGCCAATCATGTAGTTGAGAGAAGTATTTTCTCCATTGTAAGTAGAACTGAGAGCATCTTTAAAAACGCTTAGTCAATTTCACTTTAGTCTTTTTGTCCATTTTCTCTTCTTTTACTTTCTTGGACAGTCTTTTGTAGTTCTTTACCCATAGAGTTCAGTAAGAAGCAATACTATAAGGAAGGGGGGTAACTCTGAGGTGTTTTCCCCATTAAGACTATGGGGTTCCAAGAAACAAGCCTGAATCCTTGGCTTTTGAGATTGTGTTTTTCTCTTCTAGGTTAAGAGATTAAAACTTTTTGTAGGTATTCCAGAGACTGGACTTTGTAGCCAATTCAGAGGAGCAAGGAGTAACCTTTGGAACTCAGCTAAGAACTTTTCAATCAGTGATACCACTTGTGAAGATGAACTAAGTGGGATCTATGAAAGTACTAAGCAAAATTTGAGACTATATCCTATCCCAGCCCCGTGTAATGTTGCATAGACTAAGTATGTCCCTGAAGGTTTGGGGAAAATGTTTGTATTTTGTTCATGCAAAATTTTCAAAGCAAATATGCCTTTGTAAAAGTAAATTGACATTAAGTGGTTCAATGGAATTAAAAAAGAAGCAAAAGACACAGGAATAAAGCTCCCTCCCCAGTATTCTCTTTAAAACAGAAACACATCTTTTTAATCCCAATAATCTTCTGTTCCTAGTACATGTCTGCAAATAATGGAAAGCCTGACTTTCTGGTAATATAAAAGCAAAAAACCAAAAATCAATAAAAAACCTATTTAAGATAAGAGTTTTAAGCCTAAAATAAAAACTAATAAAATACTAAATTTAGTTCAACTAAAATATAAAATGCACCATTACATACCTCTCTGGAATACAAGCTGTTTCCCTCCTACACCTTCTGCCTCCAGGTTAATAAATGCACGAAGCAGGTTTGCCCAGGGGTGCTGAGTAATGAAGCCATGACTAGCTTTAATGAAAAGTAAAGACAAAAATAAATAAGTTAAACTCCTCAAGTAGACATTTTTCTCACTGTCTGGAAAGAATTGCTGTCATATTCACTTTATATTTATTTTGTATGTATGCTTATCTCTATACATTCTTCTCCTTCTACAATCATCCTCCTGCCCCAGTGGAGAATGTAAACTCTCTGAGGTCAAGGGCTGTTTTATTTTTGCCTAGTACAGCTCCTGGAACATAGTTGACACTAAATACTCATTAAATGAATGTTGACTGAATAAATAATAGAATTAATGAATGAACAGTGCTATTCATACAAGCTGCCTCACAGAATGGCATTGAGGAAAGAGCTTTGAAAAACTGAAGCCCTGTGAGAATATGAGTTATTACTCATGTTTTCAAAGACCTTTCAGCTCAAACTTTTTAAGAACCTATAAATCTAAGTCAGAGTTCCATCATATAATATTGATTAACTAGATTTCAATCAATAGTAGCATGAAAGAAATGTACAAAATGAGGAAGAAATGGGAAGGATGTAGGGGAGACAGAGGCTGGCACTGGAGCATCTTGTCCTGTGGTGTTGGAACCAAGCAAAGTAGCAAATGCAAAGTGCAAAGATGAAAGTTCAGTTTCTGTCCTCCATAAAGGAAGGCATTGGGAGGAATTTGTTATATCTCCCTCTAGCCCTCCTCCTCCTCCTCCTTCTTCTTGTTATTTTGTTGTTACTGTTTTTTGTTTATCCATTTTACAATCCTTCAATCAGAGAGGAGAGGAGGGTAAGAGAAATGATGTCAATCAAGGGTTGAGTTAGCAACATGGTGGGAAAGTATAGAAGTAATGACCTTTTTCTGGGTATGACATCTTGTTCCATTGAATCAAAACAGGCAAAGATGCCACATAGTACAGAGAAGTAAGAAGTAGTTACTGAGGGAGAGATTCTTTGACTCAGAATCTTGTACTGAAAAAACTAGTAGAACATGATTCAACAGGGATAGTGTCTGTATGAGATCTCTATTCAAGAAGCTGCTTCCCCATTATTCTCAGGTTCTAGATATATCTCTGGAGACAGTCTCGCCAACTCCTTTGCCTTTTGCCCATTAAATATTACCTATTTCCTTTCAGATCTCATCATGTTAACAAGTTACTTCCATTTTGTGGAAGCACAGACACAATTTAATTCAAATAAATTTCATAAAAGGATGAGTTGCAATATTCCCAGCCCTGTGGCTCAAGCAAGCCATTTCTCAAGACTGAAGGTTTTGAGTCTAGCCCACCCTAGTTCCATGGCTTAGACCTGGCCCCAAGATTAATAAAGAAAAGCTGAAATGTGGAATAACAATTTGCAAATCACCATAAGAACAGCAGGTCTTAAGCTCAGAAAAATACAGTTACTTAACACTGGAATCCTATTCTCCTGGGAGATAGAGTCTACCTAGAAACCTAGCTTAGATCTGGGGTAGTGATTTGGGCATCTGTCATTGAGTCATCAGGATATACTGATTGCCCTGATGGGCAAAACAGGAAGAAGGCCCCGTCAACCTGCTCTGGGTCTCTCAAATATAAGAAAGGATTTTTACCTACCCCAAAGCTGACTAGATGGTCACTTTATATCCAATGCCCTAGTCATGAGTGCCATTGTCTCTCTTTCCATCCCATGCTAAGTAGTGAAAAGACTGAGCATCTTGGAAATACATAAAATAGCCACAGAAATTGATTAGAACCCTGGAAAATCAATTCTTTTCAACTATCTATTGCCTATTAGGGAATGGTGCCATTCCATGGTAAACAAACAGAAAAGAGCAATGGATAATTAGCTAAACATCTACTTGTTATCTTCCTTCCATTTTCATCCTTAAATGGTCCCAAGCAGACTTTGTTTAGTTGAGTCTTTTGCCAAGCCTTTTACAAACTGGTTTTTCTTTTCACTGCTTCTTGCTTTAGGTCATGTATAAATTTGATATGTATGCCATCCATGCCTTTATCAAAATAACTGATAAAAATGATAAATAAAAAAGAGAAATGATCCCTGAGGCATTCCACTATACATCTTCCTCCAAGTTGATTGAGGACCATCTGTAGAGGAGTCATCAGACAAGATATTAAACTAAATCTAAAGGTATGCCAGTGCCTTCATCCTTTAATAATGAAATAGCTTTTTCTGATAAAATGAAAGTATGCAAATTCATGTGACGAACAAAAATTAGACATGCCTTTGAAAGGTTTTAAATAGATAAGTCCTAGAGACAAACTACTTGTTTGTTTGTTTCTAAGGGAGTAGACTCCCACAGGAAGGAAAAGAAGAAATTTCTCTCTCTCTCTCTTCTCCACTTGACCATGGTATTTAGTTCAAAATGGAACATACTTCATCTAAGCAGTTTAGGAGTTTGAGAGAATTTGGAGCCAAGATGGTAGAGAGTATATAGAGAGTACATTGGCTTTATCTGAGCTCCTCATGGTGTCCCTCAGATCAAGCCTCTGAACTGGTTTTGGAATAACAGAACCCACAAATATTTGGAGTGTAACAAATTTCCAGCAGAAAATAATTTGGAAGAACTTCAGAAAAGGTCTATTTCAATCAGGCAGGGGAGGAGACAGCTAAGGCCAAACATAGGGTGCACAGGGAGCCAGGGCATTAGGGTGTCTGTTCACTAATCTACTGGGAGGGTCTTAGGCTACTCTGTCCTGGTTACAAGCCAGTGGATCAGCAAATTAGTTGTGAGACATCCAAAGTAAATTCAAAAGACAAATAGTGAGTCTCAGACCCCAGAAAAATTTGGGACCTGGCCACACCTACCCAGCACTTGACCCAGGGCAACCTAAAGCAGCTGTTGCCTATGGAGGAAGCTTGGGACAATCTTCCCTTTGCCCCAAAGACAGACCTCAATCTTTTAAAAAATAAGCAAAAAGAACTCTGATCATAGATAGCTTTTATGGAGAAAGAGAAGAATAGACCTCAAACCCTGGGGATCCTTCAGATGAAACCCCAAAGGGTGAAATGAGTTGGTCCCCATCTCACAAGGCTTTCTTGGAAGAATTCAAAAAGGATTTTTAAAAAGTTAGAAGAAAAATGGGGACAGGAAACAAGAACTTTGCAAGAGAATTTGGAAAAGGAAAAAATAGAAATTATCTGAAGAAAACTCTTTAAAAATAGATTTGATAAAATGAAAAAGGCATTTAACTCCTTACAAAATAGATATGAAAGACAAAACTAATTTGCTGAAAAACAGAATTTGTGAAATGGAAAAAAATGAAATGAGCAAAACATCTCATTTAAAAGTTCAATTGGCTAAATGCAAAAGGAGATTAAAAAAGCTAAGTGAAGAAAATAATTCGCTAAAAATTAGAATTAAACAAATGAAAGTGAATGACTTAATGAGACTTCAAGAATCAGTCAAAGAAAACCAAAAAATTTAAAAAATAGAAGAAAATGTAAAATACTTCATTGGAGAATTTGAAGTACCACTGAAAGATCAGACACTCTTGATAGTTATGGCCTCAGAAATCTGGTAACTTAAGGGAGAAAGAGAATGATAATTAATTGCCACCTGGAACTTAGACACGCTTTACTGTTATTCTTCCCAGCAGATACTTGAATACCAGAAAACATTTCAATGCAAACTTGGGAAAGTATAGAAATATTTATTTAATCATTGAATCATTGTTTTTGTTCAGCTCTTCCTGATCCCATTTGGGGTTTTCTTAGCAGAGATACTAGAGTGATTTGCCATTTCCTTCTTCAGATCATTTTACATATAAGGAAACTGAGGGAAACAGTTAAGGGACTTGCCCAAGATCACACAGCTAGTGTCTTAAACCAGATTTGAACTCAGGTCCTACTGACTCCAGGGCCAGGATTCTATTTGTACCACCTAGCCTCCACTATGGTAATGATTGCAGGAATATAAGACCTGACCTTTATAAAACTAGAAACTCTCTTATTCTATTATTATTTTCTTTTTTGTGTCATTGATCACTTTGGCAGTCTAACAAAACCCATGAACCCTTTCTCAAAATAACGTTTTTAAATACTTAAAATAAAATACATAGAATTGCAAGGGAACTCAATTATACTGAAAAACAGGGTTTTGATTCTGGACTCAGAAGGGAAAGTTTAGCAAATAACTGTAATTGTAAGAAAATTGTAAGAAAAAAAATTTAAATAAGTTCACAGATCCTAGGTCAAAAATCCTGTCCTACAGTTATCCAGTTTTCTATGCTAAAATTCCACTCGTTATTTTAAAAGTAATTATAGGCAGGTTCTACTAAGCCGGAAAGGGTTAGAATGAATTCTCATCAAAGACGAATTGTAAGTCTATAACCTGAGGAGCAGAAAGAATAATCAGCAAAGGGAAGACTTTTTTGGGTCATGACAAATGTGTATGCAGAGGCATGGCCTAGTAGAAATGATCTTAGAGGTGCCAGTCATTAAATATTCCCTAATTCTGGCATGATTTTTGGCAGGGACCATATATGAGAAAGCAAATGGTTTTATAGTAAGTTGTGAAGGGGTATTCCATTTTAATTGCACTCAAATCAAGAAACATTTAATATGCCAACAAGGTATCAGGCATTGGATTGGATATTAAAGAGAAAAAGGCAAAAAGTTGAATGGATGCCCAGCATAGCCTCACTGACTGAGGCAGTATAATATTTGTTTGTTTGAGGTAAGACTGGTTGTTTGGGGTTTGTTTGTTTTGTTTTGTTTTTTTACTTTTGTTCTGAACCAGAAATTTCCTCAGTTTGATTGATTCAGATTGATACCTTTTCAGTAATTTATAGTCTTAGAGAGAAGTCTGGGGTACTAAGAGATTAAGTCATTTGCCCAGAGTCATACAGTCAGTGTGCAGCAAGACTTCCTGATGCCTCTGCTGATTCTCTATTACCATGTCATGCTGCCTTTCAAATTGTCTCTTAGAAATGGAAAAGTAAGAAAAAAAATTACCCATCCTTTGCTAACTTTCAAATTCTCCCTGAATGATAAATAGATTAGATACAGCAATTGCTAGTGCCTACTGGTTTCCTCCATGTACATCCATACATCTTGAGTCCTGAACAAACAAGATTCTAGCTGTCACCTTACTTTTAGCTAAAGATTTGTCCAGCAAATCCAAAGCTGAGAATATTCCATGATGTCTAGTCACTAACTGAATGTTAGATAGCACATTGAAGAAATCTGCTGTAAGATTTTAATTATAAGATTTAGAAGAATTGAATTAATTGAAGCCTCAATTAATTAAGATAATGATTAATTAATTGATCCCGACCAGACTTGGGAGAGAAAAGTCCCCAAGGAAAAGCTGGAGTTCCTCTTACTTTGCCCTTGTCCTTCTTCACCTCTAACCAAACCAGATGTGGAAATAAGAGATTAAAAAAAAACACAAACAAACAAACAAACAAAAAACAGAACAAGTATTTCATGCAGCTCTTTTTCAAAGGCTCCAATTTCAAATAAAGTGCATTAGCCCCACTTAGTGGAGGAAGTGATGACTGGATTAGGAAGTGAAAGAACATAGACCAAATCAGCCTGTCAGTCATCCTAGCTGCTTAATTCCAGTGTCTGGCTGGGTACCTACAAGACTTTTTAATGAGCACCTCGTGGGAGCCAAAGTAGGACCAGGCGTTTCAGTGAATATCTCTATAGGCTACAATTACTCAGAATGATAGAATCACACAGAATCTTAGAGCTGGAAGGAATCTTGGTGATCAACTAATACAATCTTAATAAATGGTTTATGTAACTCCTTGAAACTTGTGCTTCATTGCAGCAGGAGCTTCCATAAAATCCCATTTTAATAACATTTAAGAGCCAAGAAAGAAATTAAAATATAGAATATATGAGAAAGAAAAAGGAGGAAGGGAAGGAGGAGAAGGAAGAAAAGGAGGAGAGGAGGGACTCAAATGATACAATTGGAGTCCAAGAATAAACATATTCATGAATTAGTAAGACTTTATGGGATGTATAGATTTTTTGATAAGTCAACATTAATAAATGCAAAAATTCTGGTTTAGTTCAGCATGGAATAACAGAAAGAATAATAAAGTTGATGTCAGAGGACTTGGGTGAGAATCTCAGTTCTACTACTTTTTACCTAGGCAAGTCACTTAATCATTCCTCAGTCAGTTACCATTTATTAAGCACTTAGTTGTGTCCCAGGCATTGTACTAATTTCCTGATACAAAGAAAAGTAGGAAGTAGAAGTCCTTGCACTCAAATGGTTCACATCCTAATGGATAAAAGAACCTTCTGTTGATCATTTTCAATTTCTCTTATATATACTTATTTGTATATTGTTTGTATGTTATCTTCCCCATCAAATTGTGAGCATCTTTAGAGGAGGGACTGTCTTTTGCCTTTCTTTTTATTCCCAGTTCTTAGCAGAGCTTCTCACATACAGTAGGTGCTTAATAACTGTTGATTGACTGACTGACAAATCTATAAAATGAAGGATTAGGTATAGGTGATTTTTAAGGTTCCCTTCAAGGTCTAACTGTATGATTCTATTATCTATGATCCAATGTTCATTGTTGTGTGTTTGCCTAAAACATATAGATTCCTTATATGTCCTTTTCATGGAAGTTCTTGTGGAGGATCTCATAATAAAAGCTACTAAAGCAAAACATAAGTCCTTCCTCTGTTAGGTTATGGCTCAAAAACAAACCAAAAAAGAAAAACCAAAAAGCAAACAAAAATTATATAGGGATATCAGGAAAAATAAGAGGATGACTTTTTTGTACATCTTATTTTCTAGGAAATGGGAAGGCTTACGAAAACAACAACTTCTTGGTCTCCTGGAATAGAGTAATGGAATAAAAGAGTTGAAAAGGTGAGTCAGTGGAGTTCAAGGGAAAGAACATCAGACTAGAAATCAGAAGTCATGGATCCTTGTCGTGGTTGATACAAGACTTTGGGGCAAAGAAATTTGGGTAAATCAGTTCATCAATCTGATGCTATTTCCTCTCAACTGAAAGGGTGTAAATTGGGACTATCTGGGATGAAAGAGTGAGTTTCAGTCATCACTTCTCCATTTTGTTAATTCATTAGTTCTCAAAAAGTGTGCAAGGATTCATTCATATGCCACAAATTTTAGTTTGTATGCCTCAGATTGCATGGAATTTACAATTAAATTGCATGCATATTGTGAAATTAATTACCTATTCTTCGTGGCATGGAACAATACTGTGTCATTAACAGAGAAAGAGAAAGAAAGAAAGAGAAATAGAGAGAGAGAGAAAAGGAAAGAAGGAAAAAAGAAAGAAAAGAGGAAGGAAGGAAGGAAGGAAGGAAGGAAGGAAGGAAGGAAGGAAGGAA
>JAJPUD010000012.1:1324098-1427107 GCA_023553655.1 Myrmecobius fasciatus | reverse complement strand
GAAGGAAGGAAGGAAGGGAGGAAGGGAGGAAGGGAGGAAGGGAGGAAGGGAGGAAGGGAGGAAGGAAGGAAGGAAGGAAGGAAGGAAGGAAGGAAGGAAGGAAGGAAGGAAGGAAGGAAGGAAGGAAGAAAATAGATTTAAATATTTGTATCTTGGGATATACATGTGTTTTACATATAAAAATTTGGAGCTCTATATATAAATATTTGGAGTACCAAGATTAAGGACAAATAGGGAAGTTTTCTCGCAAGTGAATCTTTAGCTGAGACTTGAAGGAAACTGGGAGGTGAAGTTGAAGGAGATCATTTCAGGTATGGAATGCAATCAGTGAAAATTCACTGTTTCTTGAAAAGCCATTCATATCCTTCCTCTAAGCTTTCCAGGTTTGGGGGACACCAGCAAAAAAGCTCAAGTTATAAAATGACTTGTGTGACGATCAGCAAGGAAGCGGTGTCATTACATTGCACAGTACAAAGGGGTAAGGAGAATTGTAGTCTAAGACTAGGAAAGCCAGGCTGTGGAGGATTTTAAAAGCCAAATAAATTTCACATTTGACCCTGGGGATAGTGAAGAGCCACTGGAATTAATTGGATAGGGTAATGATATAGTCAGACCTGGGATTAAGGAAGATCAGTTTTAAACTAAGAAGAGGGACTGGAATGTGGAAATAATCCAGGTAGGAGACCAACTAGCTGAAGTCCAGGAGTAAGATGATGAGGTCTGCACCAGGGTGGTGGACAGTGTCAGAAGAGAGAAGAAATGTTCTAAAGGAAACTGTTTGGAAGTGACTTGAGGCATCTTTCACAGTCATGGCTAGGGAGTGAAGACTTAATAAGAGATAGAAGAGATTGCAATAGATAAAAGATAATTTTAATTAGGTGAAATTGAACAGTTTTGCATAAACAAGATTAATGCAACTAGGTTAAGAAGGGAAGTTATCAATGGAGGAGAAGGGAATCTTTGTATCCCATATCATATATATATATATATATGTATATGTAGATATATAAATAGGGTCTGCTCTCCAAGGTAATTATCAGAAAGCCATTCCTCATTAGGTAAGTGGTCAATTAATATGAAGAATCTTCAAAAAGCTGCAAGCTTTCCACAAACATAAAAAAAAAATGCTCTAAATCACTAAGAGAAATGTGAATCAATACAACTCTAGGATTTCACCTCAAGTCAGCAAAATGGCAGAAGTAACAAAAGATGGGTATGGTTCATATTGGAGAATTTCTGGATAGACACAGT
Organism: Myrmecobius fasciatus; assembly: GCA_023553655.1. Taxonomy (NCBI): domain Eukaryota; kingdom Metazoa; phylum Chordata; class Mammalia; order Dasyuromorphia; family Myrmecobiidae; genus Myrmecobius; species Myrmecobius fasciatus. Next base: position 1,425,856 of record JAJPUD010000012.1, on the reverse strand, counting down.
GATATACCATTGGTAGGAGAAGTGAACTGGCCCAATAGTTCAGGAAAGCAATTTAGAATTATGTTAATCAAATAATTAAAATTTCTCTATGTAAGTTAGAGGAATATATATAGGCCATGGGAAAAGTTTAGAGTATTATCATTGAAAACATAACAATCTTAAAGGGGTCAGAAAGAAAAATGTTTTTTAAATTGATCATTTTGAAATTGATATGCATATAGTAAACATCTTATAGATTCAATTTGCTAACAGAATAATATACAATGCTAGTATTTCAACTTTAATTCAATAAGCATTTATTAAGCAACTACTATGTGCTAGGCACTTTGTAGAGGCTGAACTACAAAGACAAAAAGGAAATAATCCCTGCCCTCAAGGAGCTTACATTCTACCAGAGGAACATGTACAGATAAGCAAATACCAAATTATACAAAAATATATACAAAGTAATCCGTGATGGAGGCATTCACAAGTAAGGGAATCAGGAAATACCACTTATAGAGGGTGGCACTTGAGCAGAAGCTTAACAGGAAATATGGACTCCAATGTGGAAGTTAAAAAAAAAAAAAAGCATTTGTCGGCATCTTCCTTGAAAAGGCACAGGCTCAAAAAGGAAGGAATGCCATTTCCAAGAAGCACAGAGGAGGCTAGTTTTGCTGAAATGTTGATTGTATGAATGCAAGTCATATGAAATCAGTCTGGAAAGACAGGAAAGACTAAGAAGCACTTTAAATACCAAACAGAAAAGTTAGTATTTTTACGCTAAAGGAAATAGGGAGCCATTGAACCTTTCAGATAGAGGAATAACAACTGGCTACAAGTCCAAAAAGGCAACTTTCTACATTTTAGGTCATTTTTACATTAGGCACTTTGGAATTTCAACAGAATATAAAAAGGATGGAAAAGTGAGTCAAGGGAATTCTTGCACAATCAACGTAACCTCATACAAAAACAGATGCATGACATCAAAGTCATATCCTATATGTATCCATATAAGCTAAAGATAAATGTAGGGGAAAGTATGAACTCCATTTGCGGATCAGGTTGATAGGAGGGAAGTATGTTGGATCAATGACTTGCTAGAATATAACTGAAAGCTCAAAGACTATAGATTTCCTTATTGTTCTTCCTAAGACCAAATTACACTATGGGAAGAAGTTATATAAGTTCATTGTTTGCTATTATATTGGAAGTAAGCATCTTTCTAACATAATGTTTACATCATGGGTAAGTAAATCCAGATTATTATAAGAAAAATTTTCCTGACATTAAATATCTTAAGAATTGAATCAAGGAATTCAGAGGAAAAAAAACCAAATGGATTAAGACATATTGCCAATTGTGACTTACACTTGAAATACCAAACTGAATTTTTATAGATAGAATCATAATGCCAGGCATTACAATTGTAATTGCCAACTCAGACATTACAGATGAACGAGGGAAGCCAAGTTGAAGAGGATAAGAGTGCTGGATAACATTTGGCAAATTGTCCAGTATATTTAATAATCAAAGGCAAGATTCCCTTTAAAAAGACCAAAATTCTCCCAGTGAATCATACACTACAATTTTCAAAAAAACCCAAAGAGCAGTAGAAAGCATGGTGGATATATTTAAACTACCACACATTACCACTTTAAAATAAGTGGCATAAAATATGGCAAGGACATATGACTAGAAAAGGGGATACAGAGATAAAAAGATGGACCACCTGAATTTTTCTTGGGCAACCATAAAATATTAAAAGACCTCCAGCATGTTGGACATATGTTCTGTTGATTTTATGGAAAAGCAAAAATCAGAAAAAAATAATGAACAGCCTAATTACCTATATTGGTAGAGGGAGCATCCACATTAAGATTGGAATACATTCAAAAGGGTTAAGACAAGGTCTTATTTAAATTGTTCTATGCAGATATATTTTAAAACATAAGAAATTCATACTTGTTAGAGATGATTTTGATTTGACCTAACTGGACTACTGAACTAGCTGATCTCATAAAATCACTTACAGTCAAAGTGTCTAAATTTTATTTTGTCATCATTGAAAGTTATTCAAGTATTAAATAAGTCAAGAATTATTTATGAAGCTACAAAAGACTGTTTCTAGCTCAAATAAGTAACTTCCTATATTAAGAACTCAATTATTTAAATTTTAAAAATCCTTTAGTATGGAAAGATGGAAAAGAGAGAAATGATTGAAATGCAATGTATCTTTTTTTTTTTTTTTTTGCTGAGGCAATTGGGGTTAAGTGACTTTCCCAGGATCACACAGCTAGGAAATAAATGACTGAGGCCAAATTTGAACTCAGGTCTTCCTAACTTCAGGACTGGTGCTCTATCCACTGTGCCACCTAGCTGCCTCACAATATATCTTTCTTAAGCATTCTCTCTAGAAATTTATATAGTCATTTTTTTTTTTTTGGAGGGGGGCAGAGAGAAATAGCTTAAGAAATTCCTTCTAAAAAGTCTCCGTTATATTTCAGATTTCCCAAACAACTTAATGTTGTTTGCTTCAAAATAAAACCCTAAACAGTATTTTGTCTATATGCAACTAAAATTTTCCTGCCCTATGGCCAACTTTCTCCAAAAGTGAGCTTAAATTATAGCTGCCTACTGCATACTCTGACTAAAGAACAATTAGTTCTAAACATATCATCTATTTTATTGAATTAAGTACAGTGAACAGCAAACTCAGGGCAACACAAAAACAATTTTTAAAAATTGCTATGGAATGTTAAATTGAATTTAAAACCAAAAAACACCCCAATTCATATTTAGGTCATTTTAAAATTTTATTTCCAACTACTGTGATAAACAAAGAAAATACCAATGTAATTTTGCATGTAAAGTGGCAATCTTCTGTAGTAAAGAAGGTCAGAAATACTGTATTCTGTCCTCTAGATGTTTTTCATAAGACAGGATTATAATTTCCCTATATGACAAAATGTCAAAATCAATTCTTATTTAGTATTGCAGATTTATGGTTCCTCAATATTTAGTACTAAAAATATTTATCTTACCACTGTGGTTGGCTTGTATTAATCTCTATATTTTATAATCATTAAAAACTATTGTACTGTGCCTGAAGACTAGAGATGGATAAGGGATTCTTATACTGTACAGAAATACCAGTAACTTCAGCATTTTTGTACAATGTTATAAACAAATATTTAAGTGAAAAAATAAAAGCATGTACTCCCCCCTGTGTATAAATCGTTTCTAGGGGTAAAAAAGATAAACACCATTACAAATGCAAACTGAGTCAAACATCTGGTTTATTGATAGGAGTTCAAAATGAATACAAAAGATGCCTCCTTTGCATGTTGTGTTTTCTCCTTAAAAGGTTTCTGACAGAGTCAAGTAGATTAAAAGCTAAGAATGTCTTTTAGCTTTTATATGTACCTTTGACAAAAGGTATAATAATATGTAAGCCACCAACATCAGATAACATATGGTCCCACAGTCATTTTTAAACACACAGTTTATCAAAAGAATTAGATCTTGCATTGATCTGCTGAAATAGAGGCTTAAAAATGTTTTAAGCCATTAATATGACATAGTCAATATTTTTTATAATTTGTATGAATATCTTGGGCAATTAAGAAAAGGCAAATCCCAAAATGTAGCCCTCTATGCTATGTGGAATGTGCTTCCTAAGAACAGGACACAAAAAGATGACCAGAACAAGTAAAAACAAGAGATTTAAAGTTATTGATGAAGTTGTTATAACATTTTCAAATCAGTGAAAAATATTGAGAAAATGAGTAACAGTTTATCAAGATTAAAACTTGTGCAGATGATACCTAAAAGATGTTTACTTTTCTAAAAAATAAAGTTGACTGCAGAAAGTTGTTCATTGAGATATTTCTTTTTTCATGGTACTTTTTCTTTTATTGGGACCACAGACTGATCAGACGATACATAGCCCACACTTTTGGACAGTTATAATAAAAAAGATTTATTATCATTGTTGAAATAAATGCACCATCCCACAGTTAAGAGGCTTAAATAAGCCACAAGCATCTTCCAGGTTGTACCCATGGCAAAATATTGCTAGACCTCCACTGGCAAGTTACATAATGCACTCATACTGGGCAAGGAAACTAAACTTTGTTCAACACTTCTGCACTGTGTTTCTGATTTACTGTACAGTTCCATCATAAAAAGAAAAAGTTTGCAAATGTGTGCAAATAGTGTAGTCGGTTCAGAGTATTGTTTAGTCGTCATCATCATCTTCTTCTTCTTCTTCTTCAAAACTATCTTCAAAACCTTCACTATCCTCCTGGTCTTCATCTCCCTCTATTGTTGTATCCCACTGTGGATGATTTTCTGGCACCGGTTTAGCTTCATGAACTTCCAACTATAAAAGAAAGTTTTTAATGTTAAAATTACAATCTTTATTAATAACAATAATAGCTGATGCTTAGAAACAGTATTTTATTGTGTACAAAGCACTTGATATATTATTTCATTTATTCCTTACATAGAGCAAATAGAAAGTCAGGAGGATCAAGGTAACAATCTTAACTCTAACATATACCAGATATATGTCTATAAGCCATCATTTCCCCAAAAAGCATTCAGCTTTGAATTTTTGATTTTCTTTTGTATTTCAACCATAGTCTAAAGTTGGATGTGTATCAGAAGGTTGAAGAAGACTTTGTATGCCCATTTCCCAGGACATACACAATGGCTATATTTATTTTTCAGTATCTTTTGAATACATTTTTATAAATACTGTTTTCTATACCTGTGGCATACAAATGGGAGGTGAAGACGATCTTTACTGCCTCACCCCTCTTTGCCCCTGAATTTCAACCAGTTCTGTGCCTTCTAATAGTTTAGTGTCATCGCTTGTATTGTAAATTAGAATGACTTCTGCAGCAAATGGAAAGCTCTAGCAATAGCGTGAATCTTAGTGGACATGTGCTTCAGATGAGTGGATTGCTGTGTTCCTCATTAGGGAAAGGAAACTGCAGAATATTAAAGTGCTAAGATGAGATCATCAAAAATAGTTCATGTTGGAGACTAGTAAAAAGTCTTAGTTTTTCCCACTGGAAAAAAAAAAATGAAATACCGCTATTGGGGTGAGGAAGTGGTCAGGGGCAAAGAATGTATTTTTCTAAAAGTATGATTAATCTGAGGCATCTCAAGAGGTCCTTGAGTCCCACCTCCTCTTCCAGCAGATATTCATTCTACAATATTCTCTTCAGGTAACCACCAAACTGGTATGTGAACAATTCCAGCAACAGGGAAATATTTTATACCCCACTCCAATTTTGAACAGCTTAGAGAAAATGTTTTAGACTGAAACCAAATTTACCTCCTTGTAATTTTAACATATTGGTACTATCTTTGCTCTTGGCGCAGAATTAGGTTAAACATTTTTTCACATGATAGTCCTCCAAATACTTGAAAATAGCTAGAAAACTGTCATCTTCAAGCCTAATTCCATTCCCACCTTCTCCCAAGTATTTTCTTCTCTAAAATAAGCATTCTCAATTCTTTTAAGGTCTTTGACATGGGCTTTGATAGCTTTCATTTTATTCTGGTTTCTTTCCTCTGGACAATCCAATTTGTTACTACTGCTTTGCCAGTATGACATACAGACTTGAACATAACATAACTGGTATGGTCAGATGAATACTATTTTTCTTTGACATATTAGGCCAGATAACTGTGAGAAAGTACAATAAAACATAACTCTTATTCTAGTCACTATACTTCAGTTAATACAACCTAAAGTTTTCACTAACTTTTCTCAAAGTCCTTTCATATTTCTATACATATAGATGGTTTTTAGTTGGCTTGTCAATTCAAGCTACTAAACTGTTTCAAATCTTAAAATCAAACTTCCAGAGAGGTATTTTATTCTTAAAAACACACCAGCCCATAAAACAATTTTGCACAAAAAGGACATCTGATGAACCTTTTCCTATCCCATTACTTACTTCAATGAACTCTTAAGATAGCTTAATCAAATAATTATTCAAATCAAGAAACAGGAAATGTATTTACTGAATGGTCTTTGATTCTTACCTTCAATGGTTTAATCTGGTCCAAACCCATATAGGAATCTGATCTTAGATACACCGTGTACTGATAATTTCCGGGTTTTCCTGGAGCAGGGAACTTCAGTTCTACCTGAAAGATAAAAGATAAATTTGTGAACTTCGGAACAATGACCCTTGACTCTACAAGTCTTAAATCAAGCCTTACAGTTGATGGTTCTCTAGTGTTACAAGGTTTACAAAAGAAAATACTTAATTGCAAGATCACATCTAAGCTTCATAACAACACTGTAAGGTAGGTATTATTAAAACCAAATTTACAGTTAAGGAAACAGGCCCAGAGACTTGTTCAGCGACACATAACCAAAAGTAATGAAGACAGCATGTGAAGATGTCTTTCTTGATTAGATTCAATGCTCTCTTTCATTGTTTGTTAATACAAAATTAATATATAAACCAAAAAGAAACCAACTCAGGGAAGCAGAAACCACTCATTTGTATTCCAATGATTTTTAATGTAAAACAAAGAAATTGCTACAAGGGATCCAAGTTATATATTGGCATATTCAAAATAATATCTTTCTAAATTTAAGAGGAATTCTGAAAAATCTGTAAAAATCATTTGGTATCATGTATGTAGGATTTATAGAAATAACAATAATGTATGGAAATAAATCATAATACTGGCTGAATTATTTTTTTCTCACTTCTAAGTAGCCCATGGACAAGATTAGTTAGGGAATTTTCTGGCAATCAATAGCTATTTTACCTAGATAATGGATACATCCATGTACAAAGTAAATTTTTATTCTACAAACAATTTAGAAATACACAAAGAAAAAAAGTCATAAGCTATAAAGACAGAAGAGTTAATGGGGAAGGATCAGAGAAAAGAAGCAATGACTCGTTTACCCATGATCTTGGTTTAGGTAAATCTCTGCCTTGTAGTTTGAAAACAAAGTGATATTCTGCTATATAAACTATTCACTATATATCCTCATGGCCATAAAAAGAAATAGTTTTGTCATGATATCAGAGTAGCTTTTCATGGCTTCCAAAGATCTTAGGATTTACCAGGATTTAAAAATATGGTATAAAGGTAAAAATTTCCTTAGATGCTCCTTCTGTCCAAGTTATAAGATGGCTTTAAAGAGAAATTTTTACCATGATAAGGAAAAAGATCCTATTTCTATCTGGACATATTTTCACTTTTTGGCATTTAGTCCCATTAAAAAAGGTTGCTTTCATTAGATGCTTTGATTTCTTTCTTTCTTTTTTTTTAAATTAAAGTTTGCAAATGGCAACTTGCCTTTAAATCCATTTGGACAATATATGTGTGACATCAATACATTCAGGTGAATCTGATCTATGAAATTTATCTAATAGTACACTGGTAAACGTGGAATTAAACTGCCTTTTTCATTTCGAAATTTAAAATAAAAAATTTTAACATTGATGGAAATGAAAACAATAGCACAGTAGAGTTTAAAATATGGGTAAGCAAAACATAAAGCTCATGTGAGGGAGAAAAAAAGGATATTTTGAAATTAGACTTTCATTATTTATTAATTAATTGGCTCCAACTTGGCAAATTTGCTTTTACTTCTGGCCAAAGCAACGATTATTATTTAACTCAAATAACTAAAAAGTTGAAAATTGAGAAAATTCAAAATATCTGGACTTCATTCTGAATTACTTGTGTAAATCTTTAATGGAAACACAAGCAAGTGACCGACCATACCACAATTATCTGGCCCAATATGTCAAACAAAAAACTTGAGAAATGCCACCATCATTTATAAATCTTATGCCACTGAATTATGCTTCTCCATTCTAATTAATCTGAATTCCTCACTTGTTTATCACACATATAAGAAATTAACTTGGGCATTTGAAACTTTTTAAAAAGCCTATCCTAAATAAAGTTTGGCTAATTCTAAATTTTAAAAAAATTATACAAACACACACACACACACACACTCTTCTGGAATTCATTTGTCAAATGACATCAATGATAAAATTATATTTTATCACTTAATCAAGATGGAAATATTCCCTTTTTTAAAAAATGTAACCCTATTCTTTGTGGTAATTTAAAGTGCAATTAATATGAAACTTAGAACTAGTAAATGTAAATAAATTTTTTTTTTTTTACTTACTGATTGTACATGTGATTATTGGGAATGTGAAATAATTGTCATTTACAAGATTAGCTACTATATTTAGATCTTAAATATCATAGGACTCTGCCACTGCTGATTGGAAATAACTTTTTTTAACAAGACAGAGAACTTGTGACTACAGATTATCCTAGGAAGCAACACAAAATCTTTGATTTGATGAACCTGGATAAGTCACCAATAAAATTACATTTTTTAAATCACTTTCTTAAATACTAAGAAATCACAAGTACATACAATTTAAAATAAGACTAATTTCCTACTATTCTTAATTTATTCTTCATTATAAGGTAATTAAAAAAACTAGTGGTTTTTTTTTTCCTGTGACTACTGAAACTGTTTATAAATTGTACTATTTCAAAATGGAATTTGAGGATGTGTTTTAAAATAAGTTGTTAAAATAGCTCTAGTATAAAAAAGCAAGGCAGGGCTAGCATACTCAAGAAAGAAAGGAAAACACTGATAGTAAGAAAATAAGGGGAAAAGGTAATGTTGAGTTATCACATTAAAAGTAAGGAAGAATAAGAAATTAATGAAAACAGGATTAAAATGGAAATTAATCAATATAGAACTGGGGCCTTGAAAACCTCTCATTATAAGCCACTGTTTCCAAAAGCAGTTGAAGACAGTATAATCCTATATGCTAGTCATTCACAACAATGCAAAAGATGCTATAGGTGTTTTTAAAGTCTCATTCTTTGTGATGATATGCCCATACCCCCTTAATTTGGACTTTTACACTATTCTTTATCAAAAGGGTCCAAGAGTTTCTGTAAACAAGAAGGCAGTCTTGGTAATGCAAAGAAGACAGCATTGGTATGGTCTTACTTTTTATAGAAGACAATGGCATTAAGAAAGTTCATATAGAACTTATAATAATATTAGAATAACAGACCGATTTTTAAAAAACATCTCTCTGGCAGTAGATACTTATTGATATGAGAAGCAATGCTATAATACAGTTAGAACAAATTCCATGAAGATATGGAGAATGGGAAGACTAATGACAAATGTAAGCAGAAGTACCTTTTTTTTTAAACAGCCATCCTTTTTAATTAGTAAAGTTCTTAATAATAAAACAATAGTATGCCAGTGTTTGTATCTCTAAGATGCAATAAGAATTGTTATTCATTATTTCTAATCATTTCAAGTTTCTTGAAGGTATGATGGATGGGATGTCTTTCTTTACCAGTTTGCTTTGGGCAGCAAACATCACAGCAAATCAAAGCACTAAGAACCCCCCTTAGAAATGCCTTCAAATTATGGTACATGGAGACAAAGGAAAAGGTATTAATGAGGGTACTATACTAAAATAAAGATGAAAGAGTCTCCCCCATCATTAATGTAAAGCAGTTTCTGGACAACCATGACACACTTATTAAAACACTCAAACAGAAAATGGTTAAAAGTAATTGGGATACTAGAGCCAGCTACATTCTTAAACTATGGTTTGTGACTCCAGATGGGATCTCGTAACTAAATATAAAGGTCATGAAATTATAATTTATTATCAGTAAATGTTTGGTTTGTATACCTATTTTATTTACTTGTATACCCAGGGTCACATAAAAATTTCTCAGGTGAAAAAGTGTCACAAGTGGAAAAAAGTTTTTAACAAAATCTGCCCTAGAGAATAGTACCTCCCTGTCACCCTATCTCAAAAAGGCTAACTTATATTTGGTTTTAATATGTTTTCATATGTTCATGTACTCTTCTCCATTAGAATGTCAATTTCTTGAGAGCTGAGACTGTTTCTTTGTCCATTGTATCTGGAGCCCTAGCTCAGTACTTAACATATAAGTACTTAAATGTTTGTTGATTAGTTGATTGTTATTACACATTAAACTTCTTAAAGAGAAAAAGGGATACATTTGTTTGCGAAGTAGGAAAGAATGTAATTAGAAGAGAGATTTGAAGCAGACATACTAAAATGGAAAGAAAAATATCCTTGGTGTACAATGTAAAAATCTAGCAGGTAGAAAATTACTTTCCTTGTCTGTTTTTAAAAGGAGGGGGGAGAGGAATTAAGGAGACAATTTGTTCTAAATGATCTGTAAGGTCCCTTCTAGCCTTGGCCTATGGCCATGAGCAATGAGAGTCCAATATATCAAATTCTATGTCTATGCCGCTCTACTTCATGGGGAATATAGGCTACTAGAAGACACAAGAACAGAGTGCTGGGAATTGGAATCAAGAAGATATGAGTTCAAATCCAGCCTTAGACACTTACTTAACTATGTAACCTGTTTGACTCAGTTTCCTCATCTGTAAAATGGGGATAATAATAGCACCTGCCTCACTGTTGTAAAGATCAAATGAAATAATTATAAAGCATTTCCAGTGCCTAGTATACCATGAGTGCTATATATACATGTTAGCTATTATCATTAAGATCAGAACAGATAAAAAATAGGAAATTATGTTGCTGTGTACATGCATGTATGCATGCATACATACACATCCCTCAAAATTAAAGTTCAAATTGACATTTATAAAAGCAAGATATAACCAATGAGCTTTATATATTTTGAGCATTAAATAAAACAGCAATAAAATATTTTAAACATCTTGCCACTCAGTTAAAAAATGAAAGAAAATGATTTTTTGAGAAAAAATTAACATTACAGAAGTAACAAAAGTAGCCCCAGGTTTTACTCTTCCTTTCTAGTCCTCTATACAAAGGAAACTAAGAATATCTCTCCTAGGGAGAATGGCATATAACATATAAGGAGGAAGATTGTAAAGCCAGTGGAAAGCAATTATATTCCTAAATAACCAAAGAAAAAAACATTTTTTTGTCACAATTATTGATTAATCTAGATAAATATATCATTTGAAACATAACAATGTCATTGCAAAAGTATTTCTTGTTTATTCTTTCAGATTCCATTCTTAAATAATTCAAAGGGGAGAAAAGCATTTATTTTTTAAATAGAATGCTTAAATATTAAGTAACAGATTAGTGGGAGAAAAAAAAACCCTGCAAAATTTGTAGGCAGTACAATTCCTGAAAAAGAGAAATATGTAAAGTTATGTTTTTCTCCCCATTAAAATACCCCAATTTCAAAAAATGCTGAAAAGCAAACATTAAAAAGATAATCAGACTATTCAACTCCTAATCTACCATATGAAAATCCTAACTGAAAGCAAAAGATTTTAGCTTCTATTGAAAAACCAAAAGATATTCTAAAGGCAAAGTGATTTGGTAGAATGTACAAGGAAAATAAATATAAAATTTTAAAATCAAAAAACAAAAAGAACAGTGCTAGTATGTACATACATGTCATAAATGCTGAAATGGTATTATGTAATTAATTACCTCTTCCATATCTTTTAATGTGCACACATGGTATGGCATAGATATTAATGTTTGTTCTTTCCTATCTGCAATATAAAGCCACCACCACTCCTGTTTTTCCTGTGGAGGGGAAGAAGAAAAAGAGCTATAAATCATTAGGAAAAAAAAATAACTTTAGATCATTATGGGAAAAAAAAATAACTTCACATTAAACAGAAAGAAAGATATATCAGAAAGAGACTGCATTGTTAAAAAAAAGCATCAATAAAAATTTTAAAACCAACTTAAATGGGTAAATTTAGGAGGACTGTCTAATATTAAAAATACTTATAACCAGATGATTGACAAATACTATAAAAGAAAAAGTACAAACAATAGGGTTGCTTTATCTGGAAAGCTCACCTCTCAGAAAACCAAGAACCAAAAAATAAATCAAAAGGACTCTGAGCAATCAAAATATATACTCAATATGCTAAGCAAGCACAGGGGATACAAAAAAAGGTAAATTCTCTCAAAGAGTTCACACTTTAATAGGAAAGACAATACATGAATTACTGCATATATAAGATATGATTATGTACAAAGTACATGGAAAGTAATTTCAGAGGGAAAGGCACTGTAAGCAATTTGGAAAGAAAAGGGGGGAAGAGGGGGAGAGAGGGGAGAGATTGGTAATGTATAGTGAGGAACGTAGAAATGCTACATAGAAATTATAAAACCAGAGAGAAGATCAAAGAACTGAGCAAGAAATGTTGCTCCATGGATCTTTACAGTTGTAAGGGAGCTTGGTTGTCTTCTACTACAACCCAAACCTGATTTAAAGTCCAAGCTGAGGGAGAAACCAGTTTGAGATGAGTGAGATAAAGAAAGCTTCAAGAAGGTGGTAGAACCAGAGTATTTCAAAAGGTGGGGCGGAGGGTTGATAAATCTATCACAGAAAGAAGTGTCATCATTTGCAAAAGCACTCACAAGTCTGGAGAAAGCAGGATGAAGAGCAACACATGAGCTCCAAGATAGAAAAGGGAACATACCTACGAAGGTCTGCTCTCTGCCGACGTTCTTACTCTCATTCTACACACCAATCTAACAAGCTTTTAACATCCTGAGTTTTTTAACCCCTATGCAGAAAAAAAGCAAGATGCCATAGGAAGGTACAGAGATGGCAATAAGAAGTGCCAGGTGATAACAGGTAGGATAAGTAGACATAAGAGCTGGAAAAGTACTGTTATCAAGTATCGTTTAGAATAGCGGTAAACATGTGCATAAAGCTCAATAGGTTCCAAGAGAATCAACAGGTTATAAAACAGATCAGTAACTGGTGTTCCTAATGAACTTTTCAAGAAAAGTTTAATCTTTTAAATCTTGAACTTTTAATAGTTCAAGAATTCTCTCTTTAAAAAAGTAACCAAAAGATTTTTCACTAAAATGATTAAAGATGTGTGTGTGTGTGTGTGTGTGTGTGTGTGTCTTCTACTTAATGGTACAAATCTTCAGCTATACAGAATAATCCAAGTACCTGGAATGTTCTCCCACTCCCATCATCTCTATTTGTTTAACTTCTCTCCATCCTTCAAAGCACAGCAAAATTATTACTTTTCATTAGGTATTTTTGATCCCTAGTCCCAAATGGAAGCACACGTTCTCTCAATTCCAGTGGAATGCAAAACACCACCCCACGTTTTTTGCAGCAAGGACTGAATTATCAATATATTCAAATTTTTTTATGCAAGCATAAAAAACTGCTTAAAACTGGAATATTTTCAAAACAACTAATTTCAAAAGAAAAAGTATCCTAAGATACCTCCATTTTGATGCATTTTATATAAAAAATTCTATACAACTAAGACATACAACATAAACTACTTCTAATACTAAAGTATATTATACTTATGATTATATAAAACTGAAGATCACCAAGAAAATAAAATGCCAGAGTTCTCTTACGTACAGAACTCTCAGGTAACTCAAAATTAGCAAACATTTTATGTACTGCACACTTCATATGAAAAAGCAAGAACATAAAATTCACTTAACATGTTAATTTTGTACAGTGAAGATTGTTTCATTGTCAGATTCATCACTTCTAGAGAATGAACTAAAGGGCCATGTTTCAAGAAATAGATTCTATCTCCCCTTTAAAGATTTGAGAAATTTGCTCCCTATGACAACCTCAGCCAGACTTCCTTCCCAGAATAACTTCAATTAAAGGAATTTTGTTCCAGGAGGAAGCATTTAGTGGAGGTCAATGCTTTCATGAATACATGGAAATATTCTATAGCTCAGTAAATATTTAAATTTTAAAATGTTAGATGGTCTGAATTTTGGCTACATGCCACTTTCAAGATTCATGTAGGAAAACTATGAAGATTTTAGTCCCTAAATTTTTCACACTCCTCAATGTGAATTTCACCTGGGAAATGACTACTCTCATATCTTGGCCAAAGTACTAAAGGCATGTAAAGAAAGAATCTGAATTCTGCAAGTCAAAAGTATTAAAAAAAAAAAAAAAAAAAAAAAAAAAGGAACTATGTGAGAAATCCTACAGAAATATGTACCCATCAAGCTTCATTTATTAGATTTTCATGAATTTAACAACAAAAGTTCCTTAATATACCTTACAAAATTTTTCCTACTGAATTTAGGAACATACTATAAAATAAAATTCAAGAAAAAGTATTCACAGGTAACAGTCTCAGGTAACAGTCTCAAAGGGTCTCCATCCTGGTATAATCAAGCACCTCACCCCAGAGAGGAATTGTTACATGAAAGATAAAAAATGTCACTTGTGGCATTTTAAGTGACCCTTTTTAAGCCAATCCCCATGCTCCCTATATCAGAATGTCATCAGGATGACATTCATTAGCATAAGGTACAGAAAACATACTGAAGAAAAGGAAAAAATATTTAATAATCTTGAAAAAGACTACCATCTGCATACAATTTACCTCAGGAAAGTAAAGACTGTAAACAGGGTGTGTTATCTTTGATTTGGTTTCCAGCAGAGCTCTCTCCTTCCGCTGTATACTTTGTTGTAATTCTTGCCACTCCTATGGAAGAATGATTCAAATAGATGACAAATCATTTTATTTTTCAATCAGGCAATGAGTTTAACATGTACATACTCTACTCTGAGGCCTACATACTTTACCTCTTCCTATGAATTAAAATGACAAACCCACCACACATTGGCAAATCCTAGGAAAAAAAATGTTTTATGTTTTCATTTCAGTTGTGCTATTAATTGTAGTTTCATGTTAGTACATAGTAGATGTTGGAGTAGATGTTGGGTATAATTATTCTTCTTTTTCCCATCTTCTCCCTGTATTCCTCAATAATCTTTTCTTTCTAAGTGTATACAGATATTCTTATTACTATTTTTATTATTATCCTCTCCCAATTTCCCAGTCACCCAATTTAAAAAAATTTTATCATATATTCATGGTCTTTCGCTTTCTCCCACTTTCTACTTTCAGCTTACTAACTTCAACATTCATACAAACAAACCTCTCTACTTCCTCATCACAATCTTCAACCTCAACCCTTCTTTACTCAAGGTAGTCTCATATAAGGCATGCTCACAGAATGTCCCATGGAACTGGTTTCAATTTTTTGCATATTCAAATTCCACTCACCAACCCTTATTTTTACACTTGTATTATTCTATCATATTACACTTGGCCCTTTTTACTCTCAATAGACCTTGACTGTCCCTTAACCTATTCCTAATTTTCCAGTCACTTCCCTTGTTATGACTTAATTTGTCTCTACCTAGCTCTGGCTTCTCACTGCCACTATTGCATTGTTGTAGTCACTAGCGAAGAAGTCACTCAATCCCATCCCCAATCTGCTAATTCCCAACCTTGGAACCTTCTATTAAGCCAATTTCTCTGCTACTGCATTATTGCTACTGAATACGCCTGTACAAAATTGCAAAAATCAAAGTGATTTCAATCACTATATATTTATAAGTACAACCTTACTGTTGGGCTTTCATTATTACTTAGATATTTATAATAGAAAAATTTCTATGACATTCCCTATAGTGCCAGTGCTAAATCATTCTCATTTAAGCCCATGATCACCTCTCATCCCTACTTTATTAAGAAGACTGAAGGCATTCCAGAGACTCCTAGTATCATCCTCTTTCCTCTTAATTCTCAAAAGAGATATCCTTATAATTCAATGCCAAGGATAATCCCCAGGGGATAATGTCTTTGGATCTCATCTCCTTTTTCTGCAAGAATTTTAATCTCCTTTCTCTCTCTCTCCTCTCTCTCTCTCTCTCTCATTCTCTCTCTTTCTCTCTTCTTACTTTCTGCTGGAAAAAAAAAAAGCTGCTTTTTTTTTTTTTTTTTTAAATTCTCTTCTCAAACCCTTTTCCAATCATACACCTGCAATCTTTCTCTCTGTACTGCCTCTTTTTCATATGCTACAAAAAAGCTTGGGTCTATCCAATTTTTTAAAAATCTTCCTGAGTCTTTTATTTTTTATTAGTTCTCTCCAGCATAAAAGGTGAAGTAGACTATCTTAGATCTAAATTTTTTTTTTAATTTTTGTTAAACACTGGAGGTAAAAAAGGGGTTAAGTAGTAAAGAATACGATCTATTGGCAGACTGTGGCCCAACTTGCTTTGTGACCTTGACCTTTAGAATTCCTTATTATAAAGTAAAAATTCAAAGAAATCTTAATATATTAAAAAAATATATATTTTTTAATTCTGAGAGTGAGCAAATAGAGGTATAGCTCATAAACTTCAAAAGCTCATAATACAAGACTTACTGCTTCATCATCTTTGTTTTGTTTTTCATCTTGCTCTCTATCAGAGTCTCTGTCACTTCCATCATCTTTTTCACTTTGGGAGTCCCTATTTGTTTCTTCTTCCTCAGAATCACTACCTTTGTCAGATACATCATCATCATCTTCTTTTATAGCAGCTTCCTAGAAAGAAAATACAACCACAGAAAAATTTATTATTAACTGGGAGCAAAAAGGTTCTATAAAAAAATGCTATAACCCAGCCAAGTAATCCTAGCTTAACTACCCTAGGTAGAATGGAAACTCTTTGAAGAAGTGGCTTAATTTTTTTTTTATCTTTGTATGTCAAGAGCAATGAATAGATACTTAATGATGTTTTATTGAACTGAATTATGAAAATATTATCTCACAGAAAATTATTTAGGTGAAATATTATTATACGAGAGGTTTAAGGAAAAGGTTTTCTAAAAACTGCTTAAAATGAAGTACTAACTTTTTATTTAAAGGTTCTAAGATCTAATATGCTTCAAAATACTAAACATTAAATATTTTTGCATTGTTAGTTTTGTATTATCTGAATTTTATATTTATCACCATTTTATCAGTGTGGTTAATTACTGTTCCCACAGAGATGACTTATCATCCTGCACTCAGACTCTTTGCACTTAAATGAGGTGTCCCTGATGACAGATGTATAGATTCATTAATAAACCCAAATTCAAAGCCTCCTCCCATTTGGCAGAACTTGCAAGAGTTTGTATTCTGCTAAAATAAGATTTAAAATACAAGAATGTCTTCATCCTGCAAAGAATATGATTCTACTGGACAATATATTTTTTTATCCTTAAAAAAATTTTTTTTTTGTTTTTACACTTGTAAGGGGGATGGGAGAGGACAGATTTGAAAAGAAACAAAATGCACCAACAAAAACTTTATGCTTTAAAATTTTTCCCTCCAGTTCCAAATGCTCTCCCCACTTCTGCCTGCCTACTATCTATTGAGAAGGCAAACAATAGGATATATATTATACATCTGAAGTCATGTAAAACATTTCCATATTAGCCATGATCAAAAAAAATAATAAAGTAATAAAATAAAATGAAAGAAAGTGTGCTCTAATATGTACTCAGAGTTTCTTAGTTCTTTCTCTAGAGATTATTTGTATGATTAATTCTTTTCCTCACTCATTCTTTAGGATCTGATTACTTACTTTCTGGTTAATTTCTTTCAAGGCCCTCGAATGTAATTTTATTGTATTGTGGTCCAAAAAAAAAAAGATACACTAAATATTTCTGCATTTGTTTGTGAGGATTTTATCCTCAATATATGGTTAATTTTTGAAAAGGTGACTGTTGGGAGAGTTTATCTAAAATGCACCTTTTCTTCTGCTATTTTGGCTCCACCCAACCACTCCCAAAATTTTAAGTACTATACAGTAATGAAAAAATGAAAATATATACATATATGTATGTATGTATGCATGCATGTTTGCATGTATGTTTTAGTAACCTGTGACAAAATGCTAAGTCATCCCTCTCCTATAGCTGCAATTAATTTTGGCAAAAAAAGTAGGCTGACAGAAGATGTACAAAATTATTTACTTGCTTTTCAGCTACTACTTTGGAATCTTTTCCCAATTTATTTAATAGAACAATACACAAGACAATCCAATTATACAGAAAATACTTACACTCCCAACAACACCATTTGCCTGCTTTTGCTTCTGCTGTTTTGACTGGGGCAATGGCACAGAGGCAGCCTTTTTTTTCAAAGGTTTCTTTTTTTTTGATTTAGCAGTTTTCTTAGGTCCTTTACTCTTCTGCTGCCATCCTTTAGTCTTATTTTTGTTGGCATCACCTTGCTATAATATACCAGAAAAGGTTAAGTGCAAAGAATAGCGCACACACACACAAAAATTATATCTGCAATTAATTTAGCATGCACATACACAAAAGAGAACTTTGGTAATGTATTTCAAAAGCTAAATGAATAAGATTTTAGATTAAATAGGCTATAATAAATGTTTTTTAAAACTTCCTGAAATCTACATGAACAAGTCAGTTTCCCAATTAAAAGATTATTTCTTCAACCAATTAGTACAGATGTTATTATGAAAGCCAAAGTTCTTAATTAACTTGCCCCATCTTCTGCCAGCTGCTCTTCTGCAGCACAGATAGACTGTTCCTTTTCAAATACTTCCTGAAAGGAAAAAAAAGGGAAAAAGAAAAACATTAGATCAAGTGATAAATTTACTATCAAATAACAAAGCATTCTCATAATAAAGCAGTGTCAATATGAAAGGTGCTTTTGTTTTTGGTTTTTGATTGGGGTTTTTTTAGATGTGTAAAATAGAACCCCACAAATAGACCTTCATTGTTTACAATTCATCATATCTACCTTGAAAGTTTTTAGACTAATTATGGCTTTTCTAGCTTTAATATCCTCCATGGTATAATTTAGCTAAGATAATAAAGAGATCCTCAGGCCCCAGTGTAAATTATAGCAAAATTTCAGTACAACAATCAATATGGAACATTTTTTTGAATTTACTTTTTTAATATCAACTTCAGTTTATTCATATTTCCATTAAAAATACTGCTATTCAGAAGCAAGGTAATTTTAAAAGACTGATTTTAAACTAATCATGCAGACAGTTCTTGCTTTAACTTAAGTGGACCATTCAGCAGACTTTGATGTAAAACAATTTTTACATACAAATTTACTAATACTGTTCAAGGGGAAAAAGGAAGACAAGAAGGGTCCTCCATGCCCAAGAAGGGAGAAGGTTGGCACATGGTTCAAGGGCATGTGGGAACCAGGAAGAATGAAGGGGAGCCAGCCACATGGAGCTCTGGTCAGATGAAGAATACACATACATGAAGGCCTAACATGGATAAAGACAGGAGATGATAAATGACACACAGGGATCAAAGACAAACAAGTAGTACTTGAGTACAGATGCACAGAAGACAGATATGTGGGGGGCAAAAAGGACAAAGGATTCCTCTCTCTGCACAGGAGGTCTCAAGTCAATTCCCTAATTTTGTGTGTGTGTGTGTGTGTGTGTGTATGTGTGTGTGTAAGAGAGAGAGAGAGAGAGAGAGAGAGAGAGAGAGAGAGAGAGAGAGATTAGGGGGAGAGGGAGGACACAAAAGTAGGAGCACACAGAACAAGACAAAGAGCAGAAGGGGGGAAGAGGGAAAAGAGATGGTTGCACAGTACTATACTGTAAAGTTATAGGTCTTAATGATTTTGAATCTGTTTCCTTAAACTTTCGTTCTGTCTGTACATGATCTACATTATTGGCTACTGTAACACTCTTCCCCCTTGCTCCCCAAGCCCTATTTCTCTATAACAGTTTGCTTACTTTTCCCAATATATCCTCCCCAACTCTCTCATCTCAACAATCCAGAAAACATGCCAAACTAAATTCTGATCAGGAAAACCAAGAAAAAGTCAAAGAAAGTTCTTTTTCTAGCTCAGGGAAGCTTAAGAAGACAACAGAAGACTACTCACCATGGGGTGAGGGCTGGCACTAAGCATGGCAAAGCAATGCCGCCAGAGGTGGGAGGAGCAATAGCAGGCTACAGGGGCAGCAGCTGCAGCAGTGGATAATGTCCAAGAACACAAAGAGGGCTGAACATCTGGGCAGAAAGATATCCCAGGGACCCCTACACTATACTGGGCACAGAAAATGCCATCTGGCACCTTGGCAGCCCATTTCCAAGTGCCAAGTCACAATTTCAGAGTAGAAAGAAGTATTTGTAAGTTGTTAAGGAACAGGGAATATGGAGCAAGGAAGAAGTTCTAGAACTTTAGCAATATGGCTCTGAGCCTAAGAGCAGAGTAGGGACTTAGTTCTAACCTTCAGACGCACATTTAAGACTGCAGTGGAATAAATTAAGTCAGGAGCTCAAACCAAAGGGGAGTCAGCCGTTCTAAATCTTGTAGAACTTTCCAGGTAGCCAATTATGAGAGAATACAGCAGCACTCTACAGAAATTCAACAATACACAAGCCAACAGATCCAAACCTGATTAGGAATTTACAGAGTACAAGCCAGGAAAGTTGTAAACAGCCCTCTTATTAGATCACACGACTTGGGAAACACCAAAAGACTTCTTTCTATTGAAGCAATAGACATTAAAAAAAAAAAAAAAAAAAAGTTCAGGCTAGAAATCCCACATAAACCCTCAGAGGCGAGCACAGTCCAAAGCAAGCTGCAAAAATGAGTAAGCAACAACAGCAAAAAAAATTCAACCATAAAAATTCTAACTATGATGACAAGGAAGCTCAAGATACAAACATAGAAGATGACTTGAAAATACCTACAAACTATACCTCAAAGAAAAATACAAACTGGACACAAGTTCAATAAGAACTTCTAGAAGAAACAAATTAAAAAGGAGCAAAGAAAAACATTTTAATCACTTAGTGAAAAGATTCTAGGAAGATGGCAGGATAGATCAGAAAATTCCAAGCTTTCCATATTTCCCCCACAAATAAGACAAAACTACCTCAGGGTAAACATAGCCCATCTAAAAACAAATAGAAATTGGGGCAGAGCAGTGGTTCTCCTGGTACAACTGGAGAAGACCTGAAGAAAGACATAAGGATGAAGGTTTGGCCCTATGAGATGTAATCACTTCCATTAATTAAGGTTTTGAGTAAAGGCCCAAGTACAACTCTAGGTCTGCCATTAGTTTGGTCACCAGGTGATACATAATCACAGTAACTCATGAAATTCTCTACTAAGGGGAGGGGGGGGGGGGAAGAGAGAAGAGAAAGGAGAGAAGGCAGGGACAAATTAAAGAAAAAAGGAAATGCTACAATTTACATCTGTGAAAAAAGTATCTACACTAATGAAATCACAAAGATTTTGAAGTAAAAGCACCACTAAAGTAAATCTAATCAAAAAAGAATATATTCTACATTTTTAGACTTGTTAAGCAAAGCAACAAAGAATTACTCACTGCCATTGTTTGCCTTGTCAATTTGACCAATACTGTAACAAGGGATCCTACTGTGATATTATTGCTATCTTCATCATCCAATACTGTAAGACAAAAGGAATAAAGTGTTAAAAAATGAAAATCATTCTTGGTTTTAAGTCAATCTAAATAGTAAAATTTCATCAAAATTAACAGAGCAAAAACACTAAAAAAATTTAATATTTCGGTACTCACCAAATAAACTGGATTACTAAACATTAGTTAATATGAAACTACAACTTTGTAATAATCTGAAAATTATACAAAAAATTTTATGACTGGCAGCATTACAGTATCTCTTAGAAATAAAAATTTATTAAGTGCTTATATCCTAGACATTGTGCTAAGCACTGGAAATACAAAAGCAGAGTGTCTCTGCTATCAATGAACTCGTGATCTAATGCGGAATACAAATAACTGTGCACCAACAAGCTACATGCAAGATAAAGTGAAAATAAGCAACAGAGAGAAGTCACTAGAATAAAGGGGGACTGGGAAAGACTTCCTATAAAATGTATGATTTTAGCATGGACTTGAAGGCAGAGCATCTCTGGCATGAGGGAATAGTTAGTGGAAATGTCCAGTGAGAGAATAGAATGTTTCATTTGACACACAGCAAGGAGGTCAGTGTTACTAGACTGTCATAGGGGAATAAAGGTATAGGAGATAGCTTAAAAAAAATGTACATTAAAAAAAATAAAATAAAAAGTACACAGTAGATAACAAAAGAAACCCTACAAGGAAGCAAAGAAAAGATGGGCAGCTCTAAACAGAATGTATAGTATTTATTACATAGGCTTTCTTGAAATGGAAATTTATTGCTTTATATTTTGAATCCTCTCATGTTCTGCTGTGCACATGGCAAGTTTTTTTTTCCTTATTTCTGTATTTAAGTTTAAAAACAAACATATGTACATTTTTTAAAATAAATTATCCTGATGAGTCTGACATGTGAGTTACAAGTAATGTTAGAGAAGGAAAATTGAATTTTGATTTCTTAAGCAACCATCTAAGCACTAATATTTTAAAATGGGCAGCAGTGTTTAGTATCAAAGCATCATCACTTACCTTGTGATTTTATGTCCATTGTCACAAATGGAAAACTACCAAGGACAGCCATAACTTCTTCATATTTCTCATCTTCTAGGAAGTGTAGTAAGTTGCGACGATCAGTTTCTTTTAAACTCACCAAATCCTGAATAGTTTTTATTTTAAACTTTAAAAAAAAAGATAAATAAGCTTAAATAATCCCATTAAGTATTAAAAGGGAAAAATGTGTATTTTAATCAAATTGTCAATGACTTGAAAAACCATTAAGCTAAGTGTTTTATATTTTATGCTTTTCAAAGTACTGTTTGTTTAGAATTTTAAGACATCAAATTCAACACTTTATTTGGCCTTCTTCCTTAGAGTTAAAATGTATAAAAGCACAAACTGACAATTTTGGAAGAAAAAAGTTAACTGAATATTACAATGCAACAGCCAGTTTAATTATTATATAATAACCTGGCAACAAAAAGCATTTTCTAGAGACCATTTCATTAAAAAAAAAAAAGGCACCATACAATTACACTACCACTACAAAAACACAGATTAGAAACAAAAGCTATTCTCTTATGAGTGAGTGTTCAGTGAAACCAAAACCAACACAAACATACAAGCACTTACTTTAAAGAATCAAAATCTCGTCAATTATATACCTTTTTATGATTAGAAACCCGTCTAAGATTGTCCTCTTCAATATGAGGAAGCTGAAGGAGGGGAGATTTAAATTGCTGAAGACCTTGAACAGACATCTGGGAAAGCTTCATGCAATTCTCCAAGGATCCCAAAGTTGGAGCACGAAACTCCCTTTCTTAGAGAATGAAAAAAACGAGGTTGCACTTTTTATATGCTTTACAATATGCTAATATTATCAACACAAAATAAAACAGGAGAATTTCAATATTTATATATTAAAAGAAACACTATTTTAAATCCAGCCAACCTCAAATATGAAAAAAAAAAAACAACCTTCTAAGAAATAAGCAAAAATCTGTTTTCAAATGGTTCAAAGAAAATCCTGTTATAACCACTAGTTTGCCAGGCACTTCTATTGATCGTCATAAGCTACCATGCCCTTTGTCACTAGCAAGAATAAGCTGATAGTATGGTAAAAATTCAGGTACTTTTGTTATTCTTTCTTGTATTGTGCTAACAATTCTATAACACTGATAGAATACAAATTCATTTAGTGAGCAGCTAAAGATAAATTTTATCTTAAACTCAGGTGTGCCTTTCTTTTCTTCTTAAGAATTTCTTCCATATCGGGGCAGCTAGGTGGTGCCGTGGATAGAACACCAGCCCTAAAGTCAGGAGGATCTGAGTTCAACTCTGGTCTCAGACACTTAACACTTCCTAGCTGTGTGACCCTAGACAAGTCACTTAACTCCAATTGCCTCAGCAAAAAAAAAAAAAAAATTTTCCATATCAACATGTTCAAATCTTATAAGTAATAAAATCAATCAATGTTTTTTAAAGGAAACTTCCATTAAGTAGATAAGCTGAAAATAGTCAATTTCACTAAGAAAATGAATGTGTTTTAAAAAACTAACTGTGATCTCACAATTTTGGTTTCTAGAATCCTCTTCAATTTACTGCTTCCCTCCTAATCTTGTCTGCATTAGTTTTGTTTGTGCAAAAACTTTTTAAATTAATGTAATCAAAATTATCTATCTGATGTTCAATTAAGAGTGAGTTCCAGTTCTTCTTTGGACACAAATTCCTTTCTTCTCCACAGATATGAGAGGTAAACTATCTTATGTTCCTCTAATTTGTTTATAATCACTTTTTATGTCTAAATCATGAACCCATTTAGATCTCATCTTGGTATGTGGTGTTAGGTGTGGGTCAAGCCCTAATTTCTTCCATACTAGTTTCCAATTTTCCCAGTTTTTGTTAAATAGTGAGTTCTTATCCCAAAAGCTGGGGAATTTGGGTTTGTCAAACACTAGACTGCTATAGTTATTGACTATTTTGTCCTGAGATCCTATCCTATTCCACCGATCAACTACTCTATTTCTTAGCCAGTACCAAACGGTTTTGATGACCGCTGCTTTATAATATAGTTTTAGATCTGGCACAGCTAGGCTACCTTCATCAGCATTTTTTTTCATTAATTCCCTTGAAGTTCTTGACCTTTTGTTGTTCCAGATGAACTTTGCTACTATTTTTTCTAGATCTGCAAAATAATTTCTTGGGAGTTTCATTGGTATTGTACTAATTAAGTAGATTAATTTAGGTAGTACTGTCATTTTCATTATATTCACTCGGCCTACCCATGAACACTTGATATATTTCCAGCTGTGGAATCCTCTTCAGAGAATGGTTCTTTATTAGTACCAGTACACTCTATAACCAGTAAGTTCCAGAGTTAAAAAGGCAATAAAGAATGACTCCAACTTTACTTTTACAATTGAGAATTGCCCAACACCAAAAGATTCAAATGGAAAGAAAAGAGACAGAGTAAAAGAATTAAAACTTTTGTAAATCAAACCTACCTATAACACTGAAATAAAACCCTGGGAAATAAAATGTTTTGTTTGGGGAAAAAAAATGTTCATTTACCACTTCTAGCCTTAACCTCTCTTTGGTCCCACTAGTATCCCACCTATCTTTTATACATCTAGAATCGGCTATTTTTAAGAATCTTAAAACTCAATGGGTCCAAAACTTAACTAATTATTTCTTCCTCCAATCCTTCCCACACTGCCCCTAACCCAGCTTTCCTATTACTTTGGAGAGCATCATCCTTCCAGTAATTTACGCTCCCAACTTCAGTGCCATGTTAAACTCATTCTCATACTCTCCATATATTCAATATGCTATCAAATCTTACCATTTATAACTCCACATTTCTTATATACATTCATTTCTTTCTACTCACATAGCCATCAACCAACTATATCCCAAAGCCTTCTAATTCATCTCCCTGCCTCAAGTCTCTACTCACTCTATCTTTCTACCACATGGCTACAAAGTGATTTTCCCAAAAAATTAGTTCTGACAATGCTGCCACCTTTTTAATAACTCTAATAGCACTTTATTATCTTTAGGAAGCAAATATAAAATCATCTATTTGGCATTTAAAGGCCTTCAAAACATGGTCCTTTCCTACTTTCCTCTTCCTACTTATTTCTCCCTATATTCTGATTCGGCTACATCGGACTATTTGATGTTCCTTCCATATGACACTCCATACCTTCCTACTGGTTGTCTCCCATTCCTGAAATATAGTACTCCCTTACCCATCTATCTGGCTTCGTTCAAGACTCAGCTCAAATGCCACTTTCTTCAGGGCTTTCACAGTATATATGCTGTATATATAGTCATGTCCATATTTACATGCTGTCTCCCCCATTAGAATATAAGTTTCTTGTGGACAATAATGGTGTTTTTGCCATTCTTTGTGCCACCAGTGCTAAACAAAGTACCTGGCATGTAATAAGCTCTTAATAAACACTTGCTGGCTGACTGCCTAGAAACAAAGTGAATATATACTAATTTTGCAATGGCTAAAAAACTAGAGTATATGACTATAATCAATTTATTCTTGTGTCCTAAGAAACAAATACAATAAATTCTAAGAAATGAGAAAATGTGCATGAACTGATGCAGAGTGAAGTAGAACCAGGAAAATATAGAGATTATATAATAACATAAACAAAAATTACACTAAAAGACAGCAAAAAGCTTACTGAACAAAATGATCAATTGGGATGCCAAAGAAGTTATTATGGGACATCTCCCTCCTTCCTCTCATCAGAAATATGAGGAACTACAAATGTAAAATATAGTGTATGTTGCCAAGCATTCTTCCTTTTTCTATTAGTTTTGTTTTGTTAATAAAAGAAGAAAATGTTAAGAGAAAATGTCTTTTGTTTTTATACTTTACTCATCAATAAAACATTTATAATCATAACAAATACTGGGATCTATAAGTTTATCATACTTATCAGCTAAAACAAAGAAGGACAAAATAGTTCAAAGACCTGAAAAAACTAAGATTCTGTTTAGAAATGACAACATACCCTCACACTTTTTTGTCTTCTTTTTCTTTTTTTTTTTTTAAACCATTTGGCATTATATGTGAGGGTTTTTTTTTAATACTTTAAAACAAATTAAGTGATTCTTATCCTTTTGTTATACGTATGTTTTTACATAAAACAAACAAAAAAGAGGAAAAAAGATAAATAAAACTCTAAGCAGTGATGGTCAGAATTCACTTAAGTATCAGTAAATCTGTGAACTGTAATCTACATATGCTTGCAAGAAAGAGGACAAGATAATTTTATTTCCTCCTCACCTTCACGGCTCCGAGCCATTATTATTAGTTGGCAGATTACATTAACCATTTCTTGCAGTAAGGCAGGGCACTTTTTCAGGATAAATTGCTGATCTACAAAATAATCAAAGATCTCAGGGAAATCTTTCTAGTTTTTAATGACTAGATCATTTTTATCAACTGTAGCAACAAGAACTATGCAAACTCACTTATACATGCAAGAAAAACTTGGATAATTGCATTGATTACAATTTTATAAGGTCACCTTAAAAATCCTCCTAAACCTCACCATAATGAATTAAGTCAGGAATATGATTCTTCAAACTCCAAATTAGAAAGAATTTTTAATATAAATCTTAAGCTTAGGACTTTACTTCTCTATATTTTTTCCCAACAGATTTAATTCTGCTTTATTTCAGAAGCCTGAGTAAATACCACCATTTGGTGAAATTTCCAAGTTAACTATAATTACTGACAAGCAATAAACTAAAAATAAATATCAAATGAACTCCTTCAAACAAAGAAAAGCATTTTTTAAAAAGTAAAAAAGTATTATTCAGAGTAATATTTAAATCTGTCATCCATCCTTACATCCAAATACAGAAAATGATTCCTGCATTAATCATTATTTTTAACCTACATAAAAAATTATTTTAAAAGATGAACAAGTTAACACTGAAATTTGGTGAGAAGACACAAATGTTTATAAAGCTCTTTGGCAGCCAAAGCAAAATAAAGCTTATTCCTGATTTGAATCAGTAATAAGATATGCCATGACAATTCATCAATTAATTATTATTTAACTGCATAGTTTTCAGAAACATCTATTAAGATTTCTTTTGTGAATAAAAAGTTTTGCAGTTATTTTTTGTAAAATTTTAATTTTAAAAGATCCTGAAAATAAATAGCTTTCCCAAAATTGCTGTTGTTTCAAAAAAAATTCTCCAATTCTTAACTTTATTTTAAAGTGTTTTGGATCTATAAAATTTTAATGGAAAGTCAACAAAGAAGCTTCAGTATTGGCCATGTCATGAATCTAAAACTATACAAAGTATCTATAAAATCGTCAAAAATTTCAGAGAAAATTTTTCTAATTTTTATGACTAGATTATAATGATATCCATGGAAGCATCCATATAATTCCCTACCCTCCCACCCTCTAACTATAAGATTGTTTTTAAAGAAAAGAAGGCCATTATTTTGAGGCTCTAAAAGAAAAGGAAAGCTTTTTTTGTTGTTCTTTTAAGAAAGGCTACACATAACTTGAAAGTAACCTTCCCAAAATTAGAATTGTCACCTTGAAACAAAACACTAAAATTCAATACATCAAAATATCTGACATATTAGGCTATTTGTGAAGTAATTACACAGCATATAGATTCCTTTTTTAAAAGGGTCCTTGAGCAATTATTTGATTGAGCAGAAATGAATAGCTACATAAACACTATAGGATAAGATCTAATTAAATCTGATGCTTTGATTCCATTAAAGCCTTTTAGATGTTAGAATCATAATTACCTTCTTCAAGTGTTTCAGGAATTTTCATCCTAGCAAGATGAGACAGTAAAAGAACTCTGGCCTTCAAGCTGTATGGGCAGGTAAGTGGAGGCTCATTCTTCTTTAAATTAATACTGCCAATTTCTCTGATTAGCTAGGTAAATGAGATAAATACTTAGCATCTCTCTCTCTCTCTCTCTCTCTCTCTCTCTCTCTCTCTCTCACACACACACACACACACACACACACACACACACACACACACAGTAGCACTGGATTTAGTATGCAAACATCAAACAAAGTACTTTTTGGAAAGGTCCTAACCTGGGGTATTTGAATATTATCAGCTGGTCTGCTTGTAGCATCTTTATTATACTGAGGATCAAATTCAGATGCTCCAGCTAAAACCATTATCAGACCTAAAGAAACAATGAAAATTACAAAAATGAAATCAATTTGCATATCTACTAAATTCCCTTAAGACAACTTCATTAACACTAAAGCAATAAATACCATTTTGTACCATACATCAAGATATATTTACTGAAACTTCAATAATGGTAGAAACAATTTCTTACTCTTTATTATGTTTTCCTAAAGTATTATGAGGAGGACACATGTCTCACTGTTAAAATTAATATATTACTATAATTCGGTAAAAACACACATCATGAACTTTAAGATTGCAAAAGAAATAGGATCTGTTAAAAATAAACAAATCCTATTCAAAAAAGTTGTGCCCAAGTGTCCCTTAAAAAAGAGATACAGACTAACAGAGGGGCGGGGGAGAGGAGAGAAAAAGAGATGTAAATTCTCTTTACCCATTGTAAAATTAAAAGTTCCTAGAGGCAAAAGCCAAATATAGCCAAAATTTTAATCCACATTAACCTAAGTTAACATGGCTCTACAGGTTCAATGGGCACTGTCTGGTTAAAGAGGAAACCCCTTTTAGTACTGATTTTTTAATTACTAAACCATATGGTACTGAAATGTTTAATGTAATAATAAAATGTCAGACTCCTGGCACAAATCAGAAATACTATTACACGATTGTCAAAATTTCCTTAAATACTATCATAAGCATGCAATACTCTCAAGAAAATAAAAAAATTATTCTTGAGACAAGCTAAGATACTACATTATCTAAAGAGAGAAATCTAATTCCTCATTCCTCAAGAATTTGATATTTGTTTACATTTCAGTCACATATGTCTGATATCCATCTGGGAAATTATAGCCCATCTAATTTCCTTTTGGAAAATTATATGAGAATCAATAATATAACTATAGATAAGTCCAAGACAAGTCAGAAAACCTGTATGACATTTTTGATTTTTAAAAGATATGCATTAATGAAATATGCATGTAAAATGTAGATCTGAAATATTTTTGTAGTTCTGTTAAAGTGAGTCTCCCATTCCACAAAAGAATATACACGTAAAACTGAGCAGAAGATACAAGGAAACAGCTATGAACATACTGCAATGTCCAGAACTGTAAAGGAGATAGTGATTCAAGATAATATGATTTCTTTATCATTAGAGGTCATCAAGCAAAGACACCTAATTGGTGAAAGGTTATAGAGAGAATTCATGCTTCAGTTAGGGGTTAGACCAAAACATCTGAATCCGCCTTCCAACTCTACAATTCAATAGTTCTGGAATACTACAAGTTATGAATAACATTTATAAAGAAAAGTAGTTTTACAACACAGAAATGTACCTTTAGTAAAGTACCATGAACAGGAGGAAAACAGAGTAGTCACCTTCTTCAGTTCAAATACAGCCTACCAGTTTTCTCCCAATATGTTAAATTACATTTATTAATATAAAACTGTAATCTAGTTTTTAGCCTAAAATTTCACATGAAAAATAACCAAATGAGTAATACAGATGTTGAAATTGAGAAGCATTAAATGTATTAGCATCCTCTCACAACTTTAGTAATCTAAGATCAACTATTTATAATTGTCTTGATATTGGAAATTAGAATGTCTCCAATACAAGTATTTCTAACATCATAAAAAAAAAACCCACCATAAAATTGCATTAATTAATTAATTAATTGCTACAGTATTTGTAGATTTTAAGTACACAAAAGAAGATAGCCCTAAAATACAAAACTAATAATAGAACATATTTGCTTTACTCACGTTTCATATCCATGTTTCGGGTTTTATATACAAAATAAGTATAGATTTGAGTTGTGCGGATTAAGATCTGGTCTCCACTATAGCGTATTGATCTATACCACCAAGAGCCCTAAGAAATAAATAAAATAATATGAAAGACTAAACTGACAGCAAAAATTCTTTTCTTGGATTAAAAAACATTAAAAAAAATTTTTTAAGTTAATTTTATGATTTTCTAAAAACCAAATTCTGCCCCTCTATATCTCTAATCCAACAAATAACAATTTATTCCAGATCAACAATTAGTTAATGCTTATATTAAACTAAGTTAAACCTAATTCACTCTTGTGTTTACCAATGAATTAATACATCAATGTTTATGTTTCAGCTAAAACTTAAGACAAGTGCATAAGATAAAAGTATTCTAAATAAATTCTGGACCAAGTGTTTAAACAGAATAATTAATATGTTCAAGATGTTAACTTTAATATTAAGCAAGTAAAAAGTAACAGATAAAATATAATAAAAATAAGGTTTTTAGGCTCATATATTTAATAACATCCTTTGTAACTGAAATTCTGAAATATTCTACCCTAAATTTATTATTAAAAATAATATAATAAATATAATAATAAAATCTCATTTAAAATTCTTACCACTACAACTGGAAGGATAACCATGAATGCCAACCCATATACAAGCAAAACCTGGAATGGGAAAAAAGGGAAAAAGAGTTATCTACATTATAAAGAATATATACTTGTCATAGATAAAGTTAGGAAAGAAGAAATATGCAGTAAGAGACTAGCTGGATTTATCATCAATTTCTAATTTGTTCAGAAGGATAGAAGAAATCTCTATGTAACTTAATTAAATTTTAATTTCACTATCAGATATGCTTCATGGTATCCTGATTGTTGGCATTTGACTCCCACCCAGTAGATCCTGGATTCCTGCTTTGGCTTCTCAAATGTCTTCTCTTGTCTGGCTATATTCCTAAGCTACTATTATGACTTTTAGATTAAACCCTGTCTTGTGTCATTCTGGATTCCTAACCTACTGTTTTCCTTTAACTAGATCTAATAACTGTGTATAGATTCTAGTTGGCAAGCTCTGAACATGACAAGCTATGGTAAATTAATAAGACTGCAGTGGCCAGTGATTTTTTACAGAGCTGTCACTGTGCTATAAACAAGATAACATTTAACAACTATAGACATTTTCAATTGAAAATATTTTTAAACCATCTTATATGAATCAAAGCAAGCTACTAAGTAAAAATATGAAGTATATCATACATAATGATTAAGATTTTTCTTGCACAACATGACAAATATGGAAAAGGATTGCACATATTTAACCTGTATCAGGTCGCTTGCTGTTTGGGGAGGGGAGAGGTAAGGGAGGAAGGAAAAAAAAATTGGAATATTACATCTTACAAAAACCAGTTGTGCCCATCTCCAATCATTGAATCAAACAAAGTACAGTGCAGGGTCGCATAAGAAGAAAAGGCATATTCCCACTGTAGCCAGCTTTATTCTCTTAAACTTTTGCTTACAAAAGAACTTGGCACTGGTCAAAATGCACACACTATTAACTTTCCTGCCTAATTCACTAAATGCAAAACAAGTGATTCTGAAAAAATAGTAGTTAAAAAAATGTAGAAAATAGTAGAAAAGGGACAGCTAAGTGGCACAGTGGACAGAGCACCAGCCCTGAAGTCAGGAGGACCTGAGTTCAAATCTGGCCTCAGATACTTAACACTTCCTAGCTGTGTGACCTTGGGCAAATCAATTAACCCTAATTGCCTCAGCAAAAAAAAAAAAAAAAAAAAAAAAGGAAAAAAGAAAATAGTTGAAAAATAGTAGTAAAAATGACGGAAAAATGTTTTCTCTGTTTCTTACAAGTATTGTCATTATGGTGTTACCAAGAACTTTGACTTGGTTAAAAAGAAAAATGCCATGGGTTGCAGTTCTCTTCCATGATTCTTCCTTACCAGTTCCATTAATATGCTTATAACACTAGTGCCAGTAATGCTTGTTAAGATATTTGTATATCTGTTTGCAATCCAATTTTGCTCAGTAATATGCTTGTAAACTGTATACCTAAAATGAATGATAAGTACTTAAAAAAAAAAAGTTAAAAACTCTTTGCATGTATTTGGAAAAATAAAATACCACTGAGATAGTTGATTAATTTGAAGAGATTTAAGACTTTATGAAATGATCAGTCCAAACCACATTCATTTTACAGATGAATAAACTGAAGATAAAAAGGCTAAATGATTTGCAGGTTTGCACAGAGTGAGTTAATTGGCACAGATTGAATTCAAAACCACATCCTCTTGTTCAAAATCCACTGGTAACCATTTAACCATGATGCCTTTCATCCCCTGTATCTGATCAGGAAATAAAGTGATTTCCAAGTTATTTAGTTTTTTGTTTTGGTTTGGTTTTGTGCAATAAAAACATTATTGCTTCTTCTGACACCTTATTTCCTCCTAAAAAGTGCCCATGGAACATATTTTAAATTCAGAGAATTTAAATCCCACAGGGTAGGGATAAAACATGTAAGATAGGCTGCCACAGTTGGTTAGAAGCTATTCTCAAACTTTTCAAAACAAGGAACTATTACCCATATTAACTTTTATGAGTTTTTTTTAGAATTTTTACTGCCATGATGCACACATATTCTCTCACTCTTCTCTCCAGCAGCAATAAAAATGGATCAATTCCCTCACTCATTATCTTAAGGGTTACACAATACATAACAAGAGATTTGTTGTTCAGTCTTTTATTTTCCAGTTATATTCAATTCTTGGGAATCCCACTGGGGTTTTCTTGGCAAAGACACTGAAATGGTTTGCCTTTTCCTACTCCAGCTCATCATACTGATAAAGAAACTGAGGCAAACAGGATTAAGTAATTTCTCAGAATCACAAACTATCTCAGGCCAGATCTGAACACAGGGAGAGGAGTCTTTATGACTCCAGGCCCAGCACTCTATCCACTATGCCTCCTAAGTGCCCCAATAAGAACAAGGCAATACACTAAATTTGAGTTTGATAGTCTCATATCATACATAATATTTCAGGAGCCTAACATTGAGAACACTTACCAAAATTGAGTTTTTCTGATCCACAATCCAAGCTGGCAAAGCAATTCCAAAACTTGTGGCTAAAAGGATAAAAGCATCAAAGTTTCTAAAAGGAATGTCAACAAGGTCTCATTTTTTAATTTATTATCTATTTAGTTAGTTATTTGACCAAAAAAAAAAAAAAAGTAAAGGTACTAAAGAATGTACCAAATTTATAATTCTCAATTTTACAAGATTCCTTCTATAGCTTTTAATGGAAAATTTAGAACTCAAGTAACTTCTTACATAACAACCCCAAAAAAGAATGTTTTTCTCCTATTTTTGGACCTGAATTTTTGTAATAACTTTTTAAAAATAGAATTTTCAACCATGTTTCTATAAGTTAGCTTGAAGTGATTTAACAAGTACGCTGATTATATTTATTTCTTGATTATAGTTTTCCCTAAAAATTTTCTGGAGCCTAACACTTCAACCTAGTTTCTTGAATAAAGGGTGGAGGGAGAGAATGTATTTAAATAGCACTTACTCTACAGAGAATAAATGTTTCACTCACAGTTCTTAAATATTCATATTCATTCTCTCATCTTTTTAAAAAAGCAAAGATATGCCTTCTAATCTAGTTATAAATTTTGCAATATCCACCCCTATAACACTGGAAGTTTTAAGATCCATCACCTTGTGGCCCATCTGGATTTCCATATTCTTCCCAATTTTTCCGAGATTCTTCATCAGTTAAACTAATATTTAAAAAAAAAATCATAAGTCAGAAAGATATGCTAACATTAATAAATATGCACAGATAATGCCACCTTGCATTTCCAAAAAATAAAATTTTCAAAGTGTTTTTACATATATTGCCTGCATGATCTTTACAACAACTTTGAAAAGTATACGGGGAAGGGGAGCAGCTAGGTGGTGCAGTGGATAGAGCACCAGCCCTGAAGTCAGGAGGACCTGAGTTCAAATCTGGTCTCAGACACTTAACATTTCCTAGCTGTGTGACCCTGGGCAAGTTACTTAACCCCAATTTCCTCAGCAAAAAAAAAAAAAAAGAAAGAAAGAAAGAAAAGTATACAGGGCAGGTGTTATGATTCTTATGCTAGAGATAAGAAAATTGTATTTCATAAAAGTTGTGTAAACTTTCCAAAGTCACAGAGTAAAGGGAAGGACTAAGAGCAGACCACAGGTTTTCTGGCTCCTAGTTTATATGCTCTAATATACCACAATGTCTTTCCAAACAAAACTTAAAACTACAAGAACAATTCATTTTTTAAAGAATTTGAAGCTGTTCCTCCCTTTCTAGTGCTCATCCTTTAAATCCTACTGCTCTTTCAGTAATGTTAAAGCCTAGAAATCATATGGAAATATACCCTAAGAAAGAAAACTGTAAATTACTTAAAAAAAGGGAAATAGACATTTCATGAGTATAAAACTAAAATATATTGCTAGTGACTACTTACTCACAAAATACAAGGATCTGTATGACTAGAAAAAAAAATGAAACTGATCATATTCTAGTATATTCAAACATAAGATCACATAAAAATGAATTTTACTATAACAACAAGGAAGGAAATTTGCTAATAATAACTTAAAAAATTAAACTTCTTATGAATTTAAACATCAGTAAGCAGAGGTATCTGGAACTATTCAGTTTTAGGTACGAAAAGCAACATTCAACTCAATAATTTCTAAGGGGTACTCAGGACAGTAATGCATGGGATTACAATTTATTTAAGGCTAGGAGGGGCCTTGGAGACATTTAAAAAATTTTTGAGAGAGTTGTGTCAAGCACATAGTGCACTCTATTTTTAAAGAATATATTTAATTTCCACCACATTGTTATGTTCACCTTGAGTCATTTAGAAAATGTCAAATTATCAGCTGAATACTCAATATATTTTTTAATTCTTTGGAAATTTTTGATGAAAAATTATTAAAAGTAAAAGGAATAAATTTCAGTGTCTGGAAAATTCAGTCAAAATACTTCAATCTAGTATAGAATAATAGTATAGAATAAATAATAGGTGAATATATTAAAATTTCAGAAAAATTTTTATTTTTATTAAAGCTTTTTAATTTTCAAAAGATATGCATGGATAACTTTTCAATATTAACCCTTACAAAACCTTGTGTTCCAATTTCCCCCCTTCCCCTCATATATAAATATGAATACATATTTATATAATTATCTTGCTGCACAAGAAAAATCAAATCAAAAAGGGAAAAAAATGAAAAAGAAAATAAAATTCAAGCAAACAACAAAAAGAGTGAAAATGCTATGTAATAAACCACACTCAGTTCCCACAATCCTCTCTCTGAGTATAAATGGTTCTCACCATCACAAGATCATTGCAATTGGCCTGAATGTTTTTTTTTTCCTTGTTGAAAAGAGCCATGTCTATCAGAATTGATCATCGTATAATTTTGTTGTTGCTGTGTAGAATGATCTTCTGGTTCTACTCATTTCATTTAACATCAGTTCATATAAGTCTTTCCAGGCTTTTCTGAAATCATCTTCTGATTGTTTCTCATAGAACAATAATATTCCATAACATCCACATACCATAACTTATTCAGCCATTCTCTGATAGGCATAACATTCAGTTTCTAGTTTCTAGCCACTACAAAAAAAAGGCTGTCACAAATATTTTTGCACATGTGGGTCCTTTTCCTTCTTTTAAGATCTCTTTGGGATATAAGTCCAGTAGAAACACTGCTGGATCAACAGGTATACAATCTGATAGCTCTATAGACACAGTTCCAAATTGTTCTCCAGAAGAGTTGAATCAGTTCACAACTCCACCAACAGTGTTCCACTTTTCCTACAACCCCTCCAACATTCTTCATTGTCTTTTCCTGTCATCTTAGCCAAATTGAGAGGTGTGTAGTGGTACCTCAGTTGTCTTAATTTGCATTTCTGATTAATATTGATTTAGAATACCTTTTCATATGTTTTAATTTCTTCATCTGAAATTGATCATATCCTTTGACCATTTATCAATTGAAGAATGGCTTAAATTCTTAGAAATATAAGTCAATTCTCTATATATTTTTGATATGAGGCCTTTATCAGAACCTCTGGATGTAAAAATGTTTTCTCAGTTTATTGCTTCCCTTTTAATCGTGGCTGCATTAGTTTTGTTTGTATAAAAACAAAAATATAATCAAAATTATCTATTTTTTTGTTCAATAATGATTTCCAATTCTTCTTTGGACACAAATTCCTTCCTTCTCCATAGATGTGAAGACAAACTATACTTTGTTCTACTAAACTGCTTATAATATCATTCTTTATGTCTAGATCATGAACTCATTTTGGCCTTGTCTTGGTATACGGTGTTAAGTGTGGGTCAATGCTTAGTTTCTGCCACACACGTTTCCAATTTTCCCAGCAGTTTCTGTCAAATAGTGAGTTTTTATCCCAAAAGCTAGGGGTTTGGAGTTTGTCATACACTCTATAGTCATTGACTATTTTGTCCTGTGAACCTAACCTATGCTACTGATTGACTACTCTATCAGAAAATTTTTTTAAGATGGTTTCATACAGTGGTTCTAAAATTTGACCTCTGGACATAATTTCCAAGCTAAGTTGCAGTTATATCATCAGGAAACAGCTAAGAGAACTCAGCTAACTCCAAAAGTGCCAGTGGGCTCTAGCCATAAGTTTTCAAACAATTACTACCGTACTTGTGGACATCAAGAAGTGCTTCAATCATAATGTCTATTTGAACAGAGTCTGATTGTGTTTTTAGGGGACTGACATAAACACCAGCTCAGGAGCAAAGGCATCATGAAGGATCATACAGAGAATATTATCTCATTGTATTTTATCTTGGGGGGAGGGGGTTGAAGAGAAACATATCCTAATTCATGACAAATATACTGATCTAGGAAAAGAATGAAGTGAGGAAGGAAAGAAGAAAGAAAAGAAGAAAAATAAGAAAAAAATAAAGGAAGGAAGAAGGGAGGTACAAAAGAAGGGAGGGAAGAAAGGAAGGAAAGAGGGAGGGAAGAAGGGAAAAAAAGATGAGAGGGAGTGAGGGAAGAAAACAATTATATTGTAGGGTTTTTTTAATTTCCCCAAGTGAAAATTCCTTTCAATTTCACCAGAAAATATCATATATTTGCACCAAGAGGGATTCTAATTCACAAGAAAATCAACATAAGAACTGTTTGCCAATTTAAAAGTAGCATTAGAAGCTTCATGCTAATGATCAGAAAGTAAATTAAAAGGGAATATTTGTAGCACACCAGTAGCAACACTATTATTATTATTAAACTTTCCAGCTTTATGAATTTAAATATAATTCATTTGTTTTAAACTCAATTCTACACAGTAAGAATATTTGTACTACCTACCTCATAAGGTTGTATATGAAGAGTAGTATATAGGGAAAATCAAATAACAAAATTCAATTACTCAAAACATAAATTACTTATGAAAGAACTCCCTTTTTGATAACAAATGCTAAGGAATATTGGGAGTTAGAGCCAAGATGGCAAAGAAGCAGGAACTTGTCTGAGCTGTTGCAAATTCCCAACAAACGGCTTTAAATAATGTCTCAAAATGAATTCTGGAGTGGCAGAACCTACAAGTGGATGAGGTGAAACAATCTTCCAGCACAAGACAACTTAGAAGGACTGCAGGAAAGTTTTCTCTCTCACTTGAGTAAAAAGGAACAGTGCAACAGGCAAGCAGCCAAGCCTGGAGT
Source organism: Myrmecobius fasciatus (assembly GCA_023553655.1). NCBI lineage: Eukaryota > Metazoa > Chordata > Mammalia > Dasyuromorphia > Myrmecobiidae > Myrmecobius > Myrmecobius fasciatus. The sequence continues at coordinate 1,387,857 of JAJPUD010000012.1, read as the reverse complement.
GCAAGCACAGGAGGCCAATGGTCTAGACCCTCAGCTCCTGGCTCAAGGAACTTAAAACAATGCAGGAGGCACAACTCAACTCTAAAAGTCATAAAATAAGCTAGAAAATGAGCAAAAAAATCCCAGTTAAGATAAAAACACAAACTCAAAAGAGAACAACAATGTCAAAATGCCTGCAGCAAAACCTCAAAAAGAAATATAAATTGGTCTCAGTCCCAAACAAAACCCCTAGAAGATCACAAAAGTATTTTAAAAATCAAATAAGAGAAGTAGAAGATAAACTGGGGAAAGAAATGAGAATTATGTAAGAGAACCAGAAAAAAGAAGTCAAGAGCATGGTAAAAGAAGCACAAAAAAATGGAAAAAGATATACAAAAATTCAATGAAGAAAACAACTTCTTAAAAAAGTAGAATTAGTTAAATGGAAAAGGAGGTACAAAAGATCACTGAAGAATATAATTCCATAAAAATTAGAATTAGAGAAATGAACAATAATATCTGCATGAGACATTAAGAATCAAAGAAAATCAAAAGAATAAAAGAAAATACATTGAAAATATGAAATATCTTAGTGGAAAAATAACTTACCTAGAAAATAAAGCTAGGAGAAATAATTTTAAAATCACTGGACTACATGAAAGCTGCTATAAAAAAGACTTGGACAGCATCTTTTTTCAAAGCATGCTTCTATCTGTATTGAGACATTTTTTTAAATCATGTGTTCTTCAGAATTGTCTTGAATCATTTATTGCTGAAAGTACCTGTCATTCACAACTGATCATCTTGCAATATTGCTGTTACTGTTTACAATGTTCTCCTAGTTCTATTCATTTTCTCTTAACATCAGTTCATGTGAGTCTTTCCAGCATCTTGCTTGTCATTTCATATAGCACAAAAACAACTTCATCATAATCCCATTCAGCCATTCTCCAATTGATGGGCATTCCCTCAATTTCCAATATTTAGCCACCATAAAGAAATAGTATAAATATTTTCATACAGATAGGTCTTTTCCCCTTTTTTCTTAATAATCTCTCTGGGATACAAACCTATTGGTAGTATTGTTGGATCAAAGGGTTACAAATAGTTTGATAGTCTTTGTTGGTGGAATCATGAACTGAACCAACAATTCTGGAGAGCAATTTGGAACTGTGCCCAAAGAGCTATCAAACTGAGCTTACATCCCAAAGAGATTTTAAAGGCGTGAAAGGGACCCTCATGTGCAAAAATGTTTGTGACAGCCCTTTTTGTAGTGGCAAGAAACTGGAAACTGAATGGATGCCCATCAATTAGAGAATGGCTGAATAAACTATGGTATATAAATGTCAATGGAGTATTATTGTTCTGTAAGAAATGACCAGCTGATCAATTCTGATGGACGTGGCTCTCTTCAACAGTGAGATGATTCAGGCTAGTTCCAATGATCTTGTGATGAAGAAAGCCATCTACACCCAGAGAGAGGACTGTGGGAACTGAGGATGGATCACAACATAGCATTTCAATTCTTTTGTTGTTGTTTGCTTGAATTTTATTTTCTTTCTCTTTTTTTTCCTTTTTGGATCTGATTTTTCTTGTGCAGTAAGATAACTGTATAAATATGTATGCCTATATTGGATTTACATATATATTTACCATGTTTAACATACACTGGATTACTTACCATCTTGGGGAGGGAATGGGAGGAAGGGGGGGGGAAATTAGAACACAAGGTTTTGCAAAGGTCAATGGTGAACAATTATCCTTGCATGTTTTTAAAATAAAAAGCTTCAATAAAAGTTAAAAAAAAAAAAAAAAAAGCTCTGAGCAGCTCCACTTCCAACTTCAGTCAGTTTATCCATCCTTAAGCATCTCCTCCTTCTTGGAGGCTTACCATACTGAGGCCACACTTAGGGAAGACACCCTTTCATCTTTAGCTTACTACAGCTGAAAACTGTCAAATTCAAGATTCATCAGGCTGAGTCTCCCCAAAGAACCAATAAAATTTATTTTTAGAAAGAAAAGGTTGTGAAAATAAAGAAATATATAAATGTAAATTATTATTAGACCAGGAGACTATTAATAATCAGCTTGAAGAATTTGAGTAAAACAAAATGGTTCCTTGATATTCACTGAATAAAAGCAAAATTATCAAGGTTTTGATAATAAAATTTCCTTGGAAATCAATCTTTGAAATTATCTGGCTGATGACAATAAAAAATATCAAAATCATAAAACAATTTAAATTATAATCTATAAAGTTTCTGAAACATAATAAACTCATACATTTATGTAGAAAAAGTATTATAACTCTATCCTATTTATAACCTTTTGTTTATAAACATCTTTGTTATATGCCTCTAAGCTATAGTAATAAAGAGAAAAACTAACTTAACAGTAGATTATATATATATGTATATATATATATAGTATTTTTCTAGTCATATACAACAATCACATATTCAACACCCTAAGTAATCGTCAAAAGACTTAATTTTGATAGTTCCATACCTTTCCTCACTATTAAAAAAGCTTAAAGAGAATGGTAACATAGCTGTCACATTTTCCTTGCCATCGTTAAACATAATTGGCTGAGCTACTGTGCCAATAATAAGCAAAGTATTGAAATACTATTATCTTGTTTTTGTACAAAAGACCTAATTAGACTAAGTTTGTCAACTGTGACCTGTCAATTTTTCAGCATCTAACTTCAGGATGCAAGTGAATTATTTCTCCATGAACCTTTTCCCAGGAATATTTATCTGGGGCTTTAAGTATATAATGGGGGGTAGAGGGAGGAAGAGAGGGGAGAGGAGATAAGAAGAAGATAAGAATTTGGGAAATTTTTTATTTTGCTTTTAGGAGTAGGGAAAGAATTGTAAAAGAAGGAGGAAAAAACCACCATCTTGCAGACATTTTTTTTTTTTTAACCTAAAAGTTCAAGATACTATGACTTTGAATGGTACCACTGGTAGTTGTTCTAAGAATACAAGACATGGGGCAGCTAGGTGGCGCAGTGGATAGAGTACCAGCCCTGAAGTCAGGAAGTCCTGAGTTCAAATTTGACCTTAGACATTTAACATTCTCTAGCTGTGTGACCCTGGGCAAGTCACTTAACCCCAATTGCCTTACAAACAAAAAACAAACAAAAAAAAGAATACATGACAAGCTATCCCATTTTCTGAGCTATGCCATTCACAGTACAAAAAGGAATCTGCCAAGATTCATATTTATTATATTATTTCCATCACAGAAATACTGGTCCTACTAACTTGGGTAGGAGCTACCAGCACATAAAACATATGAATCAAACTCTCCTGAAAATGCAACTATTCTTTTATCCAGGCCACAACTATTTAATAGATAAGTTAATATGGCTAGGAATAAGAAAGAAGATGAGTTTCTGGCAATTTTATCATGCTTCTCCAGTCCTGACAGTTTCCATCAATCACTGAATTCACTTCAATAACAATGAGAAACAGACCCTTTTGTCTTCAGAAAAAATTTGGGAAGGAAAGGAAAAATAAAAATCATAATATACAGAGACATTCTACTAATCCTCATCACTATTATTTAACTATTAGATTACTGAAGGAGTCTTTTTCAAAGGGTAACAGATGGGAGAAAAAATCACTATAGAACAAGGTTTCTTAGCTGGGTCTGAAAACTTTAAAAAAATTATTCTGATAACTGCATTTCTGCATAATTTGTTTCTGTAATTCTAGGGATTTTATTTTATGTATTTAAAAACACTATTCTGTGAAGGAATGTAGAGCATTTAGCAAACTGCCAAAGTTGTTCATGACAAAAAAAAAAGTTAAGAGCACCAGCCCTGAAGTCAGGAGGACCTGAGTTCAAATCTAATCTCAGACACTTAACATTTCCTAGCTGTGTGACCTTAACCCCAATTGCCTCAGCAAAAAGAAAAAAAAAAATTCTAATAATTTGAGAATATTCTGCACCAATTGAAAAATGTAGGAGGAAATGAAATAATGTGTTCTGAAGAGCAATGTGACTTTGGAAACAGTCCAAGATGGATCATTTACCCTGCAAATCTAAGCTTAACCATAAAAGGAAAAAAAAAAAAGTTAAGAATTTCTGCAACTGAAAAGGTCCTACATATGAAATTATTCTGTTACATTACCAAATGTCTACAGGGCTATATGGCAACAAATACATTTGGGGTTAAATGATTTCTCCAGAGTCATACAGACACTAAGTGCCAAGTATCTATGTCACATTTAGAACTCAGGTCCTCCTGACTCTAGGGTCAGAGTGATTGATTATCCACTGTGGCAGCTAGCTTCCCCAACAAATACAACTTAATAAAATAGTGGGAAAAGACGAACATACACACACTAAATACCTGTATTTTGGCAATATTACTTTAAGCAATGCAGGAAAAACAATTAAAAGTTTTACAAGTTTTCTTTAAGGAAGAACTGATGAATATCCAAAAGAAAACCCTAAATATTCCCACATAATAGCAATAGATAGAAAAGGAGAAAGCTGATGATGAGGACAACAAAGTATGAGAGTAAAGATAAAAGGCTCAACAGCAGATCAGATAGAATCTCTAAATACTGATTGTATATATCTTTACACACACACACACACACACACACACACACACACGTACGTATATAGATTAAAAAAAAAAAAAAAGCCAGAATAACAGGTTAGAAAGAAGATAAACCCACAAAGTGGAAGAAAGGAAAGAGAAAGAAAGGGGGATATGGAGAGACGGAGGAATCTAAAACTTCCAAAAAAGTTTGCTTAACATGTCATTTTACTTAAATCATCATTCAATAATTCATATGGCAAAAATACTTATCAATATAAAGGTAGTAATCAAAGAGGTACTTTTATTTTACTATTTTAAGCAAAAAATACAACTACTTTTACCACTATATTAAAATGTTTAGAACATGTTAGAGAGTGTGAATAAGATACTTACGCAGCATAGGCCTTTGCTATCCTCATGAACATAACTTCATCTCCTCCTTTATCTGGATGATATTTTAGTGACAATAAACGATACTGTTTCTTAATTTCTGCTACTGTTGCCCCCTAAAAAAAAAAAAAAATCTTAGTACTAAGTCAACGAGACTCATTAGATATACAATCTATCATATTTCATAATCTAAAATGCAAACACCAATGAACTAAGAAAAATCATCATTTATAGAATTTACAATTGATATTCCATAAAATAAAGTATTGCACTCAGATTTAAACATCATGAAAGTATCTGAGTAAATTAAAGCTTTTAGTTAAGAGTCACCAAGTCAAATAGTTTAATATTCAATATAAAGATCAGAAGACTTATCCAGTTTCATTTGTTGTCAAATCTTTAATCCATTTAATGTCTTGACTAATAATTACTATTAAAACTTTTCTTTATACTTTTACTTTAGGGTATTAAAATTGCCAAAAAGTTATCTTGCTTATTTATGATTTTTTCCACTTGGTAGAGATTAATTAATAAAACCTGAACATTTATTCTATGTAATAGTATAGGATATACTACATAGCATGCAATCCAAACACTATTATATAAACATGTTTTGGAGGCTCAACCCATTCCATTCAGCAATTTTTCTATGTTGAGGGGCAGGGAAAGTGGGAGGAACTGGGAGGAAAGAGGAAAGAAATTAAGTTCTGCCTGTGCCACTTACAGACTTTGAACAAGCCTCAATTTGAAGAAAGCTTTATTTTCATCAACTGTAAGATAAGGCAGCCCAAGTAGATCAAGTAGGAGGTCCCCTTCCATTCTAAAATGCTAAGTACCATCTAAAAGAAATTTCCTAATTATTTTTTTTGGTTGGTTTTTTGTGTGAGGAAGGGATTTGCAAGGCAATTGGGGTGAAATGACTTGCCCAGGGTCATATAGCTAGGAAATGTTAAGTATCTGAGGCCAGATTTGAATTTAGAACCTCCTGACTCCAAGACCCGTGCTCTATCCACTGTGCCAATGAGCTGCTTCTCTTCCCCGACCCCTCCCCTCATTATTCATCAATCTGAAAATAGCACCTCATATCAAGGGGAGAGTGGGGAAGAACAACATCACAGTGAGTTTTGTTTTCCCCTATATTTGCCACTATCAATTCTAAGCAATCAGCTTTCATGCAACTTTGAACCTGTCCAACTATTTATTGCAAATTAATGTAGCTGAATCATGACCTTATTCATAAGACCCTGATCATACCATAGATATCCTCTCACCATACTTCTACTTAGCATCCCTAGTTTCCAATATACTCAGCTACAGCACCACTTTCTATAAGAAGCTTTTCCTGATTCCTCTGGCTGTCAATACCTTCTTCTCTCCCCTCAAAAAGCTAACATTTATTTTTATGTGTTTTGAATAAACATATATACACATATATTCTCTCCCCCAATAAAATAGAAGCTTCCTGACAGCAGGAATAGTTTTATTTTTGTATCCCCAACACTCAGATCATAATAGGTGCTTAATAAATGCCTGTTGATTAATCTGTATTGCTCGCTTTAGGTTTTCCTAACTCTAAATCTATGATTCTCATATCTAGAATCTCAGAGTCTTTGATTCTGATCATTTAAACTTCACACGAGGGGGAAAAAAAAATCAAACTTTTGCCTATTTAAGTATTTTACCAGTTCACCAAGTTCTCAGCAACAAAGTGACTAAATAGCAAAAATTAATCCTGATGAAAATATCCTGAAAAAAAAATTTAATACCAGAACTGTGAGTTGCATTTCTAAACTTATTTGCCCACTATCTAATTTTTGTTAGGAGCTGGGCCTACACTAATTTTCATGGGTTCATTAAATTAATGTGCATTACACAAAAAACACTACTTACAGGATCCAAATTTAAGACTTCATAAGGGTTGTATTCTTGATACTCTCTGTCTGTTTTGGAAACTTTGTATGCAAGGAATAAAAACAATGCCCACCCTGCAAGCAGAATTATTTTCCTGTTTGGGGGGAAAAAATGAGTATGATGTAAATAGATTTATATATTTAGATTTGTTTGAAAGTAACTGCAAGAAAAAAAAAACAGGATGATCAAAACAACAAACACAAAAATCTGATTCACTTCAACAAAATTATGCTATTATAACAATTAAACTCAGTGTCCATAATTATCTAGTAATAATAATTAATCTATTTATTAATTATGTAATCTTTTAATTGAAATAAAAACAAGGGTTTGATGGTTTGTACTGAAAACTCGAAAAACAACATAATAGTTCCACATTGGATGTTGAGACAAGGAACTGTTGGAATTCATTTTAAGCTGCCTCCATGGTCTTTCTTAAAACATAGTTCACAAATTATTTCTTTGAAATTTCCCACATTTGTCCCCTACCTTAGAAATGTGGGAAAAGACAAACTAGGGACACACAATTTTTTTTTTAATTTTAAAAGCTATTCCAGGATTAAAGAACATAAAAAATTCATGATGGCTTTTTAACTTAGTATCAGTATCTGCCTTTTCTCTGAAGTTAAATAGCTTTTAAGCTACCTTCATTTAAAATGAATCACAAACTGTTTAGTGTTCCCAGTAAAATAAGTTATAGAGAAAATAACACTCACAAGGTTCAAAATATCATCAAGTATCAACCTAAATATCAACAGGCAGAAGAACAGGAGAACAAAAATGATATAAAACATATATCTGAAAGTCTATAAATTTAAAATGCAGCCAGTAAAATATTATAAAAAACAATTTTAAACTATTCATTAAAAAGACTAATTCTACCTTTTATTTTATATATATACATATATGTTAATATATAATACTAAAAATATAAATAATATTTTAAATATGCAAAACATTAAAATATAATATTTTAAATATATCTGAGGACTATTATAAAGTTAATGCTTTACAAATAGTAAGAAAAAACACTTTTGAGTTTTTTGTGGAGTTTGATTTTTGTAATAATAGTTACTTTTAACACAGGACTATTTTGCAAACAGGGGAAAGCACTTTACAATTGAGAAAGAAGACATTTTTCTAACTTTTCACAGATTTAAAAAAAAATCAAAATGTATTCAAATCTATCTAAATTAAAATACTTGAAGGTACTAAAATAAGAATGTTGCATTTTTTAGTGCAAATAAGAAAGTTTTAGATGTCAAGCTATAATGCTGCTCTCAAGATCTGATTATCACTATTACATTACTTCTTTGAAAACTGCTATTCCTAGTAATAGTGTTAGAAATTTGTTTTAAAAGATTTACTTATATGAATCAATAATAGCATAAACAAAGATGAGGGAAAAAATTGGCTTTCTGCTTCTTTCACTGGCTTCTCTTCTTCTTTCATTTGCAAGAATCTATTCTAAATGCTCTTTTCTTTCTAATTTGTTGCATACATTCCAGTTTAAATCTCTATGAATACATTTCTAATCTAATCTTCAATCTATTATTTCTAACTGCTTCCCAGATATATACACCTCGATGACCTTTTCACATCAATTCAATCTATCCAAAAATAAACTCACCACTTTAAAATCCTGTCCCTCCAACTACTACAACCCAAAGTTATCTGAATTTGTTTTCTCATTTGTACAATCGAGATGATTTCATGGAATTGTTTTGATGCTCAAATGAGATAATATATGTAAGATACTTGGCAAAATTTAAAGTACTACATCAGGTATTATTAAGCACCTACTGTTATAAAAATTGCTGTGCTAGGCAATGGAGATACAAAACTTACATATAAAACAGTCCTTGCCCACATGGAGTTTTTATTTTAATTGGGGTGGAGGACAAAACAAAGAGACTTCAATAATATATGTCGTTACATGACAAACATATTAGAACTGTAAAATAAAAAACTGTGTGAAGTCCAAAAATGTTTAGTTATTATACTTAAAAGAAGAGGAAGAGAAGGATGAGTTTTAAAGATTAGATAGAAAATCTATCAAAAAAGAGAAAAAGGTATTCTAGGCATAGAAAAAACCATGAGCAAAAAGTATGAACACAAGAGGGCTTCCCCTCCTAAAGCTCCTACTTCCTATTAATAGCACCACCAGTCTCCCAGGCATCCAGGGTCAAAAAGTCAATTACCTTTGACCCGTTCTCTCCTTTAAATCTTCATTCTAGTTACTAAGTCCTTCAATCAATTTTCACCATCACCACTACCACCATGGTAGTTTGAATACTCTTTACTTCTTTCTAGAGCCATAAGATGCTTTGAATTGATTTCCCTGCACTATCTAAGTCCTAGTCTCCCTATGCATCACTATCTCAATACATTTCCTAAAGCACAAATTCTTCCAATTCTCCCCTCTAAACTACCTTCCACAAAGTACCCAACATAATATCCCTAAAGTATAGATATGATCATTTCATTCCCCTACTCCAGAAATTCTAAGGGCTCCTCCCTTTAACTTCTGTTGGGCTTTCAAAGTTCCTCAGTATTTGTTCCCAATTTACCTTTCTAGCTTTCTTATGTATCATTTCCCCTCACAGTCCAATCAAAATACCATTCTACTTTTCGTGCTTTGACCCAGGATTCCCAGTTGCCAGAATTCACTCCCTCCTCAATCCTACCTTTTTTAAATTCCTAGTTTCTTTCAAAGTTCAGCTCAAATTTCACTTTCAATATGAGGCTTTCCCTGATTTCCTTAATCATTAGCAAAATTACCTTGTAATTATTTTGTCTTCTAATGTGCTGTCTTTCCCAAAAGAAGGTAACTTTCTTGACAGCATAGACATCTTTGTATCCCCAGCTCCTAGCACAGTCCACAGCATACAGTAGATATTTGTTGAGTGTTTTATTGATTAATATTTATTACTATTTATTGCTACTAGTCCATATTCTTACCCTAACATTCAAAGCTCTTTAAGGTCTGGTCCTAATCTATTTCTTCAACCCCCGTCTCCCAATTTCTAACCAAACTAGACTATATGACTTTCCCCCAACATATTCTTTACTTACAGCCTCCTCTCCTTTGCTTAACTATTTCCTCTGCCTAGAATATCTTTATCCCAATTTCCACTTGGTTGAAATTCTACATTCTTCCTTTAAGGTACTGCCCAATCCCATGAAAACTTCCCTGATTTCCCCAAGACAGAAACAAGCTAATATCTCTCTAAACTTCTAGTTATGTTTGAACCCCTCTTAGGGCACTTATCATATTCTGTCTTTTACAATATTGACTTATGAACATATTTAATCTTGCAAGACCAGAACTTAATTTTTTTCTCACCAGTGCCTTGCACTTAGTAGGCAATCAAATTCTTTCTGATTAAAGAATCAATACTTACTTTATTGTGGGAATTACATTTGGCTGGGGTTTTAATAACCGTAAACGATACCATAAACATCTTCCATATACTTTTCTGATATTTTTTAATCGAGTTTGCTCTGTCAAAAGGAAAATAAAGAAAAGAGACTATTAACCTTTTACTTTATAGCAAAGACAAAAGTAATTACTGTGTTAACCTTTATACCATGTTGAAATAAATACTATTTAAATTATTTTTTAAAAAATATAAGAGCTGGGGCAGCTAGGTGGCGCAGTGGATAGAGCACCAGCCTTGAAGTCAGGAGGACCTGAGTTCAAATCTGGTCTCAGACACTTAACATTCCCCAGCTGTGTGACCCTGGGCAAGTCACTTAACCTCAATTGCCTCAGCAAAAAGCAAAAAAAAAAAATATATATATATATATATATATGAGTTTAGTTTAAGATTTGAACTACTGCCAACCAAAATAAAGGTTATTTGACAGAGAAAAACTTGAATTGCATGAAAATGAAAAATCATTCAAACTTTAAAAATTATTTTTCTTTTGAATCTGGAAACAGAAATAATTGTTCTAAATGGAATATTAGAGAAATAAATTTAACATTGACCTCCAATTCCAAAAGGTTTTTAAGTTGTAAAACCAATTATTTCCAAAAGAATAACATGTCTTCTTCAATCTTGAGATAAGAAAGAATAAAAGATGTAAAGCATATCAAAGCAGAATTAAGATTTAACAAAAGATTTAGTAGAGGAGACTAAGTGGCAGCACTATCTTTGGATCTGGAGTCAGGATGATGAGTTCAAATTCAATCTTGCTTACACATCATGTAGATTTGTGTGCAAGGTGTATAAGCCTTCGTAAGCTTCCTCATTTGTAAAATGGGGATAATAATGGCACCTATCTCCCAGGATTGTTTTGAATATAATATAAGACAATAATTGTAAAGCATTCTACAAATCTTGAAGGACTGAATAAATGCTATTTTTAATATTATCAAAAGAAATCTGATGAACTGACAGTATTCAAAAGTGAAAAATGAAAAAGAAAAAAGGGAGAGAGCTTATCAGGAGTTCCCTTATATTAAATACTATCAAAACATATTGAGCAATTTCTTCAAAGTTATCTATTTAGTGCTATTTTGAAACTTTAAAAAGGAAGCTCTTTGTAAAAATAAGGTTAAATCTGAGATTCACACATCTGGATTATATATACACACATACATATAACTACATATTTCTCATATAATCTCACGTGTTTACACACACACACACACACACACACACACATGCGTGCGCACACACAGATATAAACTTAGAGACACCTACCACCAGCCAAACCACAAACAAGCCTTTAGTTTAAGATGAGAACTTTTTTTTTTTTTTTTTGCTGAGGCAATTGGGGCTAAGTGACTTGACCAGGGTCACACAGCTAGGAAGTGTTAAGTGTCTGAGGCCAAATTTGAACTCACATCCTCCTGACTTCAGGGCCGGCTCTCTGTCCATTGCCCCACCTAGCTGCCCCAAGATGAGAACTTTTAACAGTGATACTGGAAAATTTGAAAAAGATACAATTTTAGTTCTCAGTTAGAATCTGACTAAAGTAGACATGTAATGTACCATTTCATTAAACTCACTACTGTTAAATAGTAAGGGGCAGCAAAGTATAACAGAAAGAGGACTGTATGTGAAGTAAGGAAACCTAGATTCAATTCCTGCTTCAGATACTCTCCACAGTTTTCATCTTAAACTAAAGGCTTGTTTGTGTCCACAATACCTCTTCAATACTTCTAATACCTCAAAAGTGTTTCTAAAGAAAATACTTTGCAAATAGTAAATTTAGTATTAAACAAATGTGAGCTTATTACAAAATATACTTTAAAAAAAATCAACAACATTCTGAACTTGGAGTTTGGGGACTTTAGAGTTCAAATGCTATCACTTACAGAGCCATTATGATCCTAAATAAAATACTCATTAAATCATGGAATTCTAAAGCCAGAGGAAGCTTTGAAATTGTTTAGTTCAGGGATTAACTTTTTTTTTTAATCTCATAGGGCATTTTGGCATTCTGATGAAACCTATAAAACCCTTTATAATGATGTTTTTAAATACATAAAATACAAAATATTACAACTGAAACTGATTATACTAAAATATAGTATTTTTTTAAGTTCACAAATGCTAGGATAAAGTTAAGAATCAGACAGTATAATCTGATCCTCTTGTTTTATAAATGAGGAAACTAGACTCCCTAAGGATTATAATTTGCCCACAATCACACAGACAACAAGTGGGAAGAGCTACAATTTAAAACTTCATGTCTTCTAATTTTGAATCAAGGATTCTGAGAAATTTTCACTGACTGTAAAGGAAATAATATACCAAAGCGCTATAACTTAATGTTCAAGTCACCAAAAGCCATTCCATCAAGAAAATACAAATATGCCTCTTTTATTTGAAAATTTATCTCAAAATATAATTAAATCTTTCCCACATAGATCAAGCAAGAGAGCAACATTTATTACAAGCCTACTATGTGTCAAATACTATGCTAGGCACTAAGGATAAAGAGAAAAAATTGAAACAATTCCCATTCTCAGAGAACTTTGATTCTGTAATAAAAAATGAATGTTTATGTATCTCTAAGCATCTATATACAAGATAAATAGGGGCAGGGAGCACACACTTGAAACTGCAGAGATCTGTAAAGTCTTCAAGTATTAAATGATCTTGCACTGAACTCTGATGGAACTGGGGATTTTTTTCAAAAGGGGGTGAAGAGCAAATACATTCATGATGTGGGGTATATTAGTCAGTACAGCTTCACAGAAACTAAACTATGCAAGTAGAAATTAAAAAGTTTAGTTTGCCTGGAACATAGAATTCATGAAAAGGAGAGTATAAAACAAGACTGGAAAGATAGGTTGTGAAGATTTTAAATACCTAACAGAGGAGTTTATATTTCATTCGAGAGTTAACAGGTAACTGGATTTTAGATAGCTCTAAATTTCAGGCAGAGATATATAGATTTTATATCTGGAAGGCTATAGTGCATGCTAAAATGTTCATGTAGGCTATTTTGTTATGATAGCCAATTAGTAATTTATACATTTGTAGGCCTAATTAATTTCTAGTTAAGCCTTAATTATAATTTAATTTTAATTTACCTACAAATTTGATATCCTAACATTTTGCTTCCAAAAAGAGAAATGAGATAAGCAGATCAATGGACTGCAGATTGGTATGGTATAGTAGAGAAAAACAAAACAAAAAATTGAACTCATATGTTGACTCAAGTTTGAATTCCCGTTCTTACTAATCTTAATAGTAAAGTGAGAAGAAGAATGTACTATCCACCTTACAGAATCCTTGTGAAATATTTATAAACTCTCTACTCATTCTGCAGCTACTCTAGTTCAGGTCTTTTAGGTGGACTACCTACAACAATATTCTATTTAGTTTTCCTACCTCAAATATCTCCCCACTCCCAATTTATTCTCCACACAAAATTGTTTTCTTAAACACAGGCCTAATCACGTAAAAGGCAAACACACCTTATTTCCCTTCCCCCCACACAGATACTCTCAGTAAGCTCCATTACCTCCCTGTTACCTCTACGATAGATAAAATAGATAAAAATTCTTATTTCTGGCATTTTAGTTCTTCACAGTCTGGCCCCTTCTCAGCTTTCCATGCTTGTTACAAATTACTACATTCTCAAGTCCATCTACACTGATTTACTTGCTGTTCTTCACATACAACACTTTACCCTTCCATCTCAGTGCCTTTATATTAACTATCCTTGTGCCCGGAATGCTTTCTCTCATCACCTTCAGCTTTTAGAATCCCATTTTCTTAAAAACTCAGTTTGAGTGTGGATATCTTTTTTTTAGGAAGCCTTTCTTGACTTCAGCTTCTAATGCTCTTCCTACTAAAACTGCCTGGTTTATATTCTTTATGTATATATTCTATGCTTTATAAATACATATCACAGAACATAAAGATTTTGAAACCAGAAACTGTTTCATTTTCATCTTTGGATCTCCATAAACTAGCAGTCTGTGGTACATAATTATTCTTAATAAATGCTTGTTGATTAATAAATTAAGTGCCATTATTATTATTACCTTAGGTGAACAGCAGACAACTCTCCTTCTGATTCCCCCTCTTTTTTTCCACTCTATGTTTAAATACAATATACTTCCTATTCTTGGGAAACTTTACAATACCAAGTAGCATCCTGTCCTATATTATTCTACTAAACAATTTCATTTTGGTAAGCGAATCTAAATAAAACTCCAACCAATTCACAAACCTGAATTCCATGACACATTTTTAAAATAATATTAAATGTAAAAAAAAAATGTAAAAAACAGAAAAGATTCTCTGTATTATATTGTCAAATGTATACATTGCCACTAGTTTATACCTCAAACAAATAATAAGAAATGTTGAACAAAATTCAGGCCCTACTCCAAAGAAAAATAAAACATTCAACAAAAAAAAAAAAAAAAAAAAAAAAAAAAGCTAACAGAATCCACAAACCAAATGAGAGTTGTGGTTGTTAAGCAGTTCTCCAAATTAGAACTAAAATGCCTATAACAAAAATGAGGTTATGACTGCCAAAATCTAAAGGGTTCAGTATACCAAAAAAGTTATAACCTTACTCATCAATACTATATGTATTATAGTATTGTATTATATGTATAGTATATGTATAATATGTATGTGGGTCATGAATACTTGTATCATTACTAACTGGTCATGCTTTGTTTCCTTATCAAATCACTTTCAGTTAACCAGTGATTCATTTATTATCATTACCCAGAAAAAAACTTTTTTAAGCATCTACTATTTATCGAGTGCTATCTTAAGCGAGTATTTCCTTTCATCAAATACTATCCAATACTGGCTGAACTTTCACTCATATATAGGATTTACTGGTTATGATAGGGGAGTCTGGATTAAACTCTTGCTTTCACTGTCACTTCTAAATTCTACTACATTCTCTCCTCAGCTTCTCCTCCCTTGAGGTTCATGCTATCAAAATGTAATCTAGATCTTGATTACTGTTAAATTGTTTGCCAAAAGATTCTCCTTCCTGCCTCAATTAGTTCAAAGCCTCAGTAAAAGTCTGACCCCCTCTACTCCATCCCTCTTATCCAAGGAACTTCAGTATGTATAGTGATATTCCCTAGAAATATGCTAATTACCCAGTTACCCAATCTATTCAATTTCTACAGCCTACTACTCAATTCCACCTCAGCTACAAAAAGATTATAAAACCCTGGATCTTGCCACTAATCATAAAAGCTATAATAGTTTCATATTTGTGAACACAAATTCTTTATTCAGATCATAATTTGTTTCATTCCATCATCCCCTCTGCCTTACAACTCTTGTTCTTGATCCTAACCATGACCTCCAATCCAATTTTCAGTTCTTTCCCAGGCAATCATCCCTATATTCACTATATTCTCATCTTTTCATTAGCTTTATATTTCAATGAATCAATTAAACTCTACACTATCCTCCATCCATACAAGGCCAATCATGCCTTGCCAAACCCCAACTTTGGATTACTTTCACCATTTACTTCCTTTTCTCCTATTTACTCAGGAGCTGGAGAAACATCACAAAACTATGCAGTCCATCACATATTTTAGCTACTTTTCAACTGGTCCCCTCAGGACAGTAAAGTAAAAGTTTATGGGTTTATTCTAGGCACCTTCACTAATCCACTTACCACATCTTTCCATCACTCCTCAAGCCTTCCAAGGCACCTTTCCCATTCAAGAGAATTGAAGCTATAAGTCTCCCTCTTTTCCCTTCCTCTTTCCTTGTTTCCAATGAAGATATAACTACTGTTGCCAAAGTCAATTCCCCTGCATATACTCTTGATTCCATTTCCACCCAACTACTCCAGCAAATTGCTCCCACCATCATTCCCAGGCTCTCTCTAATCTTTTCATCAAATTCCTTCTTCTAGCTTCCCTATGACCTACAACACACTCATGTATTTCTCGATCTTAAAAAAAAAAAAAAAACACCTCAATTTATCTGACTATCCCCTAGGTATAAATTTCTTTAAAAGCCATATATATCAGGTGACTCCTCATCTCTTCTTCCTGGCTTCCTGGGTTTTCTTAAAATCTCAACTAAAACCCTACCTTCTACAAGAAGCCTTTCCCAATTTTTCATGTTAGTGTCTTCCATTAGTTTATTATTTACCAATTATCCTGTATGTATCTTGTACATACATAGTTGTTTTCAGATTGTCTCATTCACTAGACTATGAGCTCTCAAAAAGGAGGGACTGTCTTCTTTTGTCTTCTTTGAATCCCCAACACTCACATGGTAAGAGCTTATAAATGCTTATTCACTTGTCTCTACTCCCTTCCCTCTAAACTTTCTACAATCTGGTTTCCTTCCTCATCATACAATTTAAATTACTCTCTCCAAAGTTACCAAGGAAATCACAATTCACAAATCTATAAGTTTTTCTCAATCCTTATCTTTCTTGATTTGTTACATCTGACATAATCACTGCCTCTTCCTGTATAATCTCCTCTTTCAGTTTTCATGACATTGCTCTTGCCTGGTCTTGTTTGATCCTACCTTCTTAGTCCTCTTTCCTGGATCTTCATCCAGGTCATGCCCACTATTTCTGGAACCTCTTACTCTCTCCCTGTACACACTCTCTCTCAGCCACTTTTATCAGCTTCCATAGATCCAATTACATCTGTGCAAATAATTCCTAGATGTATATATGGCTCTAATTTCTCTCCTGAGCTAGTATAACTTTTTAATTGTCTTTTAAACACCACAAAATGGGCTTTCTATTCTTGGCTTTATAAGGGAAATACCTTCCCAGATTCAAAACCTCTCTGTCATCCTAAATGCCTCACTTGCATTAATCCCAAATAGCAATCTGATGTCTTGTCATATCTACCTTCACGATATATGTGTGCTTTCTCTATATTCACAGAAGCCACATGAGGACCTAGTACACAACCTTATTACCTTGAACCTGGACTATAACAAGGATTTCACTGACAGAAGTCTCTCCCCACTCCAATTAATCCTCTGCTTGGCTACCTACCAAAGTGATTTTCCTAAACAGGTCTGTGTCACCACCAATCCTTCCCTGCTATGAGCTCCAGTAGGCTCCTTATTTCTTCCAGGATCAAAAATAAATTGCTACTTGGCAGTTAAAGTCAAACAAACTGGCATCTTCCTACCTTTCTATTTTTTACACTGGATTTCCCTTCAGATAGTCTTATGATCCAGTCTACTCTTTGTTCCCCATAGATGATATTCCATCTCCCAAATCGGATAAATGTCAGATATCATAGGTAAGGTCTGAATATATTGAATTTAATAGGCTGGGTAAAAATACAGGTCCAAAGATCAGGAAATATTGACACTAGATATGCAGATTTGGAAGTCTCTTGATTAAGGAACTACTTCAGGTTCTGCGGATAAATGAGAGAGAATAAATGAAGGCAGAAAACAGATTTGGAGAGAACAAAAGAGATGTGAAAGGAGTCAGAGACTTAGACTGATAGGTCTTGAAAGTGAAAGGTGGAAGGAAAACTGAGAAAACGGGAGTAGTCAAGTCTGTGAAATAATGAAGGAAATCTGGTTCAAATTAAGGAGGATTATGATTAAATAAAAAAGGAAGGAAGATGTTGGTCATAAATGTACTTGAAAATTTTCTTAATGATTGTGAAATATGCTAATAATTTGTGGGTAGATGAGGAGTTAAAGAAAAGAAATTGAAAAGGCATGAGTAAAATGGGATTGCTTACTGGTGCAGCTATATAAAAGGAAAGAGACAAGAAGCACTTCACAGAGATAAGTTTTCTTCTGCAACAAGAAGAGAGAATTCACAATAACAGAAGTATTGAAAGAAAGGGAAGCTCCTATAAGATTAGCTTCTAGTCTCAGTGAGAAGATAGTGATAAGTCATCACCAGTTAAGTAAGAAGGTAGGAAAAATTAATGAAAAAAGGAAGAAGGGTTTAACAGTTGCTCTGGAAAATAAAATAAAAGGTCAATATTATTAAAACAAAAGTATTGTCAACAAGAAGAATATAGCACAGTTTATTATACCATAAGTTTCCAGTGTGTGAAATCAGCTCTATTTTGAAACTTTCTTCAGGGATACTCAGTAGTCCAATAATAACAGTGAAGAAATTTGATGGAATAATTGAGATAAACTAAATGCATAGACTTTGAAGGAAGAAAAGTAAAGAAATGGTTTGGAAGCAGAAATTAACATTATTATTCGGTTTATGATGAAATCAATGAAATATTCTACTTTTCTCTTCTGATCTTAGGAATTAGCAAAGCCACTGCAAATAAATTAACTTATCAGTGAAAAATAAATGCCCCTGTACCAGATTTGAGATAACAGATGGAAGGAGATGGGAGTGAATGTTTTCTTTTTGATATGGGAAGAAATAAATCTTTAATTATTTGTGACACACACTAATAGTATAGGAGTTAAAAACTTTACATAATAGCAAATTTCACATGGTATATTAAAAAATTTACTCCCTCCCTTCTCCCTTCAAAGATTTCAAATGGGGGGGGGGGGTGGAAGGGGGGAAGGGTTCTCATTGAAAAGATATTTGTTATTATTATTCCATGGCAGAATGCTGAGGAAAAAAAAATTTTAAAGGCAACACAACATAATAGGAAAAAAGCATTGGACTCACAATCATCAAAAGTTATCTGCTACTGGGGAAGCTAGATGGCACGGTGTATAGCACTGGCCCTTAAGTCAGAAGAACCTGAATTCAAATCTGGCCTCAGATGTTTTAATAATTCCTAGCTGTGTGATCCTGGGCAAGTCACTTAACCCCAAATGCCTCAGCTAAAAAAAAAAAAAAAAAAAAAAAAGTTACCTGATACTAATTAGTTTGATGCATTTTTTAAAAATTAATTAACTTTTCTGGTCTCAATTTCTTTATCTGTAAATGGAAAGGATTGGACTAGATCATTAAGTACTAAATAGCTAAAATCATATTAATTTAAATACAGAGATGAGCTACATCAGTTTCTCTAGAAATGCACAGGCATGGGAAATGATCACTACAGATCCCAAAAATACAAGTTATTCCACTGTCTTTTTTTTTTAGTAACAAATAAAACTCAATCTATAATAATCTATAATAGGGGTTCTCAGCCTTTTTCAATACCCCTGCCCTCTTGTTTTTCAGTATACCTTCCCATACCCACATTTCAAAGTGAAAAGGAATAAATCCTGAAATTTACCATATATGTGCAATAAAAAACAAAACATTAATTTGAAATAAAACTTTATTAAATATAACATTTTCAGTAATGAAGTTATTAAAATATTTATCAAAACATAACCAAATAGTGAAGTTCTTGATTCTATTCCTTGTCAACCAATAGTGTTTTCTTCGTATACTTTTGCAAAGAAATGCCCATTTTTCTCCACTGTATTGCTTTGGAACCACTGTTTCAGGACTGGGAAATCTGATTTGCAGAAGTTGTTTTAAACAGAATTAAAACCTTGTGAGCACATTTAATAAGGATATGATATGCTTCTCCAAGGGTAGATCAAAATTTGTGTAACTTCAGTAACGGAATTGGCTAATCTTTCACTGGGTCATTTTGCTGATTTTTTCCAATTCAACAAGAAAAGGATTTCATATTCCAAATATTATCTATAACTCCTTGTAGAGGACATAGTGAACTCTAACCCTGGACCCTAGACTAGCTTATGAAAATTACTAAGATAAATGTTTTCTAAAATCACTAACATAAGTATGTTTAGATTTGCTGGGCCCACAGAAGGAATACTTGTCTTTTAAGCTGTTCCTTGAACCCAGGTAGCCAAGTTCCTGTTTTGACTGTTTTTAACAGATTCTGCGGCTAACTTGCTAAATTCTGGGGGAGAAAGACAACTGTTTTTAGCAGCCTAAGTATTCTTAACATGGCTTAGAACCAAAATTTTGGTATAAAAGCTTTCTTCCTCTGACCCTGTCATTACCCATGCTACTTGGCCTGCCTGCTTTGGCAAAACAAAGCACAAATGTTCTCATTCCAACTCCAAATCACTCTCTTCATGACCCTTAACTTCTCATATCACTTTCAAGTAACACAAAGTTGGAAACCTTAATAATTACAGTATTTCCAAGATAGGAAATCAGTGCTCACGTTACACTTAATTCTCTGAACTTATTTTTCCCCCTAATTTTGTTTTTAATATTATGACAACTGTCTTTTGATTGTGATAACCTACCAAAATAAGAATAGTGAATAGCTAGGTATAAGTTAGTCTCATTATTATAGGATGGAACCAAAAAAGTATTCTATTGTCCAACTGAGTTAAGATTTATAGCAATAAATAATTCTGAGTTACCTTAAGCAAACTTACAATCAATCTGCCTGGATAGCATACTTGTGACCACAAATAAAAATTCTCTCATACTCATTTCTCCCTCCCTTTCTCCTCTATGAATTACTATTTCAAAGTAATCTGAAATAAGGCTAAAAATGATTTCCAAGTAGTTATGTCATTAAGTATGGGCACTTTCCCAAAATCTTCTTAGAGTTTAACTTACACAGTAACATCTTAAATCAGAAACAAATCCTCAGTTCAAGGACTTTGTTAACAACATAAGGATTTAAGGATACAACCTATATACAGTAAGCAGGCAATTACAGGTGAAATTTAAAAAAAACTACAGCATCTAACTTAAAAAAAGTCAGTCAGTTTTAGATACCTCTATCTAGTTTATTTCTGCATAGGTCAGTTTTCTAGCTTCATCCTGTTTAAGGATGTTTAAAGGACTTTAAGGAAAAGATCAGGTCTGGGAAGATAACAAATATTAACAATTTAAATACAAACAGGAAAACTGTTTTCATTTCCTTAACTAGAATTATTTCCCAAAATGTTTTAAATAACTTTCATAAAATTAAACTTTTATGCACATACAAAATCATCAGCATAGTATATATATAAAATAGAAAAAATATTGGACTATGACATCCGGGTGTCAAGGTCTGGCTATATCACATGCAATAAATGCTAACTGGCATATTCTACCTAAGCCAGAGTACTTTCAACCATAAAATTACTTTTTAGTGGGGAAGGAGAAATATTTAGACTAGATCTTAACCTGGAGTCTGAGAGAGTGTGTGTAACATTTGCAATTCTTCAATATAAATGGTTTCTTTTGTAAGCGTACTTATTTTATTTTTTTTATTCAGAAACACTATTCTGAGAAGGGGTCACATTAGCTCTACCAGAACTTACAAAGAGGTCCATAATACACCCCCTCCCCAAAAAAAGGTTAAACATCCCTGAATCATTCAGGTCCATTGTAGCTCTAACATCATATGACTCATATGTAATATTTCAGAACTTTAAAATACCTAAAAATTTTACCAAAGAGACAAAATCCAACAAGCTATAAGTGATACCTGAATTGCCAGGTCATTTTCTTTATATCTAAAAGGACTTTTAGAGAACAAACTAAACCAAATGCCTTAATTTTATAAATTAATAAACTGAAGACTACAGACTCTGATTTACCCATTATAGCACAGCTTATAAAAGAATATCCAGGAATAAAATTTAGATCTCCTTATTCTGTCCAATATTCTTTCTACTGTAACACACTTTTAATCAGCATTTTTAAAATGTCAGGTTTAAAATTTTTACTTTATCAGGTACCCATAAAAGCAAGTTTCTTAAATATTATATCCATTTTACTGTACTAGAAAGGACAGAGATTGAACTTGGAGTTAGAAGTTAGAAGCCTTAGGATCAAGTCCTAAGTTGTAAGCAAGTAGCATAAATACTTTAAGTCTCAGTTTCCTCATTTGCAAAATGGGCATAATATATGAGGTACATATATCACAAAGTTGTTGTGAAAAGCAAATGAAGCATCACTTTCTAATCACAAAGCAATTTGATTCAATAAGTGTGCATTAAAAACCTGCTATGGGCAATGCCTTGTAATAACCATTAGAGATACAAAGACAAAAAAAAAAAAAAGTCAGGCTCTGCCCTAACAGTGGTTTATACTACCTTGTTGGGAGTAGTATGCAAATTGCTTCACTATATAAGTATGTAAGTATGAATTACTATTATACCAATGAATGCAACACTTTTGTAATATTATGATGATACTCAGCAGATTTCTTGATCTGTTCACAATAATATTGTCACAGTTCTCCTAACCAATTAACCAAATCACTGTACAAATTACACCTGACTTTCAAGCCTGAATTGTTTGTTAATGCACATAGGTATCCTACTGTTACAACCCAGAAACCAAAAATCAAGTGTATGGAAAATATTTATTCATTCAGTCTTTATCTAGCACACCATAGTGCTCTCCATGATACAAAATATACACACCACCCATAGTAGCATAGAAACTAAAGGCAAATTCTAAATTAATTATGCATTAAAAGGTCTGCCATTCACAGAAAAAAAAAAGGTTTTTCGTCTTTCTCTTTTGAGTCCAGATATGCAGTTTCATCAGTATACGGAACTTAGAATTACTTGGAGCACTGAGAAACTATGTGATTTGTCCACGATCACATAGCCAGAATGTGTCACAGGCAGGATCTGAACCTAGAGCTACTAACTCCAAGACCAGTTCTCAATCTGCTACACCATGCTGCCTCTCAGTGAAGTCAGAATTGTGATATTCTAAATTTACATAAATTAGTTTAATTTTAAAATAGCTACTATAATTGATTCTTTCAAATTAGTTGTTACACCTTTCAGAACAAAAGGTTCAGTAAAAAAAAAAAAAAAAAAAAACTATTTGCAAAGGATACTTTCAAAGCCATAAAGATAATAAGAGTATTATTCAGTTTTAAATAAGGAAAAATCCCAAATGGAAAATACCTTGTTGTTCAAGAGCATAAGAAAATTCAATGGCATATTCCCTATTTTCAGTGTAGTATTTAAGTTTAATACATCACTGCTTTTCTTTCAAAGGTCTAAACTGCTAACAGAACAAAAAGCATAATCTTATCTTCTTGTCATTTCAAAACAGACCAGGACAGCATGGTATAGTAGAAAAAACAGTTCAGATTCTGACATTTATTATGTGACCTTATTAATAAATACAAACATCACATACTTTCTCTGTGCCTTAGTTTTCTTATGTGTAAAATGCAACTGTTGGACTGTTGCTGTTCAGTAGTTGCAGTAGTGTCTGACTCTTCATTACCTCATTTAGGATCATAACAAAGATACTAGAGTGGTTTATCATTTCCTTCTCCAGCTTATTTTACAGATGAGGACACTGAGACACATAGGGATAAGTGATTTGCCCAGGGAAACCAAAAATTGTATGAAATCAGATTTGAACTCAGGGAGATGAGTCCTCCTGAATGTTAGCTTGGCACTCTATTCCAGGATGCTACCTAAGTACACTTAACAGATAGACTAAACAACCTCTAAGGTTCTTTCTATCTCTAAACTGTGTTTCTTTGGTATAAGTTACAGTAATAAGGACTAGATTTTCCAGTATGACTATCTACACTTATCATAAAACCACAGAATTAAATATGTATATGCATGCATAGGGCCTGAGCAGATATTGTGGGAGTCACCTCATAATTAGGCTGCATTATGAGGTAACTACCATCTTTTGTTCTTAATAAGAAAACAAATTTAATGATTAATATTAAAGTCAAGCAATTTGATGAGGATGAGACAAAAGTAATTTTAAAAATCTGAGCAGAAAATGCTTGGGATATGTTTTTCCTAGTTGATGTAATCTACACTTCTATAAGAAAAAAAGGTATACAAACCTATCTCTAAATGAGATCAAGAATTTCTATTTATCATAGAGAACCTAAAATGCAAGAAAATAAAAGGTCAAATGAAATTAAAGATTATAGGCAAATCATATCATAGATAAACTGACTGCTGAATCCATTATATAAATCCTATAGAATATAGGCAATAACTCAGAAGAACTGCAAATACCCATACTGTAGGATCCAGTATATTCAGGCAGATACTAGAAAAACAAAGAAAAATTATCAGAATTATTTGGGGAAGGAAAAAGGGGAATAAGGGAAAGAAGTATCAAGAGACTACTGAATAAGGAAGCTGGGTATCTCATCAAATCATGACCCACCATTCCTCTCCACTCCCGAATGTCAAAACTATCAGTAAAACATGATTATTCTATACCCAATCTTTTGTCTTATCTCCTTTGGGAAAAACCAATCTTTGCTCAAAAGTGCCCTTCTTCAATTAGCCAAAAAGGGTGGGGGGAAGAGGGAGACATCACGAAAGGGGAAAAGAACAAAGAGGATAGAAATAATAGAAAAAAGTTAAGGCATACTAGCTGAAAAAGTAAGTAAAATAAATTTTAAAACTTGACAGGGAGTGGGAAAAAAATCTGAGCAGAAAATGTTTGGGATATGTTTTTCTAGTTGATGTAATCTACACTGCTACAAGAAAAAATGGTATACAAGCCTATCTCTAAAAGAGATCAAGAATTTCTATTTATTATAGAACCTAAAATGCAAGAAAATATCAAAGTTACAATTTCAGATTGTCAAAGATGGGAAAGGGAAAAGATAAAGCATTTTAAGAAACTGGGGCTTTGGAATCCAAAATCCTTTACCAAGAAAATAATGGTGTTTGGAACTATGCTCAAAAAGTTATCAAACTGTGCATACCCTTTGACCCAGCAGTGTTTCTACTGGGGCTGTATCCCAAAGAGATTTTAAAGGAGGGAAAGGGACCCACATGTGCAAAAATGTTTGGGGCAGCCCTTTTTGTAGTGGCTAGAAACTGGAAATTGAAAAGATGCCCATCAATTGGAGAGTGGCTGAATAAATTATGGTATATGAATGTTATGGAATATTACTGTTCTGTAAGAAATGACCAGCAGGATGATTTCTGAGTGGTCTGGAGAGCCTTGCATGAACTGATGCTAAGTGAAATAAGCAGAACCAGGAGATCATTACACGTGGCAATAAGATTATATGATGATCAATTCTGATGGACTTGGCTCTCTTTAACAATGAGATAATCCAAAGCAATTTGAATTGTTCAGTGATGAAGAGAGCCATCTACACCCAGAGAGAGGACTGTGGAAACTGAGTGTGGACCACAACATAGCATTCTCACTCTCTGTTGTTGTTTGCTTGCATTTTGTTTTCTTTCTGGGTTTTTTTCCCCCTTTTGATCCGGTTTTTCTTGTGCAGCAAGATAATTATATAAATATGTATACATATATTGGATTTAACATATATTTTAAAATATTTAACATGTATTGGACTACCTGCCATCTAGGAGAGGGGGTGGGGAGAAATAGGGAATAATTTGGAACAGAAAGCTTTGCAAGGGTCAAAGTTGAAAAATTACCCATGCATACGTTTTGTAAATAAAACACTTTAATAATAAAATAAAAGTAAAAATAAATAATATTGTACTGGGAGAATGGACAAATACTCTAAAAGTTTAAAAAAAAAATTTCTATTCCTGCACCCAAAGCAATATTGCTGGTAGCAAAATGATCCAGTTTATACTATTAAAAAGAAGTTTTTAACAGTATAAACTGGATCATTTTGTTAACAGCAATACGTTTCAATAAAGAATGAAACTAGAGTTAATGAAATGGCATAACATCATTCCTGAAATCTAGTATACAGAAAATAGTCTTATTCTCAACATGAAACAAATACAAAACGTAAGAGTTTTAAAAAAGAAAAACCACTTTTTGTGGGAAGACTGGGACACTAATACATTGTTGGTGGAACTGTGAAAGGATCCAACCATTCTGGAGAGCAATTTGGAGCTATGCTCAAAAAGTTATCAAACTATGCATACCCTTTGACCCAGCAGTGTTTCTATTGGGCTTATATCCCAAAGAAATCATAAAAGAAGGAAAGGGCTCCACATGTGCAAGAATGTTTGTGGCAGCTCTTTTTGTAGTGGCAAGAAAATGGAAACTGAATGGATGCCCATCAATTGGAGAGTGGCTGAATAAATTATGGTATATGAATGTTATGGAATATTATTGCTCTGTAAGAAACGACCAGCAGGACGATTTCAGAGAGGCCTGGAGGGACTTGCATGAACTGATGCTGAGTGAAACGAGCAGAACCAGGAGATCAGCAACAACAGTATTACATGATGATCAACTCTGATGGACATGGCTCTCTGCAACAAAGAACTGTCTCAAACCAGTTCCAATTGTTCACTGAAGAAAACCATATACCCCCTGAGAGAGGGATATGAAATATGGACCACAACGTAACATTTTCATGATCTCTATTGACATTTGCTTGCATTGTGTTGCCTTTCTCTGATTTTCTTTTTTTTCTTGCATAACTTGTAAAGCATTTCAACATTATTAACATGTAGTGGACTTCCTGCCATCTAGGGGAGGGGAGGGGACTGGGGGTAAAATTTGTAATGGAAAGCTTTGTAAAGATCAATGCTGGGGAACTACCCATACATATGTTATACAAATAAAAAGCTTTAATTAAAAAAAAAAAGAACTATACAGTTATTTTACATTTTACTCTAAGCAAATCATCTAAAAGAGTATTTAGTAAGCTATGCCCTCTCAACTGTAAGAGTGGGAATGCAAATGTGTATGATGATCAAATTTGCACAACATATTAAAATACACATCTTGTTTTAAAATAGGATAAATTTTAACACATACCTGAAGACAACGTTAAATTACAAAATTAGTATCCATAAAAAAGCCAAAGCATAAAAATCTGGAGAATGTCAGAAATATTAGGTGATGCAGAGTTAAGATGACACTAAAAGAGTTTTAAATGAAATCTCAATTTTAAGTGATCATGATAAATTGTATTTACTCTCAGGTTAACTTCAATTTTGATAAGAATTTATGAAAACTTCTAAAACATCAGAGCAGTCTCTCATACAGCTTTGCTGAAGGAAAATTTTAACCTACTAGATTTTACTACAATTCCCTGCATTTTACCAGATATCTATAATGTCAAAAATTAACAAACATTGTTAAACTTATCCTTCCTTCTGAAAGAATGTGGTGAACTTTTTTACTCTTTGATATTATTACATACATAAGACGACTTTTTTACATTTCATGTCTGATGAAGCTTCCAGTCATTTTACTGAACAAATTTGCAGGTAACAGGAAGGAAGATTAAATAAGACCTTTCTTTCACCACAAAAGTGTATCCATTACAGTTGCATTTAGCACTATTAGATTTTTTTTTTAACTCAAATAGAAGGGGTTGTTGTTTATCATGGATCTGTTTATTATGGATCACCATTGGCAGTCTGATGAAATTTATGGGATCTTTCTCTGAATATTGTTATATGAATAACATATATTGGATTACAAAGAAAGCCAATTATACCAAAATGCAGTTATCAAAACATTTCTTTTAAAGTGGTCAAATTCCAGGTTAAAAATCTGTGTGATAGGGGCAGCTAGGTGGCGCAGTGAATAGAGCACCAGCCGTGAAGTCAGGAAGACCTGAGTTCAAATTTGTCCTCAACATGTCCTAGCTGTGTGACCTTGGGCAAGTCACTTAACCCCAATTGCCTAAGCAAAAAAAAAAAAAAAAACTGTGTGATAGAAGGATTACATTAACTTTTTTTAAGTCTAAGTAACATAAATGATCATGCCAGGCCTACCAGTGATAAGCCATTAAGCTTCTCCAAACTTCAGCTATCCCAATTTGTCAACTGAGAATGGTACTTTTGGAGCATTATATACTCCAGAGTCTTATGATTTCAAAATATCAAAGTGATAGGACAATTTTTTTTTAGGCAGTCTTGAGAAGAAGTAGTACATAGGGGCTCCACTATAACAACGACAACAAAACCCTAAATCTTTTTGAAGATTATCATAATCACTTTTAAGGTTATAACTGCCTATAAAACTGGTTTTTGGTACAGATGATGGTCATGGAAAACAGAAAGACATTTCCAGTTGAAACCTTTTAAAATGCATTTCAATTAATATTTCTTATAAGCTATTTTCTTTTTTAGACTTAATTTATTCAGTTCTAAAAAGTAAAGGTTAGCCAAAGGCTGCATTTAACTTATAGATGGCAATTTCATGTGAAATTTGAGTACCGTATGCTTCAAAATATCACAATGCTCCAACTCTATAGTAATATTAATTCAAAGTCTATCTTCTAAGTTCAGAAAAGCATCTTTTTCATAGCAGCCTTTTATTACAGAGGCAGTCTAAGCTGTCGAAATTATTAAAGAAAGTACGTGTTATTCCTACATTTACTATTATAATAAAACTTGAAATTATATTTCTTCATTTTCACTATAACGAAACAGACCTAAGCACAAAGTATGTGTCCAGATAAAGGACATATTTTGAAAGCACTCTCACAAGTGGAAACTGAGAGCAAGGAAGATTTATTGTGAAGTTAGAGACTGCCAATCGCCACCAACCAAAAGTTCCAGCTCTTTCCAATACCACTTTGCCCATTTTGCAGGGTTGATCAAGTTTGGATATACTTGATATAATAAACTGAGGTCAAACTTTGTAATCAAAATTAAAAATCATTATATAAATCTTTCAGACAAATATCAAGTTTCTGGATATTAAAGAAATCA
This sequence comes from Myrmecobius fasciatus, assembly GCA_023553655.1. Taxonomy (NCBI): domain Eukaryota; kingdom Metazoa; phylum Chordata; class Mammalia; order Dasyuromorphia; family Myrmecobiidae; genus Myrmecobius; species Myrmecobius fasciatus. The sequence goes on along the minus strand of JAJPUD010000012.1, from coordinate 1,359,021 downwards.
CAAAAATCTAAATGCTGACTGATTGCTGACCGCTCTCTGAAATCAATGCAAAGTTAACCAGAACAGATAAGAATGATCACAAATTTATTAAAAACAATATACTCAAAAATAAATACATCTTTTAAAATGTGATAAAATTAAGCACTCACAAATACAATGCTTTCATTGCAATGGGCTTAAGTTTATGGATAGTATACAATTAAAATTCAATGCAGGTTTGAATGTACACAGTATAAAAAAGCACAATAACCCCAAATCTATTTTTCCTAAGCTAGCTAATGCATCAGAAAACCATTAAGTCTAGTAACTCTAGGCAAATCTTTGCATTTAATGGACACACATTTAATCTTATTACAATTAATGAACACAAAGATGAGCACAATTTGGTTCTATTATGTCAAGCAAAATTCCAAACCAGACTGTCAAACCCATAGAAATTCTGAGCTTTATTACACCTCTACTGTCATCAACTTTCCCAAAGTAAATGTGTGCCACCTTGACAGCATTTTACTTTTCCAACACTCACTGACCCAAGAGAACTGGAGCTTAAACAAGTTAGCATGGTTATTGCTTGAAAAGGAATTTTTCCTCAATATTTTTAACACACAAAATCCTCTAGTCACTAATGTTTTCTTCGACCTATGTCATAAACAACCTATTGGGTCATGATATAGTTTATATAACAGCCTCTGAAGGATTACTTCATCTGCCTTGTGTTGTAGTATAACTCACAAATAAAATTCAACCATTATCCCCAAATTTTTCTAAACCACCCAGCTGAGACAGTTTAAACCAAGTCATCTACCTTGAAAGATTTAGGCTTAACAGACTAGCTCTCTCAGAACCACTAATAGGGTCATTATTTAAAAGGGACTTAACTCCTTCATGCTTTCACTTTTTCCACATAAACAGGAAAGCCTTGGTCTTGGGAAGAGAATGGCATAATTTCCGACTCCAACTGTTCTCAGGCATATAAGATACAGGCATGAAATTGAAAAAAAATCAATTTTGAAGAGGGAGGGTAGAGAAAGGGAAGCCAGCACAGTTAGGGCAGTAAACATGTCATTTAGGCCAGAAGGTTTACAAAACATCTGGAACAGCTGCACCAGATATATTTGGGGGGCGGGAGTTGAGGGATGGTATGGAAAGGGTTGGGAGTGGGGGAGTGTGATGAAAGCTGTGATAACGCATTTGGTTTCCATCCTTAACTTTACTCTTTCCTTTCCTTTTTGATTTACATTCCACTCTCTTTCAAATCCCAACCCCACTAATAAACCACCCAAAAGTAGAGAGGAAAAACAAGAGAATGGGAAGGGAGGAAGAACAAAGACAAGGCTCTACGAGAGCCAGGAACAATAAGGGAAGAAAGGCGAAATTCCTGTGGAAAGACAATGGTAAAGGGGCTGGGGGGGAAGGGAATACCCAGAAGAAAACACGTTCGCGGAACAGAGCCAGAGGCCTGGAGCCCGGCCGGGCTGGGTCAGGCCTGGCCGGCCACTGTGGGTGGGTAAGTAGTGTCACAGGCCCAGGAGGGGGAGAAGGGGTCGGGCCGGACCGACGTGCAGTAACGCCGGAACCCAGGTGCAGCAACAGTGGGGCCCGTCCCGGGGTCAAGCCAGGCCTGGCCGGGGCAGGACTCACCGGCATTCTGGTCCCGGGGCCAGAGATAGTAAGTGGCCGGGATCACGATGAGCCCGACGAAGGAGGTGAGGAAGTAGAAGAAGGTGTTCCCGCTGTCATCGTACTGGAACTGCTGCCCGGCCATGGCGACCCCCTCCTCCTCCTCCTCCTCTTTCTCCTCCCCTTTCTCGCCACCACGACCCTGCTGCGCGGTCGCGGACCCGGCGCCGGTCCCAGTCCCAGCCCCCCAGGCTTCGTGTGGCGCAGCTAGGGCTGCTCCGCCGCCGCCGCCGCCCCCCACGCTACACTCACGGACACGCCGCCGCCGCTGAAGCCAGTTCTCGCGAGAGGATACTTTGCTCCCTCCCCCCTCTTTTCCCTCCTCCCCATCCCCCACTCTCGTCCGCACACACTAGCTAAGGAGACGTGGCGTGCGCAGCCAGGAGCTCGGGTCCGGGGTGAGACTTCACGAGACCCCGCCCAACACACGCGACGCCCCGCCTTCCTCTAAGCACCGTCCCTTTCTCAAACTCCGCCTCGCCTTTACCACCGCTCCTCCTTCCCTGCTCTGGTGGCGCGAGCTTTTGGGAGAATTGCGGAAGTAGCTTTGGACGTTGGGAACTTGTCCCTGGACATTTCCTCCCAGGGACCCTCTGGACTCTTGTCTGCCTTTGCAAGCCTCTGCCTCAGGTCCATTACCCCTTCCACCCTGGTTGATCTAAGCAAAAAAGCTGTGTAGTGGGTTCAGGGCTTTCCTCAATTTCAGTTTCCTCATCCATAAAATGAGGGGTATGGTTCTGGGAAGGTGACAGGAGAGAAACCGGGAAAAACTAAGCGAGCCATGCATAAAAACTTTTATTCTTAAAGAGCTCCCATAAAACATGTTTAAAACTTTAAAAATGTATTTTTCAGGGGCAGCTAGGTGGCGCAGTAGATAGAGCACCAGCCCTGAAGTCAGGAGGACCTGAGTTCAAATTTGATGTCAGATACTTCCTAGCTGTGTGACTCTGGGCAAGTCACTTTAACCCCAATTGCCCCAGCCAAAAAAAAAAAAAAGTGTTTTTCACAACTATTCCATGATTGAATTTTCTTTGTCTTGGAGTTGGGAAGACCCGAATTGAAATCCAACATTAAATACTTCTTTTCTGGGTGACCAGGCAAAATCGTTTCATCTCTGCCTTAGTTTCCTCATCTGCAAAATGGGGATAATGGTTGCTAAGAGGATCTAATGGCATGATGATTGTAAAGCTCTTAGCATAATACCTGGCATCTAGTAAGCACGACATAAATAGTAGCTACTATTATTAATTACTTTTTTATTAGTGGCAGCTAGGTGGCACAGTGTTAAAAGAGTTAAAACCTGAGTATCTTTGTGATAGAGAATGCTATCTGAATCCAGAGAGAGAACTATGGAGATTGAATATGGATCAAAACATAATATTTTCACCTTTTTTTTTGTTTTGTTTGTTTCTTCTGCATGGACCCTTTTGGTCTAATTTTTCTTGCACAAATATGAAAAATTCTAAAAGAATTGCACATATTTAAGTGTTAAAAAGAGCTGGGTTCAAATCCAGCCTCAAACACTGACTAGCTGTGTCACTTTGGACAAATCACTTAACCCTATTTGATACAGTTTCCTGTAAAATGATCTGGAAAAAGAAATGGTAAACTCCATCTTTTGCAATATCCACTCTTTGCCAAGCAAACCCCAAATAGGGTGATGAAAAGTCAGATATAATTGAATAAATTATTATGATTACCTTGCAGAGTTGCTGTGAGTTTTAAATGAGATGACAAATTCTAACCTTGATGTTTACCAAATATAGAATTCAGAGCAAGTTACTCTTTCTCACCCTCATACACATTTACTACCTACTTCACAAAGTTGTGAAAAACCTGCATTCTGTGTTTTTTAAGGCCACTGTAAATGTGAGTTATTGAGTTGGAAATAATACCTGTTCAATCTACATGACAAGGTGGTTGGGAGGATCAAAAGAAATAAATTTGAAAATTGCTTTAAAAAAGTAAAAAAAAGTGTAGTAAAACTAAAGTATGATTTAACATTTGAAACTAGAATAGGTATAAACAAAATTTAGATGTAGAGAGGATTATTGACAATGTAACTTACATATGCTCTTTTGTTGGGAGAATGAAGGAAGTTTCCTTGTTCCACTCTATTGTGATCTAAACATAATAGATAATCAGATCTGTAAGAGATGTTCAACTGGTTTTCATGAAACTATTCCAACTTGTGAAATAAGAATAACACTGGTTTTTATAGTAATTCAAAGTTTACAAAAAGTTTTTCCCCAGGGCAACTCTGGGAGAGAGGTGGTACAACAATTGCTATTCCTATTTCATTGATGAGGACATTAATCATTGTCCATGATCATGTAGCTTGTAAGTAGCTGAGGCAGAGGTAAAACCTGAATGTCTTTGGGATAGAGAAAGCTATCTGAATCCAGAGAGAGAACTATGGAGATTGAATATGGATCAAAACATAATATTTTCACCTTTTTGTTTTCTTTTGTTTGTTTCTTCTGCATGGTCCCTTTCGGTCTGATTTTTCTTGCACAAATATGAAAATTTTTAAAAGAATTGCACATATTTAACCTATGTTAGACTGCTTGCTGAGTTGGGGAGGGGAGAAATAAGAGAGGTAGGAAGGAAAATGTGGAGCACAAAGTCTTACAAAAATGAATGTTGAAAACTAGTTTTACATGTATTTGGAAAATGAAATATTATTGGGGAAAAAAAACCTGCTGAACCTTTTGACACCAAGTAAAGTATTCTATCCACTCCACCATATTATTTATTTTGTTTCTACATTCATATTTGTTCTAAGTCTTCTACCACCATTAGGCATTTGTTTGTTTTGTGTAGAATCAGATTTATAATGATTCATTAAATAAGTCATTGATACAAATAAATTGTTTATTAAACATCCATTTGGTGCAGAGCACTAAACCCTTTTTTTTTTTTTTAATTAAAGCCTTTTATTTTCAAAATACATACCTGGATAATTTTCAATATTCACTTCTACAAAACCCTAAGTTGCAATTTTTTCCCTCCTTTCCCCCTCTCCCCTCCCCCAGAGGACAAGCAATTCAATATATGCCAAATATGCTCAATTCTTCCATATATACCTCCATCAACATGTTGTTGCACAAGAAAAACCAGATCAAAAAGGAAAAAAAAAAAGAAAAAAATGCAAGCAAACAACAAAAAGAGTGAAAACTCTATGCTGTGGCCAAACTCAGCTCCCACTGACTTCTCTCTGAGTGCAGACAGCCCTCCCCATCACAAGATCATTGGAATTCAACAAATATCATTGTTGAAAAGAGCCATGTCCATCATAATTGATCATAGTATAATCTTGCTGTTGCCATGTACAATGATCTCCTGGTTCTGCTCACTTCATTTAGCATCAGTTCAATCATCCTGCTGATCTTTTCTTATAAAACAATAATATTCCATAACATTCATATACTGTAACCCATTCTCTAACTGATGGACATCCTTTCAGTTTCCAGTTATAAAGAGCTATTCTCTTTCAGAGCAATGTACACAATATTTATTTGGGGAGACATAAACATTTAGATAAAATATGAATTCTGTACTTTAATATAAAAATTAGAAAGAAAACAACATAAATGACCTTAAGATGAAGCATTTTGTAATAAATGTGTGAAACAAAGGTACTGTGGGACTCATAAAGGAGGTTATTATTACTGGACAAAGTACTTAAAAATTTCCCACTGGATTTGTAATTATATAATTTGCTTTTGAATCCCAGCTCTACTGGCAATTACTTAAGTTCATTTTGTTCTGGTTTCTTCATCTATAAAATGGGGTGATTTGACCAGAATTTTAAAACTCCTTTGAACTCTAAATGCTAATGGACAGAATTAGTCTTTAACTCATAGGTTGAATTCCAATGGTCTTGTGACAAAGAGAGCTATCCACACCCAGAGAGAGGATCTCTGGACCAAATATGGATCACAATATAGTACCCTCACCTTCCCTATTGTTGTCTGCTTGTATTTTGCTCTCCCCCCAATTCTCCTTCCCTTCCGTTCTGATTTTTCCTGTGCAGCATAACAACCGTGGAAATATGTATAGAAGAACTTATGCTTAACCCTTGTTGTAATACAATTTATATATGACAGTCTCCTGTCTTCAAGTCATTTATAGCCAAGTAGAAGATATTAATTTTATTAGCTTGAATTTAATTAAAACTACTGAAATAATAATAAAAGTATAAATAAACTACTATGTGAATTCTTCCATTCTCTTAAAATATAAGTACAGGATGAATTCCACATTTTATACTTAAGTTTTATTGATGACTTGTTTATACCTCAAAGTCATCCTAGCTATGACTCAATTGAAATACTTTCTGTAGGAATTGTTTTATAAAATATTTTTCCGTTCATATTTATAGTATGATATCAAATTCTTTATTAGATGACATTGAAGAGATCATTAGTTTTTCTGCTTAATGACAATATTACATCTGTGATATACTCCAGAGCAGCTAATTAAATTGGCTTCCACTGTTTGTAGATGGCTTTTCCATTGTCATTTCATTTTTTTATATTTGTCATCACCTAAATTTTTTTTTTGCAAACTATATTTACTTTTATCCATTCCCCCTCTTCTTTTGTATTTCCCATACACCTACTCTAAGAGGAAAGTTAAGAAAATTGTTTCCTCTGCATAATTTTCCCATAGACTATTTTTTTCTGCTTCAAATCTGCTCTTGAAGGACTGAGCTTACATAATTCCCTCACCATCCATTTTAAAGAGAAATAAATCAGAGAGAAATAGGGGTCTGTGTGAGTAAATATAGTGTATGTGATTTTTCAGTGCCAATCACAGTGAACACCCTGCCTTGCTCCTTACTAAGTTAATCATCTTGGCTGAGCTGATGTGAGCAGTTGCTATGAAATACTTTGTTTCCAATTTAATTTATCGGGTCATTTTGGTTATAATCTACCATCAGTAACTTTTAATGACTTAAAATTGGTCATTTTGAGTGATTGGTTTATATAGATTTCAAACGGACTTGTCTTAAAAATAATACTTCAATTTTACAATGTGGGAGCCATATAAATTGCTGATATTAAATATTCTCCCTCAACCCTTTTCTCATACCACAGTGATTTCTTTATTGAGGTTTTGGATTCATACCAAGGTCTGAAAACAAAAGTGAACCAAAAGTTGGAACAAATGATTCATTTGATAAAGTCCAAATCAAATCATTTTGCAGAAGTTAGCCTTAGAGAGATGGAAAGTTTGAAAAATTATTCTGATGAGGAAGGGGGGGGAAACTATATAAAGAGGCCAGAGTTTATTATTATTGTATCAGTAATTCTGATTTTTAAAAGAACCATATAGAAGGCGGAAATAAAAGCAAATAATTGAGAATGGATGGATACAGAAGATTACCATGGTCCTGGGCAAAGTCCAGAATAAAAGAAGGCTAATGATGAATGATAAAAACAGACAAATTTCTTCCAGCTCTCATAATAATTGATGACATTTACAAAGTATTTTTAATTTTACAAAATTTTTATATATCTCATTTCACCCTCAAAAAATGTCAGGCCTGTGAGGCAGGTACTATCATGACTAAAAATGGTGAGAAGATTGAACTACTCAATTCTTTGGGAAGCATAAATAAAAATTATTTTAAAAGGAGTGGGAACACAAAATAAATAAAGATGTAGTGAGAAATAATCAAACAAAAAGATTATTTAAGTGCTCTCAATGAGTTCAAGTCACTGTGACCTATAATACTGAAAAAACTGGCAACTGTGATTGTTTAACATAATAGCACATGGTAGGTTATTAATAAATGTTTGTTGATTGATAGAGACATTGGTGCTGATCTTTCAAAAACTGTAGAAAATGAGAGAAGTCCTATAAAACTAGAAAAGGAAAAATACTGCCCTAGTTTAAAAAAAATAATAAAAATTGCAGAGTTAGACAAGTCAGCTTGACTTTTATTCCTGGCAAAATTCTGGAACACATTATTAAACAGAATAGTTTATAAGCATTTAAAAAGAGAAGCAGTAACCACTAAAAGCCAGCATGACTTCATCAAGATCAGGCCATGCCAGACTATCTTACTTCATTTTCTGATGGGATAACTAGAATGGTCGATTGAGGGATGCTGTCTAAATTGTATACTTAGATCTCAGCAAAGTATTTGAAAAATTACTGTTGCTATCATTGTGGACAATATGAAGAGATAAACAAGCTCAATGACAGAACTATTAGGTAGATTTGGGACTGGTTGCATAACCAGTCCCCAATTAGTCATTAAAGAAAGGTCCAATGTTAACTTGAAAGGTAGCCTCTAGTGTACAATCCAGAGGTCTTTCCTTGGCCTTTTTTAATGACTTCAATGATAGAACAACTAGAACACTTGTGATGTTTGCAGGTGACAAGAACCTTTTAGGAATAGGTAATATGATAGATGTCAGAGATTTAATCTATAAGCATATCAATCAGCTAAAACAATAGCCTATATTAATAAAACTGGTTTAATAAAGACAAATGTAAATTTGTATATTGAATTAAACTCAACTTTACAAGTAAGGATTGGGAAAACATGGTTCAATATGAGATCTTATTTGAAACACACACACACACACACACACACACACACACACACACACACACCTGGGAGTTTTATCCGACTGCAAGATCAACAGTAAGATATGGCAGCCAAACAAAACAAAAACCAAAACCTAATTTTGTCTTAGGCTGCATTAAGAAAGGCATTGTTTCCAGAGCAAAAGAAGAAAAAAAATTACATTTTATTCTGCTCTGGTTATCTAAAGAACTATATTCATTTCTAGGTATCACATTTTAAGAAAGAGATAGATAAACTAGAGTGCAGCTAAGAGAGGGTGAATAGGATAAAGGATTAGAGAATGTGCTACAAAAGTATCTGTAAAAGGAACTAAGAATTGTCATCCTTAAACAGAAAAGATTGGCAGCATGGTATGGGGAAAGGGGAAAGTAACAGTCACTATAATTTACATTTATATGGCACATTAAAATTTGCCAAGGTTTCTCTACCAACAACCCTGTAAAGTAGATGGGTATGAGAATATTTATCCCTATTTCACAGATGAGAAAAATGGGACTCTGCAAAGTTAAGTTTATCTATATTAGCCAGGTAATAAGTGTATGAAATGGAATTCAGTATCTGGTATACCATGTTATCTCCCAAAGCTCAATAACCATCTTCAAGTATTTGAATGACTATCATATGAAAGATGGATCATATTTGTTCTTAGTATCAGTGGGGAAAACTTGGAGGAAGGGTAGAAGCTGCAGAGAATCTAATTTAAATGGAATGTCAGGAAAATCTTTCTAATAATTAAAATTATCCAAAGTTGAAGTGATCTGCCTTAGCAAGGAAAGTGTTCCCTTTCACTAATAAGTTTCTTTAAACAAGAGCAAAATAACCATTTTTCTTATATGTTGTAGAAAGAGTTAGTTGTCAGTCTGATGTGAGTTGGACTATATGTCCTTTAAAGTTCCCTTTCCCTCCAACTCTTAATTTCTATCATCCTATAAAATATATATTATGTATAATATATATGTTTTGTCATCTATAATATATAGAATGACAGCTTTGTACATGTGTATATGTACACATACATATGTACATAAATATATACATACACTATAACAGAATTATATCTACCTAAAGGAGAGATGTAGCTGGCTTCACTCAGGGAAACTGAGTGCTTTAGCCTTATTATCCCTGATTAGGGTCAGCAACCTAGAAATGAACCTCAAGATTCTAGGAGTGTCCTTGAGAGGTTGAAGTATTTTTTACTAATGAAATATTTTTCACTAATGCTATATACTAAAGCCCTGATTCCCAGTATATTTTCAGAGACAGAGAGAAAGAGGGAGAACCACAAGCAAGTAATCCAGTTCCCTTTAAATAATTAATATGCATTAATTCTTACAAAGGGATATATACTTTGACAATATAGCAAGAACAAGAAACTAAACACTGACCAACCCCCAAAACCTGAGAGGCACACTGCTTCATATCATTTTGCCTTCTAGGGAGAATGGACTAACACTTAAGTAGGTTCTGATACCATTGATCCTACCAAATTCACAACCAAATACAGCATAAGTCTTAGTTGCCATTGGACTTAGTCTAGATCTTTCCTTATTGGACTGGGCTGACTACAAAACCCAGCACGGATTGTCCCTCTAGACTTCCAGATTCTAGAACTTATTATCTTTAAAAGCTTACAAGGTCATAGCTTCCAATTTCCTTCACTTAAAATGAAAGAAAATAGCGAGAGAGGCAAAGAAATGAAATTGATATGGGGCGATATGTCAGCTTCAAGGTCTCTTCCTCTTACTTTCTTACAGCATTGTCTCTCATCAGATAATGCTAGTGGAAGAGTCAAACCCAAATAAAACAATCAAGGGAAAGGAAAAGACTGGGACCTTCTGAAGGTACTCCCAGTTCTGGTTCTAACACAACTGCAGTCAAAGAGGCAGCTTTGCACACAGTTTGAAGAGCCCATAGCCAGTTATAAAATACCTCACGTGATCCCAAGTCTCTCTAAAGCATTCCAAGGCTTTCCCAGAAGCAGGCTCCCTAGCCTCTTTGAAGTGGAAAAATGTATCTGGGCATACTTACATATTTATTTCCTGAACCATGAACTAAATAAAAAGTTTCAAATTCCAATGATGATGCTTTGAAACCTAGAAATAACTATAATTATATATGTATACATAATATGTGTATGTACACATATGTACAATACGTGTATAATATACATGTGTCTCATGTGTATGCATTGTCCACATGTATACATGTGTGTACCTGTTCACATATAAATATGCATATATATATATATATATACATGAACATATGCTTAAAATTATTGAACCAAAATAAACAAAAAACATCAAAATATTTTCCAGATTAAACCTGAATAAAATTGATCATTAAATCTATCTTGTTCTCTGATCTTTACAATGTTTTGTCACCAGCATTGTTACTTATAATGTTACTTACTTAGAACATTATGTTGAAATAATGTTACTTATAACAATTTTATTGAATGTGAACTACTTCCTCACAAACATATTCCATCTCCTGTCCTTGGGCCTTTGCAGGGGCTGGACCTTGTGGCAAGAATTCATTCTGTCACCACTTCTGTATCTTTTTTTTTTATTCATTTTATTAAAGCTTTTTATTTGCAAAACATATATATGGGTAATTTTTCAACATTGACCCTTGCAAAGCTTTCTGTTACAAATTTTCCCCCCATCCCCCACTCCTCCCCTAGATGGCAGGAATTCTACTACATGTTAATTTTGCTAAAATACTTGACAAATTGAGTATGTGTATGTATATTTTTATAGTTATCTTGCTGTGTAAGAAAAATCGTATCTACAAGAAGAAAAAATCTGAGAAGGGAAACATAATGCATGCAAAGATCAATAGAGAGCATGAAAATGTTATGTTGTGGTCCACATTTCATATCCCTCTCTCTGGGTATATATGGCTTTCTTCATCAGTGAACAATTGGAACTGGTTTGAAACATTTCATTGTTGAAGAGAGCCACATCCTTCAGAATTGATCATCATATAGTCTTCTTGTTGCCATTTATAATGATCTGGTTCTGTTCATTTCACTTAGCATCAGTTCATGTAAGTCTCTCTAGGCCTCTCTGAAATCATCTTGTTGGTCGTTTCTTATAGAACAATAATATTCCATAACATTCATATACCATAATTTATTCAGCCACTCTCCAATTGATGGGCACCCATTCAGTTTCCAGTTTCTAGCCACTACAAAAAGGGCTGCCACAAACATTTTTGCACATGTGGGTCCCTTTCCCTCCTTTAAGATCTCTTTGGGATATAGGCCCAGTAGAAACACTGCTGGGTCAAAGGGTATGCACAGTTTGATCACTTTTTGAGCATAGTTCCAAATTTCTCTCCAGAATGGTTGGATCCATTCACAATTCCACCAACAATGTATCAGTGTCCCAGTTTTCCCACATCCCCGCCAACATTTGTCATTATCTTTTTCTGTCATTTTAGCCAATCTGACAAGTGTGTAGTGGTATCTCAGAGTTGTCTTAATTTGCATTTCTCTGATCAATAGTGATTTTGAGCACCTTTTCATATGACTAGAAATAGTTTTAATTTCATCTGAAAATTGTCTGTTCATATCCTTTGACCATTTATCGACTGGAGAGTGGCTTAAATTCTTATAAATATGAGACAATTCTCTATATATTTTAGAAATGAGGGCTTTATCAGAACCCTTAAATGTAAAGATGATTTCCCAATTTATTGCTTCCCTCCTAATCTTGTCTACAGTAGTTTTGTTTGTACAAAAACTTTTTAACTTAATATAGTCAAAATTATCTATCTGGTGTTCAATTAAGAGTTCCAGTTCTTCTTTGGACACAAATTCCTTCCTTCTCCACAGGTCTGAGAGGTAAACTATCCTATGTTCCTCTAATTTGCTTATAATATCACTCTTTATGTCTAAATCATGAACCCATTTAGATCTTATCTTAGTATGTGGTGTTAGGTACCACTTCTGTGGTCTTAAAATGCCCAGTTTTTGTTTCTGTTTTTAACTCACTTCAAATACCACATCCTATGAGACTTTTCTTGATCTCATGAGCAGCTAGTCCCTTTCTAACCAAATTTCCTTTTATTTATTTTGTGTAGATTTATGTGCATCATTTACCCATTGTGATGGGACCAACATTTCTTTGCCATGCAACATTTTTTTCCTCCCACTCAGAAGTGGGGGAGATTCTACCTGAAAGAAGACAAAGTCCCATTTCTGCTATATACACACTGGTCTCAGTTTTTTTTGCATAAATTTCTGGTCATTTAAGAGCACAAAAAGCTCCAATCACTGCAATCTGCCATTCTCAGACTTGGTCTTCATCCCCTGAAGACTTACAGAAATGAGGTAGGGGTTTCATCCACTTCATGCAGGGCTACTATATCCTTGTTGCATATTTTTGCCACATTGGTACAAAGTAAACCTTTGTTAAATATTCAGTTATTTGTGCTTCATTTCAAACCAACATAGAACTGGAATTAAGAGGCTCTGCCATTAGAGCCATATCTACATTTGGCATAGCTTAGGTGATGCAGTGGATAGAGTGCCAGACCTGAAATCAGGAAGAAATCTTCTTGAGCTCAAATCTGGCCTTACCAGGCACTTACCAGCTGTGTGACCCTGTTTGCTTAAGTTCCCACAACTGTAGCAACCCACTCCATTATCTCTGACAAGAAAACCCCAGATGGAGCAAAGAAAAATCAGACATAACTGAAAAGGACTGAAAAATTGCAACAGTTTTGTAAAGATGAATTCCCCTTACAGCCATTTTACTCATGCATATGTATAAGGGAAGTGGTGAAATTCCTAAAGGAAATGTGTTTGATAAATTCAATTTATGCATTCCCCCAAAACCTGCACATACTTGCTCAACTAGTCTCAGGGATAATTAGATCCTACCTTTTAGGGGGATCCCCACAGAAATGGCTTCAGACAACTATGGCTTCACAACACAACCATACAAGTGTGACCTATTCAGTTTGTGAAATAAGAACAGAAATTCAATAGGTACTTTTGGAATGGGGGAGAAAAGAAATAGATCTCACCAAAACCCTGAAGAGGAGTAGAAGGGAATGATATATCCCCAGGAAAGAACTTTGGGTTTGGACCCTGAAATAGGAATTATTAGAAAATAATTGGGGCAGCTAGGTGGCGCAGTGGTTAGAGCACCAGCCCTGAAGTCAGGAGGACCTGAGTTCAAATCTGGTCTCAGACACTTCCTAGCTGTGTGACCCTGGGCAAGTCACTTAACCCCAATTGCCTCAGCAAAAAGCAAAAAAAAAAAAAAAAAAAAAGGAAAGAAAATAATTGATGGGCAGCCATGGAGACACTAATAACAATGTACTGAAATATTAAATACCTGAGTCCTAGGAGCCCTTTTACCCCACCCAAACCTGAGGTATCCTCCAAAGCTCCTGCCCAATTTGGATCATTCAAGGGAGACTACAGAGGAAAAGCTATAGAGAAAAGGAGTTTTACAGACTCATTATACATGTGTGAGCCTTTTTGGTAACTTCCAGGCATATTACTGTGAGAAGGACCAAATAGATACCTTAGAGTTTACTTGAAGTATCACATATTGCTAACACCTTACAATATTGGGTCCCCATAGCATTGAAAGACATTTTTTTCTCTAGTAATGGAGATAAAGGAAGCTGGAGTACTTTGTTATCCCAGATCACCTTACCACAACTCTACTTATAAAAATAGTATCCAGCAACTTGCAGTAGATTATAGACCATTGAATAACATCATCATACTTAACTCCACTATTGTTTCTCTTCATCAATATTATAAATCAAATTTCTTGTGCAGCAAGAGAATTTTATAAATATGTTTACATATATTGGATTTAACATATTTTAACATGTTTAACATATATTGGATTACTTTCCATCTAGGAGAAGGGTTGGGGGAAGGAGGGAAAATCTGAAACACAAGGCTATGCAACGGTCAGTATTAAAAAATTATCCATGCATATGTTTTGAAAATAAAAAGCTTTAAAAATTAAAAAATTAAATATTATAAATCAGATAAGGTACCTCAGACCCAGGGTAAGTGCTATGGGGCTATCAATCTTGCCAGTGATTTTTTTTCTCTATTCTTGTGGGTGAGACAATAAGGAATACTCTATTTTCTTTTGGGAAGGAGTCTGATATACTTTCACCATCCTCCCCTACCCTGACAAGGAGTGGAAAGGAATGATATATCCTCAGAAAGGGGCTTTGGATATGGACCCTGAAACAGAGATTATAAGAAAATAATTGATGGGCAGCTCATGGAGGTGGCAAAAACATTGTACTGTGATATTAAGTATCTAGGTACTAGGAGCTCTTTTATCCCCACCCTCCAAATCTGAGGTATACTAGTTGTAGCGGGCAGAGACATGAAAGGGGTCTCTCTTTCTGAGGGTATTGATGCATATATATTGATGACATACTGTTGACTGGCCTAATGAAAACCCAGCGGAAGAGGCTATAGATCAGATGGTGGCCCTTTTGAGGAACAAGAGGTAGGAAATTAAGACTGAAAATCCAGGGTCTGGCCTGTTCAGTTGAATTTAAGGAGATGTAATAGGTGAGGTCCAGAGAACTCTAAGCACAATCTGCAATATGTTATTGACATCTGCTTCCACACAATCTTAAGAAGCCCAGATAAGAAAAAGCTTTTACACTGGAGGGGAAGAAGGGAGGGCAGGGTGAGTGAGTGAACTTTATTCTCATTAGAGTTAGCTCTGACAGGAAATTTTATATATATATGCATACTGAATAAGTGTATAGAAATCTATTTTATAGTCCCATTTCAGAAAAAGAAATAGAACAAGTCATTAATCAACTCCCTAAGAAAAAATCCCCAGGACCAGATGGATTTACATGTGAATTCTACCAAACATTTAAAGAACAATTAACTCCAATATTATATAAACTATTCGAAAAAATAGGGAATGAAGGACTCCTACCAAACTCCTTTTATGATACAGACATGGTACTGATACCTAAACCAGGTAAAACAAAAACAGAGAAAGAAAATTATAGACCAATCTCCTTAATGAATATTGATGCAAAAATCTTAAATAAAATATTAGCAAAGAGATTACAGAAAATCATTCCCAGAATAATACACCATGACCAAGTAGGATTTATACCAGGAATGCAGGGATGGTTCAATATTAGGAAAACTATTAACATAATTGACTATATTAATAACCAAATTAACAAAAAACATATGATAATCTCAATAGATGCAGAAAAAGGATTTGACAAAATCCAACATCCATTCCTATTAAAAACATTAGAGAGTATAGGAATTAATGGACTTTTCCTTAAAATAGTCGGTAGCATCTATTTAAAACCATCAGCTAGCATCATATGTAATGGTCATAAACTGGAACCATTCCCAGTAAGATCAGGGGTGAAACAAGGTTGCCCACTATCACCATTACTATTCAATATTGTATTAGATATGCTAGCCTTGGCAATAAGACAAGAAAAAGAGATTAAAGGAATTAGAGTAGGTCATGAGGAAACCAAATTATCACTCTTTGCAGATGATATGATGGTCTACTTAGAGAATCCTAGAGAATCAACTAAAAAACTATTAGAATTAATCCACAACTTTAGCAAAGTTGCAAAAATAAATCCACATAAATCATCAGCATTTTTATACATCACCAACAAAATGCAACAGCAAGAGATACAAAGAGAAATTCCATTCAAAATAACTATCGATAGTATAAAATATTTGGGAATATATCTGCCAAGGGAAAGTCAGGATCTATATGAGCAAAACTACAAAACACTCTCCACACAAATAAAGTCAGATCTAAACAATTGGAAAAACATCAAGTGCTCTTGGATAGGTCAAGCGAATATAATAAAGATGGCAATACTACCTAAACTAATCTATCTATTTAGTGCTATACCAATCAAACTCCCAAGAGATTATTTAACTGACCTAGAAAAAATAACAACAAAATTCATCTGGAAAAACAAAAGGTCAAGAATTTCAAGGGAATTAATGAAAAAAATGCAAATGAGGGTGGCCTAGCTGCACCAGATCTAAAACTATATTATAAAGCAGTGGTCACCAAAACCATTTGGTACTGGATAAGAAATAGAGTAGTGGATCAGTGGAATAGGTTAGGTTCACAGGACAAAATACTCAATGACAATAGTAATCTAGTGTTTGATAAACCCAAAGACCTCAGTTTTTGGGATAAAAACTCACTATTTGACAAAAACTGCTGGGATAATTGGAAACTGGTATGGAAGAAATTAGGCATTGACCCATACCTAACACCATATACCAAGATAAGGTCAAAATGGATTCATGATCTAGGCATAAAGAATGATATTATAAACAAATTAGAACAATGTAGGATGGTTTACCTCTCAGACCTGTGGAGGGAGAAGGAATTTGTGACCAAAGAAGAACTAGAGGTCATCATTAATCATAAAATAGATAAGTTTGACTATATCAAGTTAAAAAGTTTTTGTACAAACAAAATGAATGCAGACAAGATTAGAAGGGTAGCAGTAAACTGGGAAAATATTTTTACATCCAAAGGTTCTGATAAAGGCCTCATTTTTAAAATATATCGAGAATTGACTCAAATATATAAGAATTCAAGCCATTCTCCAATGGATAAATGGTCAAAAGATATGAACAGACAATTTTCAGACGAAGAAATTGAAACTATTTCCGGTCACATGAAAAGGTGCTCCAAGTCACTATTGATCAGAGAAATGCAAATTAAGACAACTCTGAGATACCACTACACACCTGTCAGATTGGCTAAAATGACAGGAAATGATAATGACGAATGTTGGAGGGGATGTGGGAAAACTGGGACACTGATACATTGTTGGTGGAACTGTGAACGAATCCAACCATTCTGGAGAGCAATTTGGAGCTATGCTCAAAAAGTTATCAAACTGTGCATACCACCCTTTGACCCAGCAGTGTTTCTACTGGGCCTATATCCCAAAGAGATTTTAAAGGAGGGAAAGGGACCCACATGTGCAAAAATGTTTGTGGCAGCCCTTTTTGTAGTGGCAAGAAACTGGAAATTGAAAGGATGCCCATCAATTGGAGAGTGGCTGAATAAATTATGGTATATGAATGTTCTGGAATATTATTGTTCTGTAAGAAACAACCAACAAGATGATTTCAGAGAGGCCTAGAGAGACTTACATGAACTGATGCTAAGTGAAATGAACAGAACCAGGAGAACATTATACACAGCAACAAGACTATACGATGATCAATTTTGATGGACATGGTTCTCTTCAACAATGATGTGATTCAAACCAGTTGTTCAGCGATGAAGATAGTCATATACATCCAGAAAGAGGCCTGTGGGAACTGAGTGTGAACCACAACACAGCATTTTAACACTTTCTGTGAATATTTCCCTGCATTTTGTTTTCCTTCTTAGGTTGTTTTTTCTTCTTCTCTTTCTAGATCTGATGTTTCTTGTGCAGTAAGATAACTGTATAGATATGTATACATGTATTGTATTTGTCATATAATGTATCCTATTTAGCATGTATTAGATTACCTGTCATCTAGGGGTGGGGGTTGGAGGGAAGGCAGGGAAAAGCTTGGGGAAAAAAAGTTTTTGCAAAGGTCAATGTTGAAAAATCACTCATATATTTTGTAAATAAAAAGCTTTATATATTAAAAAAACAACAAAAAAAGAAATCTATTTTACTCTGCAGAAAAAAATAGGAGGGGAATGGGATATGGGAAGAGGGAGAGTGATAAAAGAGAAGGCATATTGGGGGAGAGAGTGGTCAGTAGCAAATCACTTTTGAGAAAGGATAGGGTGAAAGGAGAGGAAAGAATAAATGGAGGAAATACAATTAGAAATAGTAATTGTAAAAAATAAATTTCAAAGCAAGTTTTTGTGATGGAATGTTATTGTTCTCTGGGAAATGATGAACAGGATGCTCACAGGAAAAAACCCAACAACCTGGAAAGTCTTCCATTAACAAAGTGAAAGACTATATACAGAATAATAACAATGTTCTGGGATGATCAGCTATAAATGACTTTGTTATTCTTAGTTGTATAATCATCCACAGCTACTCTGAAGGACTTCTGATGAAATACTTGTCCATACCCACAGAAGAAACTGATCAAGTCTGGATACAGATCAAAGCATTCTCTATTTCTCTCTTTATTTTTAACTTAATTTTTCTTAAATATTTTTATTTTCATTAGGGTGAGAGATCTATATTTTTTTCCTACAACTTGACTTTTATGGAAATGTTTTGCATTACTTCACCTGTGGTTTCTTATTATGGATGGAGATAAGGGAGAGAAACTAGAACACAAAAATCTTAAATGTAAAAAAAAATTTTTGAATGCAACTGGGGAAAAATATTAAATAAATAATAAATTTAAAAGAAAGAAAAGAGAGACTTATTGGACTCTTCAGGTTTTGGAGAACATACATTCCTCACCTAAGTATCCTGATGGCTCCAATTTACCCAATACCCACATGTTTATGTCTTTTATGTAGTACCCAGAACAAGCTATAGACCTAGAAGGTACAAGGCCAACCACCCAGCAGCCTCTTCCCTTGTGTCCTTTTTACCCTGGAAATCCATGTTTCTAGAAGTTGAGTAGAAACTTTGAGAGATGTCATAGAGTGGTCAAAATACATCTTTGTTAGGTATCTAGAGCTCCAAGTTCTCCAAAGTGGCATTTATTGTGCCATTTTGAAAAGCAATTGTTTACCTCTTACTGGGCCCTAATTGCTACTTAACAGATAACTTAGGATCATCAGAGTTGCCTCTTATGGATTGAGTGATAGATATAAGATATAAAATGTACAATTGCCAAAAAAAAAACCTATCTTATGGAATAAGAACTCATAGAGGGCAAGCGCTCACAAAGTGGTCAGAAAAAGTGATACAAGGACACTCTCAATATATCTCTTAAGAACTTTAGAAATTATTTTATCACATGGGAGACATTGGTACAGGACTGTCTAGTATGGCACGCCCTCATCACAGAAGGTGCTGTGCTCTATGAGCAAAGCAGAATTGAATCAGCCCAAAGGAAATGTGAAGTACACAAAATTAGAGAAGCTTCCCCAAAATGTTCATATGGTCCAACCTGTGGCAAAACATCCCAAGCTCCTATTGATCTGATCAGCCACAGTCAGACACACTGTAACTCAATTCTAACATAGTGATATCATTTTGGTCCTCTTCAAAAACTAAGGACAATTACTGATATA
Organism: Myrmecobius fasciatus; assembly: GCA_023553655.1. Lineage (NCBI taxonomy): Eukaryota > Metazoa > Chordata > Mammalia > Dasyuromorphia > Myrmecobiidae > Myrmecobius > Myrmecobius fasciatus. The sequence continues at coordinate 1,339,500 of JAJPUD010000012.1, read as the reverse complement.
AGATAGTCCCTCTATCAAAATGAATAGTACACAGGAAGCTTCTATTGTTAAGTGGGATATCATGATTGCCTGGGTCTATCATGTTAATTCTTCAACAAACAAGTGGTGACCTTGCCAGAGACTAAGAACTCCAATCCATGCCCTAGAACACTTTGTCCTGCAGTGGACTCCCACCCACATGGACCTAAAGAAGATCGCACCCAGAAGGTAAAGAAAAGCCAAGCCAGCATTTCCTGGATGTTGTTGACAGTTCTGCATGAGCTGGACTGCCAGCATAATAAGATGGAAAGCAAATCATTCAGCAGCTAGAGACAGAGCTCTTGGCTTTCGTCTTGATTTCATTTTTGTCTGATTGACCAGTAATCTCATCTGCTACAAGGGAAGTATCCATAACTGGAACCCCTGTGGCCATTAATCTGGTAATAGGAGATACTCTAGGGGGAAGGGGGATTGGCAAATCTTCCAGTTGGCTGAACTCCAAGCTTCATGGCTGGCATGTAAGAGAGCTTTAAGGGATAAGATAAAGAAGATCTTCATCTGTACTAGCTTCTGGGCAATAGCCATGAGTCTGGCCAAGTAGCCTGGAGACCAGAAAGTCTAGGACTAGACAATTAAAGGCTCTTACCTTTGGGGTCAGACAATGAGGAATTTTGCTAACATCTTCCATTGCATACAATTAAATCCCTTTCAGTTGACAGACCTCTTTTTCTCTGGGAATCATTCCCAAAAAAGAGCCTGGGGACTAATGGGCGGTATTGTTAGAAACCATCTTACTTTCTAATACCATGGAGGAAGTAAAACTGTTACTATATAACTAAGGTGAATTCCTGGTAATTCTGAAAAAACTAGAAGAGGATAAGAGAAAATTCTAATTTAACCAACATGGGACAATGGGGCAGTCCTTCCACATAGAACTATAAGGGGGGGGGAGATTTTGTATTATTCCCTTGATGCTACTCTCAGGGAGGCAGAAATTTTGCAAATGGGCGAAGAGTATTGTGTGCAGGGATACAGGGAGAGCCTTTCCGTCAGCTTATATTCTGGAAAAGGTTGCAAGCAACTTCATAATATCTTAGTCACTTTAACGCAGATGATCCAGATGCATGATGAAAAATTTGTTGACTGTACAAGAAGTGTCTCTACTGTGGCCCTGACATTTATGGAGCTGTTCCTGTTCATTGTCCCCACCTCATATCAGGAGAACATAAACTATACCGAAGGTGAATCTTTGTTATGGTTCTGGCATTCTTGATGCTGCTCTCATTCATCATAACTAACTTGTATTAGGAGACCCACTTTCAACTGCAAAGATTTGGTCTCATCCATGACATGGACCTGTAAAAGACTAGAAACTTGAGTGTTTCTATTGGGCTTATAGCCCTTTTTGTAGTGGCTAGAAAATGGAAACTGAATGGATGCCCATCAATTGGAGAATGGCTGAATAAATTATGGTATATGAATATTATGGAATATTATTGTTCTGTAAGACACGACCAGCAGGACGATTTCAGAGAGGCCTGGAGAGACTTGCGTGAACTGATGCTGAGTGAAATGAGCAGAACCAGAAGATCATTATACACGGCAACAACAAGGCTATATGATGATCAATTACGATGGACATGGCTCTCTGCAACAATGAAATGTCTCAAACCAGTTCCAATTGTTCAGTGAAGAAAGCCATATACACCCAGAGAGAGGGATGTGAAATGTGGACCACAACATAACATTTTCATACTCTATTGATGTTTGCTTGCATTGTGTTTCCTTTCTCTGATTTTTCTTTCTTGTAGATACGATTTTTCTTGCCCAAAAATAATATGTATACATATATTTGATTTGTCAAGTATTTTAACATAATTAACATGTAGTGGATATCCTGCCATCTAGGGGAAGGGTGGGGAGTAGGGGGGAAAAAGTTTGTAACAGAAAGCTTTGTAAGGGTTAATGTTGAAGAATTACCCATACATATGTTTTGCAAATAAAAAGTTTTAACAACAACAACAAAAAAAAAAAGACTAAAAACTTGATCCTTCCAAAGAGGGCAGGAAAGGTCAAGAATTTCTGGCTTTTGTTCTCCTCCATAGTTTGTCATGTTTTATTTGGTTTTTTCCCCTTTTCTCCTTTAGTACTGCCCATGGAAGGAGAACTGTCCAGTAAAAGACTTAAAACTTGGTCTTCCTGAAAAAGGAAAAAAAAGGCCTAGATTTTCTGGCTTAGATTTTTGTTTATTTGCATTTTCCCCCTTTCCCCTTTCTTTATATTACCCAAGATAGAAGTACTATCCAGTAAAAGTCCTATAAGCATTTAAATGTTTTTGTTTGGTTTTGGTTTTGGTTTTTTTTTGCTGAGGCAATTGGGATTAAATGACTTGCCCAGGATCACACAGCTAGGAAGTGTCTGAGAACACATTTGAACTCAGATCCTCCTGACTTCAGAGCTGATGCTCTATCCACTGTGCCACCTAGCTGCCCATAAGCATTTAAATATTGAAAAGTCTAAAAACCTTGCCACTGAGGGATGTCATGTGATAGGATCAGTATTTCTCTGACACAATTTCTTTTCTCCCACTCATAATATGGAAAGATTTTACCCTCATCCCTCACTAGCCACAAATTACTTGATACAGCTTTCTGGTTATCTAGGGGCATAAAAGACCCAGTTATCTGTAATCTGTATTTCTAAAACTTGGTGGGTACCTAAAACCATGTGAATTGGCATGCATGCCCTGATGACTCACAGAGCTGAAAGGGATAAGAAAGAGGGAGCACTAAAGCCTAAAATACTAAGTGGTACTATATATTTTATGGATATGATTGCTATGTTAGCAAACTAAACTTCCCCTGTTAAATGTTCAATGACTTGTGAGTTCTTTCCATCCCAACATTAAACCTGAAATAAAAGAGTGCTGGTGTTAGAGTTGCATCTCCAACAATCCTTTAAAATGTCCTTCTTGAGGACAGGGACTGGTTCATCTTTGTGCTTGCATTCCAGTACTTAGCACAGTAGAAGATTTTAATAAATGTTTACTGATTGGTTGACCATTTTATAATAGCAGATAAATATTCTGGTTCCCACCAAACTAGCCTACATACTATTCCTTATGTAAAATATTCCATCTTCTAACTCTAAATTTATTCCCATGAATTCCATATATGAAATGCTCTCTCTCTTCATATCTCTTGTAATCCCTAACTCACTTCAAGGGTCAGAGGAAATATTTTACTTTATATTTGCTTACCTGTATATATGTTATATCCTCCCAGTAGAATGAAAGTTCCTTAAGAGTAGGGATTGTTTCATTTTTTTGTTTATGACCTCAACAAATAGCTCAGTGCTTTATATATAATAGATGCTTAATAAATACTTATTGAATTATTGAATGATATGGTAAAACTTGTACTGTAGAAACATTTTATTGCCTTAATATTATTATACGTGTAGCATTGGTATCACAAAACTTTTAAACTCCTTGCTACTACAGGCTCAGAAGTATTGTTTTAATTAATCATAGTTATTCAAATGTAGTTTGAGTGTCTAATCAGTACTCTTCACTAACAGAACAAAAGCCATAAATTAAATAGGAAAGCTTTTTTAAAAATTGGCATTAAAAGTATCAAAAGCAATCATTTATTAAATGCTTACTTTGTGCTAGGCATTGTTCTAGGTGTGAGAATACAAATAAGAACAAAAAGTCTTTGTTCTGAAAGACCTTAGTTCTACTAGAAGAAAACAACATTTACATAAGTAAGATAATATGAAGTAATTAATATAGAGAGAACAGTCAAAACTTATGCTATGAGGGAAGCCTATATGACACTTTTTTTTAATTAAAGCTTTTTATTTGCAAAACATAAGCATGGGTAATTTTTTAACATTGACCCTTGCAGAGCTTTCTGTTAAAAATTTTTCCTTCTTTCCCTTCCCCCTCCTCTAAATGGCAGGAAGTCTAATACTTGTTAATTATGTTAAAGTACTTGACAAATCGAATATGTGTATACATATTTATTCAGTTCTCTTGCTGTACAAGAAAAATCGTATCTACAAGAAAAAAAAAACTGAGAAGGAAAACATAATGCAAGCAAACATCAATACAGAGTGAGAAAATGCTATGTTGTGGTCTACACTCAGATCTCACAGGTCTCTCCCTGGGTGTATATGGCTTTCTTCATCACTGAACAACTGGAACTGGTTTGAAACATCTCATTGTTGAAGAGAGCCATGTCCATCAGAATTGATCATCATATAGTATTGTTGTTGCCCTGTATAATGATCTCCTGGTTCTGCTCATTTCACTCAGCATCAGTTCATGGAAGTCTCTCCAGGCCTTTCTGAAATGATCTTGTTGGTCATTTCTTACAGAACAATAATATTCCATGACATTCATATACCATAGTTTATTCAACCATTCTCCAATTGATGAACATCCATTCAGTTTCCAGTTTCTAGTCACTACAAAAAGGGCTGCTACAAACATTTTTGCACATATGGAGCCCTTTCCCTCCTTTAAGATCTCTTTGGGATATAGGCCCAGTAGAAATGGGTCAAAGGGTATGCACAGTTTGATAACTTTTTGAGCATAGTTCCAAATTGCTCTCCAGAATGATTGAATCCGTTCACAATTCCACCAACAATGTATCAGTGTCCTAGTTTTCCCACATCCCCTCCACATTTGTCATTATCTTTTCCTGTCATCTTAGCCAATCTGACAGGTATGTAGTGGTATCTCAGAGTTGTCTTAATTTGCATTTCTCTGATCAATAGTGATTTGGATCACGTTTTCATATGATTAGAAATAATTTTAATTTCATCATCTGAAAATTGTCTGTTCATATCCTTTGATCATTTGATCTATTGGAGAGAGGACACTTTAATTAAATCAGAAGAGCATGGAAAATCTCCCCAATTCCCCATTCCCAAAAAGGCATAAACTCCCATAGATTTTCATATCACCATACATTCCATTCTTCTAGATCTGTCAATTCAACAAGTATCTATTAAGTGCTCTCTATTAGTCTACAGTATTATAACAAATACTATAAATCAGGCTTGATTTATTGATTATTTAGACTCAAGAAAATGATGAGAAAATGGTAATCACATTATAATGCAAAATGTATTCTCTATTTTCAGAAAGATACTTGTTAAACATTTACCAAGGAGATACAAATAAAGGCAAAACAAAACAGTCCCTGCTTTCAAAAAGTTCAGGTCTAATGGAGGAGACAGTGTCATAAATAAATATATATGTGTATATGTATATATATATATATGGAGAGAGAGAGAGAGAGAGACAGTATAAATTGGAGATAATCAACAGAAAGAAGGTATTAGCATTAAGGGGAACTGGGAAAAACACAAACTTGACACAAGAATTCTGCATCTTACAAACACAGACAAAATGAAAGACAAATACAAATAGCAAAGTCTGAAGATTTAATTTTACCCAGTATCTGAAGTACATAAGGTTGAGATATACAAAATAAACAAACAAAAAAAAAACCCATAAAAGACAAACTCATCCAGGGCACACAGCAACATGGCATGGAGAGAGTAAGTTTGTGTTTGTGAGCTAAATTCTGTTACCTTAAAAGATTTTAAATGAAGCCAGGGTTGTGGCCAGGAAGAATGATGGGAAAAATTAATAAATTGTAGCTATCCCAGTAAGCAAGACTAGCTCCATTTTAGACTTTTCATGGTAAATTACATTATAACAAAAGGGAGAGAAAAAGAGGGAAACTTGTAAAACACCTTTTTTTTTCTATCATTTTAACATTAGCCAAGTTGGAACTGCAGAAACGTAGTCAGATAGTTTGTAGAACCATTAAAAACATCTTAGCAGATTCAGGAGGTTTGGAGATTAACCTTTAAGGATTTTGGCAATTAGTCATTTTAAGATTGCAGGATAGAACTCCTGAAACTTTGGGGTAATTCCAGGAAACTCATTCTCTTTTGAAATATCTTAATAAGTTTTAGGGTGTGACTCTGTAGAATTTGTTTTAAGGGAAAATAAGCATTATATCTTATAAAAGTTTTTTATGGATACAAACCCTGCCTTTGCCCTAAAATGTTAAGCCATCCTTTGGTGAAGGATGAGGGGTCAATGGGAGTGGTTCACTTGCAAGCATTTTCCTCCTCTAAAATTAATTAAACTTCTGTTTGGTCCCTGACTCTTCTGTCTCTAGCCTGCTCTGTTCACATGTTATAAGCCAGTTCCAATCCAGTTGATATTGTCATAAGTCAATTTCACTTCCTCTTTGAATATCACCTTGGTTAACATGCTATAGTATCACTATCTCTAGCTGACAGCATCCAACTTAGAGCTGGTCAGAATATGTATTATCCATCTTTACTCAAAATCATAGTCCTACTTACGATTTTGGATTATATTAGTAATAGTCCATTTTAAAGCCCACTCATTATTTAATAGCCCACTTTAAGCTAAGAACTCCTGTCCACAGATAGAATTTCAGTTTTTGCAATCAGTGAATCCTCTACTGGCAAATGTGATGGGTTTCTTAAAGAGCCATAGCTAGAAATTCTGGTGACCTGGGCCAGATTCAACTGATCAGGGATGTGAGGTTAGGAAAGAGATTCAGAGAAAACTTTCTACCTAAGTCTAAGGCTTAGATATAGTCATGTTGGGAAAGGATGATCCATCTCACAGAGAATTAAGATCCATATTCTTCAAAATGACAGATGACCCTGAACATTCAGTCTTTAATCCCTGGGAAGAGATAAATTACAAGTAGCAGAGAGGATGAAGCAATGAGAAAAGACAGGGCTAAAAGAAATGCACAGTCCACAAGGAATGGTGCTATATAATACAAGACAATGACTAGTAAGCAAAGCATGAGATAGAGACCCCCTCCTGGAATGTTGGTATCCTAGTGCAAAGTCCTAGTCACATTACCCTAGTTATGGTTCTAGCTTCTGATGCTCATTATTCTCCCAATACAAAAATGCTTCTAGGCCCTCTAGTGCTGCTTTAGTAACAAAAGAGCTTGTTTGGATCTGCAAAAGCCAATACCATGTTGGTATATATCAAATGTATGTATGTATGTATGTATATATATATATATATATGTAAGTCCTTAAAATTTTTCACATATTTTTGTGCCAGTAACTTGAAAATAGTAGCAAAGGTTGCCACTTTTTTTTTGCTTTCAATTCTTCTCAGTTATATATCCACGAGAAAGATTGTTTTTAAAAAAAATCTTAATAATAGTGGCATAGTTCTTCATAAATTTATTATCTTGCCACTGACACCTAGGAAAGTTCTTTTGCTTTTAACAATATTTTTTGGATAGAACCAGGAGATGACTCTCTCCATCTTCTCAGGTCTGGTGCTCACTTCTTGCTAAGATAAATAACCTGTTTTTTTTAAAACCACTATGGAACTGGAACTAATCAATTAATAACTATAAACCAATGATTTCTGAGTGACTTGATACCTTCAGGAGTCTTACTTCATGTTCTTACAATTTCTTTTCAAATATGATAACAATCAATACTCAAACAAAACAATATAAGCAACATTTCATACCCATTATCCCCAATCTTTCAAGTGAAAGGTGAGGAGTGAATTTCCTCATCTCTTGTCTTTATAATAGCAAGCCTGTAATTCCTAGGGGGAAGTGAAGCAGACAGGATGAAGCAATGAAGAAAGGCAGGGCATAAAAGAAAAGCAAGGCTCAGTGGGGATGGTGTTGCATATTAGGAGACTATGCAAAGCATGAGATATAGATACCCTCTGGAATGTTGGCACCATAATAGTTCAATAATTTTCCACTATATACATGGATTGCAATTTCTTTAACTGTTTCCCAGTTGAGGGGCATAAATTTGTTTCTAGTTCTTTGCTCTATTCATTGTTTGGTATGTATGTATGTATACATATATATATAATATTACAATAACATAACATAATCTATTATATGTCATATAACATTATCTTTTGTTGTATATAATAATTATATATGTGTCAATATGCCTAGCCAGAGTTGAGAAAAGAAATTCCTTCCATTTTCTTCCATTTTTATGCTTCAGTTGTATCTTGGCAGAGCTTTAGAAGCAATGCTTATATAGAGACATAGCCTATTTCTGTAGGCTGTAGCATACAGCTCCTGTCTTTCTTAGCAATCACAGCTCCTGAAGACACGGACAATATATTCTTTTTTTCTTTATTAAAGCTTTCAAAACATATGCATGAAAAAATTTTCAACATTAACCCTTGCAAAGCTTTGTGTTCCAATTTCCCCCCTTTCCCCCATCCCCTCCCCTAGATGACAAGTAGTCCAATATATGTTAAACATGGTAGAAATCTATGTGAATCCAATATATGCACACATATTAATATAATTCTCTTATTGCAAAATAAAAATCAAATCAAAAAAGAAAAAAATGAGAAAGAAAATAAAATGCAAGCGCACAACAAAAAGAGTGAAAATGCCCACAGTCCTCTCTCTGGCTCTCTTCATCACAAGACCGTTGGAACTGGTCTGAATCATCTCATTGCTCAAGAGAGCCACATCCATCAGAATTGATCATCATATAGTCTTGTTGCTGTGTACAATGATCTCCTGGTTCTGCTCATTTCACTTAGCATCAGTTCATGTAAGTCTCTCCAGGCCTCTCTGAAATCATCCTGCTGATCATTTCTTACAGAACAATAATATTCCATAACATTCATATACCACAACTTCTTCAGCCATTTCCCAACTGATGGACATCCACTCAGTTTCCAGTTTCTTGCCACTGCAAAAAGGGCTGTCACACACATTTTTACATATGTGGGTCCTTTTCCCTCCTTTAAGCTTTTTGGGATATAAGCCCAGTAGAAACACTGCTGGATCAAGGGGTATGCACAGTTTGATAACTCTTTGGACATAGTTCCAAATTGCTCTTCAGAATGGTTGGATTAGTTCACAATTCCACCAACAATGTATTAGTGTCCCAGTTTTCCCACACCCCCTCCAACATTCATCATTATCTTTTCCCAGACAATACATTCTTACCAACAAAGTCCTCAACATAGTGAAATGGCTCAAAATCAGAAATGGATATGGCTTTATAAAAAAGACATCGAGAAAGATGTGTTACTTTCTGCTTTGCTAATAAACTCTAGGAACCATTGGGCCTTTCATTCTCACCTATTGAAATTTTTTAATTATGCTGTCTTCCCCATTAAAATATGAGTTCCTTGTGAGTAGAGACTATGTTGCTTTTCTGATGGTATCTTCAGTGCTTAAAACATTGTAGGGTCTTTATTAATGGTTTTATATTCATTTGTTATTATGGCATGTGATGCAAGATATTGATCTAACCCAATTTTTTTCCAAATTGTTTTCCAATTTTCCCTGGAGTTCTTATAAAATGGAAAGTCTGTTCCCAAGTATTATATGTTGTTTGGTTTGTTGTAGCATGAGTAATTGAATTTGATTGCTGCAGATCTGAAGTCAAAAGATATGTTTTATTCCCTGCCGTATTGCCACTTCCTTAGACAAGTCACAATTTCCTTAGGCCTTTCTCATCTTAAAAATGAAGGGTTTGGACTAAGTGAGCTAATTATGTAAGAAGAGCATGAAAGAAAATATATTCCATTTCAGAATCAAGAATATGAATGTTATTGAAAAACATGATATAATACGTTACATGTAGTATATCAGAACACAGTGAGCTTTATCTATTAGTTTTGTTTTATTTTTTAAAATGAAATGTTAAAATAAATTTTAAAATAGAATTGGTCCCCAAAATCTCATATCCTACAAAAATGTCCATTTTGTTTGAAAACAGAATTTTAAAAGGCACAAGAACATGAAGATATTCTCAAAGTCAGTATTTTCAATGTAGAAATTATTTCCGAAGGTGGTGGACTTGATGATGATACATATTCAGCAGAATTTAAGTAGTTAGTTGATGGGAATTATTATTAGAGCACTTCAGATCAGGAACAATGAGCCAGGGAAAGAATCTGGAATCACTAAAAATGGCTGCTTTAAAAGGAAAATGTATGATTTGTATATTTTTTTCCTGTCAAGCCTAAGAAAACAACATCAGATAACTTATTTCCTAAATTAATTCATACATTCTGAAGGGAAAATAGTTTATATTAGTTCAAACATACATACTGATAAAACCAATAAAATAAAATATTCCTTATTTACTTTAAAATTATCATTTTAAAAACAATTTTCTAAAAGTAGAATCAGACCTAGAAGATACCAGAGAGTTCATCTAGTCACCAGCTTCTTAAACTATGGGTCATGAACCAATTTGGATCTTGGAACTGAAGGTGGGGGATCATGAAATTATGATTTATTATCAGTAAATATTTGATTTGTATATTTATTTATATACCTATGTACTCAAGGTCACATGAAAATTTTATGAGTGGAAAAAGCTTAAAAAGCCCTGAGTAGTCTAACCTCTTCACTTTCTAGATTAAGAAAATGAAGTCCAAGTGGTACACAGGTCACACAGGTAGTAAATGAAAAGAACACTAGCTTTGTTATCAGGTTCAGTCATTTTTAGTCATGTTTGTCTCTTCATGACCCCATTTGAGTTTTTCTTGGCAGATATACTGGAATGGTTTGTCATTTCCTTCTCCAGCTCATTTTGCTATTAGAGGACTTGGAATCAAATCAAGATTCTGTTGTTACCTGTCCCAGTTTCATCACCTTTAAATAGAGGAATAAAGCAGAGAGGAGAGAAGTAGGAAACTGAAGCAGAGGCAGGGACGTAAATAGTTTTTTGACGGACACAAAATAAAAATGTTTGTCAAGTATTTACTCTGACAAGAAAGGGCTTCCTACATATTAAATAAGTGAATTAACCAGTCAAGCAAGTTAAATTATCACAGTTCATGGATAAATGAAGAAAACACTGACCATTTTATTTTTAATTGGATTAAGGTATTGCATAATTAGTAGTTGATGACATAGATATCTTAATTATCTCCCACAACTTAATCTAATTCTTTATAAATAGGGAGTAAAGCAAGATCAGGTAGAACACCAATTAAAGTAATAAGGCAATTTTAATATGTAGATAGAGTACAGGACTTAGAATCAGGAATACCTAAGTGACTCAAACACCTAAATTAGAATATAGAACACCTAAGGCAAGCTTCAGCACTTATTAGCTATATAATCCTAATCAAATCATTTGATCTACTATGTAGTTTCATTATCTGTAAAAATGGGGTTAGTGATAGACATACCATACCACTATGATAAGTGATAGACATCATACAGTTGTGATGATGAGATGAGTAAGTTAAGTAAAGAACTTTTCTAATCCTAAAGGACCATATAAATAATAGTTATTATTATTACTAGATTACAGACTTAGACTCTCTAGCTTATTGTACAAAAAGAACAGGACAGAAAGATCATATTCAGATCATGTGGTCAGAGAAGTTGTCATGGAGGAGGCAGGAGACATTCTTTGATGAGAAAAGTAGAATTTGAATTGACTAGAGTGGAGGTTGAGCATTATAGAAAAAGCCATGGAATATATGAGTCCAAAGGAAATTCCAAACTGTATATTGTGAATATTAATAGTTTTATATGAAATTCTCTTTTTTAGTTATTTTTTTGCATGGAAAAATGTTCATACTAGTGGATGTTGATTAAATTCATAATAATAAAAATAACATTTTAAAAAATAAGATATTTTTGTTGTTGTTCAGTTATTTCAGTCATATCTAACTTTTCATGACCCTATTTTGGGGTTTTTTTGTCAAAAGAATAAAAGAGTCCAAAAGAATGCAACAGACTTTTTTAGGAGAAACTCTGACGAGACTGCCAGGTTCTGAACAGAGAAATGGTTATCAATAAAAAAGCAGGCTATGAATTGCCTAAATATTATTAAGCTAAAAATTTTCGGTTTTATCCTGTAGGCAATGAATAGCCATGCTCTAAAATTCGAAGGAAGAAAAAACAGAAGTGTCTCAATGGATTGTTTCCAAAATAAATAAAACAATATAGAGCAGAAGGAAATTTAGAAACATGCACAGGCAAGTATGACAATGTTGCAACGACAGTATTAAATTTGAAATCTACAGCATCAACAACAAAAAATCCCAAATTGCATATAGTAAATATTAATACTTTTAGATGGAATCCTCTTTTTCTGTTTTTTTTTTTGCATGGAAAAATGTTCATTCTAATGGATATTGATCAAATTCATAATAAAAAGTAACATTTTTAAAAATAAAATACTTTCGTTGTTCAGTTATTTCAGTCATATCTAACTCTCTATGACACCATTTTGGGTTTTCTTGTCAAAAATGCTGGTTGTCATTTCCTTCTCCAGTTAATTTTACAGATGAAGAAACTGAGACACACAGGATTAAATGACTTGCCTGGGATCATCTATTAAATGACTAAGGTGAATTTGAATTCAGATCTTCCTGACTCCAGGCCCAGTACTTTATCCACTGTATTCTCTAGCTATCCTAGACAGATGGTAGAAAAAGAAAAAAAAATTCTGATCAGAAGATAAATAAATAATAGATTAACTAAACAATATTATAGTAAGCCTCTGTTGATGTTTGGTTATAATATATTAACCAAGTAATTATGAACCATTATTGATCAGTGAGGCATAACTTGATGAGGTATAACTATACTCAGCCTTGTATCTTATTTAAGCTATAATATATTGATTCAAGTTATATAGACAGATGGTATTTGTTGTTATTTAGTCATTTCTTTTGTGTTGATCACTTCATGACCCCCACCCATGGCAAAGACACTAGATTGGTTTGCCATTTTCTCCTCCAGCTCACTTGTCAGATGAGGAAACTGAGGCAAACAGGGTAAAGTGACTTGCCCAGGGTTACTCACCTAATAAATGTCTGAGGCTGGATTTGAACTCAGTTCTTCTTAACTCCAGGACCCAGGGCTCCATCTATTGCACCACTAGCTGCCCTAGAAAGATAGTAGGAAAAGAAAAAGCTCTTTGCACAACTTCTTTCTACTTTTCCTACTGTAAAGTCTCCTGTGCTTCTTATATATTCCTTTTTCTTTCTTTCTTTTTGGCATAAACTTACAATCTCATTATTAGAGGGAACTCCTGGTATAGAACTTCTCTGTATGTTTGCACATTAATAATTTATCTATAATTTAGAATCTTAAAAAGCTTCCTGGAAGAACAGAAAAGTGGTGACTAGCCCAAGATCATATGGTTACAAGCAAGCCTCAGACTTGACTACCTATGAGTAGTTCTCTAGCCATAACACTGTGCTGTCTGGTCAAACTATTCTATTGATAGGTAACAAATATGCAAGATATGTATATTTAGGGTAGGACCTCATAATATGTTATGACTTAATTAGCTCAAGGAATGATATGTTTTTTAAAAGCATTTTACCATGAAATTCTTACCTTGAATATCTCAGTATAGTCAAAATTATTGAACTTCCTGTGAGTAGGGAACTCTGAGTTCTGGGTCAGTCTTTTCAATTAACTACCTGTGTGACCTTGGAAAAATCACAACTGTAAACCTCACTTGCCTCATATGTAAAATGAAGAAGTTTTCTAGATTATATCTATGATCCTTTCCTCAGCTTTTCATCTTTTCTTTTTTTTCTGAATGGTCAAGTACCAGTCCTTGGGTGAAGGGAACATGGTGTCAAAGGAATTGCTAAAGAAATAGATCAAGCATGGGGAATACCAGAAATTAACGTTCTGTTCTTCCCTTGTAATAAATGAACAAAGTAACTGGAACAACATTTCTCAGGGCACCTATCTTGATTCCTCATTACTTTCAACTTTTTCATAGATTGCCCATTTACTTACAGTATATAGAATGTAGTACTTGGAGTAAGGGAGAATTGGGTGCAAATCCTACTGTAAATCTATGATCCGATGATCCTCTTCTTTGAAATGAACAGTTAACAATGAAAGAAAGTCAGAGCTTGAAGAAACCTTAAAAGCCATCCAGTCTGGCCTCTTCATTTTACCAGTAAGGGCTTTGAAATCAAGTTAGGTAACTTGCTCAAGATCACATCATTAGCCAAGGGCACAGTCAGTTCTCAAACACAAATCACCTACTTCCTTATCTAATGCTCCTTCCATATATCACCTTTTTTTTTTATATTGCAGTTACTTTTTTTCTTTTTTCTTTTTTTTAGTGTTTGATTTTTATTTAGCATTTTCCCTCAGTTACATTCAAAATAAAAAAATTATATCTATATTTACATTTTACATTTACATTTTTAAAAATTTTTAAATTCTAGGTTCACCAATTAAGAAACCACATGTGAAATTTATGCAAAACATTTCTATAAAAGTCAAGTTATAAAAGAAAACATAGATTTCACTATTTGGCAAAAACTGCTGGGAAAATTGGAAACTATTGTGGAAGAAATTAGGGCTTGACCCACACCTAACACCACATACCAAGATAAGATCTAGATGGGTTCATGATTTGGATATAAAGAGTGATATATATAAAGAAAGATAAGTAAATTAGAGGAATATAATATAGTTTACCTCTCAGACCTGTGGAGATGGAATTAATTTATGTCCAAAGAAGATCTGGAACTCTTAATTGAACACCAGATGGATAATTTTGACTATATTAAGTTAAAAAGTTTTTATACAAACAAAATTAATGCAGACAAGATTAGGAGGGAAGCAATAAATTGGGAAATCATCTTTACATTTAAGGGTTCTGATAAAGGCTTCATTTCTAAAATATATAGAGAATTGTCTCATATTTATAAGAATTCAAGCCATTCTCCAATCGATAAATAGTCAAAGGATATGAAGAGACAATTTTCAGATGAAGAAATTAAAATTATTTCTAGTCATATGAAAAGGTGCTCCAAATCACTATTGATCAGAGAAATGCAAATTAAGATAACTCTGAGATACCACTACACATCTGTCAGATTGGCTAAAATGACAGAAAGACCAAAGAAGAACTAGAGGTCATCATTAATCACAAAATAGATAAGTTTGATTATATCAAGTTGAAAAGTTTTTGTACAAACAAAATGAATGCAGATAAGATTAGAAGGGTAGCAGTAAACTGGGAAAATATTTTTACATCCAAAGGTTCTGATAAAGGCCTCATTTCTAAAATATATAGAGAATTGACTCAAATATATAAGAATTCAAGCCATTCTCCAATAGACAAATGGTCAAAAGATATGAACAGACAATTTTCAGACGAAGAAATCGAAACTATTTCCGGTCACATGAAAAGGTGCTCCAAGTCACTATTGATCAGAGAAATGCAAATTAAGACAACTCTGAGATGCCACTACACACCTGTCAGATTGGCTAAAATGACAGGAAATGATAATGATAGCTGTTGGAGGGGATGTGGGAAAACTGGGACACTGATACATTGTTGGTGGAACTGTGAACGGATCCAACCATTCTGGAGAGC
>JAJPUD010000012.1:1304913-1315871 GCA_023553655.1 Myrmecobius fasciatus | reverse complement strand
TAGATAGATAGATAGATAGATAGATAGATAGATAGATAGATAGATAGGCAGACATTGGTAACAGTTTCATTGAATCAAAGCATTCCAAACAGAGAAAAGTACACCTCCTATTGATTTTTATTTATAGCAGCAGTTGAATAGAGAAAACTCTTGTCAGAAGTCAGGATGATGTGGTTTCAAACACTGTCTCAGGTACTTACTATGTATATGACAAGTCACTTAATATTTCAGGTCTTAGTTTCTTCATCTGTAAAAATGAGTTAGTTAGATCATTAACCTCTAAGCTCCCTTTTGTTCTAAATGTTTGATCCTTCTTGATTATATAGAAGACATAATTTTCAATTATTTACAGAAATAGAGGGAAACTGAAAATATGAATAATAATAGACCCTATAAGTTGTGCATTTGTCAGGCTTATTCAGGAATTCCATTTATTTTAGATCCCTATTTAAATGTATTAATTGCATTTCATATTCCTGAAATGAGTTGATATTTTAAGCATTTTGCAAACCTTATAGCACTAGTTATTATCATCATTTTTATGGTTATTATTGGAAAGCAGTACAATTTTAGTACAATATAATAAGAGTATCATTGGCAAAAAGAAGGAATTCTTCTAGTTCAAGACAGTGTAGAAAGGCGATCAATCATCTTAATTGCAGGACTGACGTTTGGGATTCTACCAAAAAATCAGGTTTAATTCCATCTAGTAATTGATTAGTTCCTATATTAACAATAGTTTATTATTATTTGTAATAATACTTTAAGCTCTGCAAAGTACTTTATGTACATTTCGGCCTCATAACAACTTTGAGTAGTAGATAATACAGGTATTATTATTATACAAATGAGGAATCTGAGCCTTAATGAGGTTAAGTGACTTCCCTCCCTATGATCACACAACTAGTAAATGTTGGAGACAGAATTTGGATTTAGTTCATCTTAACTTAAGGTCCAGTATTCTTGTTGTTGTTTGTCCTTCATTCTCAAAGAGGACCAATGACAACAGGAGGTGATGTCTTGTCTTACCAGTGATTTGCATTTAAGTGAAGCAGAGCTGTGCAAAGTCATCAGCCTCATTCTCTCCTCCAGGGTTATCTGAATTAGTAATTAAATGCTAGTTAAGAATAGAGGCAAAAGATGGTCTAGGTTGCCCTCACAAAAGAATCACTCAGAGGGAAAGACCCTCAGAATATAAATAGCAAGTGTTTCCAATATTCTATCTATTATTTCACATAGCTTCTATACATAGAGAGTGGAATGGGTTGGAGAAGCAGTGCTGGGATATAGGGGTGGAAGGGAGGCAAGCTGATAACAGCTAATATTTTTATGCTCTTTAAGATTTATTAAGCACTTAACATATGTTACATCATTTGATACGACAACACTGTGAGGTAAATAATATCATTATTCTCCTTTTACAGATGAAGATTCTGAGGCTGAGAAATGTTAAATAACTTGGCCAGGATCACAAGAGCTAATAAGTGAAGTAGGATTCAAGTTTTGGTTTTCCTGCCTCAGATCCAAGGCTTTTTCTACTGCCTAGTTTCCAAATATTAGGGGGAAAAGTACTAGTCTTTCATATTCATATTGTCTATAATTCTGGTACAAATGAAGCCCTCACCTCCATCATTTTTCTTTTTCAAAAAGAGGACCTGATGTCCCTCAGAAATTAGTTCCTTTTGATACTTATTTCCATGAATTATATCATATTATGTCATATATGTATATATATTAAATATTGCTATATATAACATACATATACTATGTCAGATTTTTTAAAATTTTGGTGAGGGAATGAATACAGATTGGGCACTGGTTAATTCTTAGTCGTAAACTAATTGCATAATTGTAGAAGAAAGGAGCTTCAGTGATATTAAAAACATGTCAGAATTCCCTGTATTTGACAGGGAGCTTTGCATTGGCAATAATAAGGGTCATGGCGGCAGAATGAAATCCAAAGGGGAAGGGCTAAATGTAATAAGAGATATTACACCTTGACCCCGATGTGATTTGAAAGTGATGTAACATTAGCTATTGAAAGGTGAGAACTTAAAACAAGGGGATGACATCCAAGGAAAGCAGATGATGTCCAGGATGAGAACTGTTTGTCATGATTTCCCGCCTGAAGTGGGAGTCCATAGAGGGCAGGTCCTTATAATATCCTAGGCTCAACTGCTGAGAATATTCTTTATTGATGTTTGCTCAGATTGTACCAGCATTTGCTCCCATCAAGTCAAAGCTAGATGTATGAAGTTCTCTTACATCTCTCAGAACAATAAGGGCCAACATCCAAAGTACTTGGGTTAGGGGCTGAGTTTCATTGTCAGGAACAAACGGCCCCATAAAAAGGATTTAGGAGGTTGCCATCTTGGAGTTGTGTACTGAATCTGGCTCATCATCTCAAGAACTCATTATTAAATTTTCGTTTACACCTTGGAAATTGGTAGGTCCCACAAATCAGAGCTTGATTTATTATTTTGTTGATTATCTAAGCTTAAAAAAAAAGAAAGTGTTAATTATGCTGATTAAACTTAAAACTAAATAATGTTTACATTTTTAAGTGAGCTGATTGTTAAATATTTGACAACATGCTCCTTGGTTATTATTCCCCCTAATCTTATTAATACTCCCCCTACCATGGAACCTGACAAATACCTACTTACTGATCCTCCTGCCACCATGCCTCTTGTATCCTGCTAAATAGTTTAATCAGCTACAACATAATCAGTCCTTCTTCCATTTCTTGAATGAATTCCTCTCCCTCTTGCTTTGCATGGATTTTCCTAGTCAATTGAGATAGTAGTGTTGGGGTCCCAAAATGAGGAATAGGCTGACTAAATAAACATTTTTTCACTAATTCATTCATTCATTCAAGTTTTCAATGTCCAAATGATTTGAAGAAATAGTGAGATGGAATCTGGCTTTTCTATGAAAGGTTGCATAATGGGTTTTTACAACTATTCTCTGTTAAGTAGATTAATAATATCAACTCATTCTGTATCAGTTCTTTGACTAAAATTCACAGAATATTCTGTACTAGAGTTATAATGTGCACTTTTCCTAATGGGGAAGCTACCTAATTTGGTGGCTGGTCTACTTTGTCCTCAGAGATTTATAAAAGTCTGCTTAAGCTCCTTTGGGAAGTCCTCAAATTCTCTAGATCTCATTAAACTGTGTTTTGCAATCCCATATGAGGTCTTGTAATTGAATAAGAGGGTCGAATAATTGTGATTTATTGTCAGTAAATGTTTTATTTGTATACTTATTTTCTATGCCTATCTATCTGGGGTCACATAAAAATTTCTTGAGTGAAAAGTGGAAAAAGTTTAAGAAGCCCTGATCTAGATAGAGTGATTTGAGGAGTGATACTTCATTTATCATTCAAAAAATGATTCAGCAAAAAGTCTTTCCTGGGTCAATCAGTAAAACCTCCAACAAATATCAGTCCAAAAATAAACTAAGATAAAACTAGTTCTTCTTTTCATAAGGAGAATTGGGTTGTTTTTTGTTTTTGTTTTTGTTTTTGTTTTTTTGAAGATTGAAAGGATTGGATATAGCTGAAACCAGTATTTTTCTTCCTCTAGTGGGGATTCCCAGCCCTGAAAGATAACATTTTCTTTTACTCAAACTTCTACAACAGAGTAACATTCTTCAGTTTCCAAAACATCTCTAGCTAGAGGCTATGGAATATATCAAGGGTGCCTGCTTTTTTTTCTGGTAGTCAACCATTCTACAATACACAAAAGCAGAAATGATCAAATAGCTGAATCAAATAGTGGAAGAGGTAATGATCAGGTCATTACCACCAAACAAGATCCAGAATTAAAAGGGTAAGAGAAAAAAAGGGAATGGAAATAGGAACCTGTAAAGCAGATTGGATTAACAAACAAGGATGAATTTCAGATCAGAAATCAAATTAAGGAATCATCAGGGATACTCAGGATGAACCAAAGTAGGGAGCAGACTGGCAGATTAATGATTTATGAAGCATCCTACCAAAATTCTACGGGTAGGCCTCTAAGTAACAGATTTATGCTGTACGTTCAGTTTACCTTCTAAACCCCTTAGCTTTTCTGCCACTTTTCAACTTTCAGTCTCATCCAATCTTGCAACAAAACCAAACTTATCAGTTTTTTCTTTCTTTTCAGCTACAAAGGGAATGATTTCTGAATCCAAAAGGTTTAATATTCTTAAGAGGGATACCCTGTTTAAAAAGAATTCAGATAAACAGATAAAAAGAATTAAAATTAAGATGATAATGAGATATCAGTAACAGTGGTAGCTAAAATAAGCCACTGCTGCTGATCTGGAAATTACCAAATATTGGGATCAAACTCAACAACAGAAACCAATGATTTTAGAATGGTTTTAGAACAAAATCCAGAACAAAAATGTAGTCAGTATATCCTTTATCCATCTTCTCTGGCTAGTAAATACAGTAGAGTGCTGGACTCAGGAGGTGACTCTATTTTGATTTGTGGCATTTGCTCATTTCAAAAGTATAAATTGTAATCCTGCCTCAGCTACTTACTGACTAGGTGACTGGGCAAGTTAATTCATGTTTTCAGTCTTACTTTCCTCATCTATAAAGTGAGATTCAAAATTTCTCTTATCTCATGGGTTTATTATGATAGTCAAAAAAAGATATTACACATAAAGCTCTTGGCAAACCTTTAAACACTATGTACATGTGAACTATTATTATGAATTTAAATTAACACAGTATAAGCCACAACCTTAAATTCTGCCTTAATTTATTAAATGGCCAAGCAGTTAATAACTTTATTTGGAATGTTTATGAAAACAATATTCATTTATTAATGAAAATAACATTCATTTAAATATCACCACAAGTGATATTTATTTTAAATAAATTCTTCAAATTGGGAAAAGTATAAGGAAAAAAACATTAGCTATTAAAGAGACTTTTAAGGGGATATTACTTTAAAGGGTATGTGCCTATATTCTTTTGTTGAAGTTAGCATCTTTAAGAAAGTTCTGTGGAGAAGGAAGGAATTTGTGGCCAAACAAAGACTAGAGTACATTATGAAATGCAAAATGGATAATTTTGATTATTTTATGTTTAAAAGTTTTTGTACAAACAAAACTAATGCAAACAAGATTAGAAGGGAAGCAGAAAATCGGGAAAAAAAAATTTACATCCAAAGGTTCTGAAAAAGGCCTCATTTCTAAAATATATAGAAAATTGATTCAATTTTATAAGAATACAAGACATTCTCCAATTGATAAATGGTCAAAGGATATGAACAGACAATTTTCAGATGAAGAAATTAAAACCATTTCTAGTCATATGAAAAGGTGCTCCAAATCACTATTGATCAGAAAAATGCAAATTAAAACAACTCTAAGGTACTACTACATACCTCTAAGATTGGCTAAGATGACAATTGGAGGGGATATGGGAAAACTGGGACACTAATGTGTTGTTGGTGGAATTGTGAACTGATCCAACCATTCTGGAAAGCAATTTGGAATTATTCCAAAGGACTATCAAACTATGCATATCCTTTGATCCAGCAATGTCTCTACCGGGCCTGTATCCCAAAGAGATCATAAAAAAAGGAAAGGGCCCCACATGTGCAAAAATGTTTGTGGCAGCCCTTTTTGTAGTGGCTAGAAACTGGAAACTGAGTGGATGCCCATCAATTGGAGAATGGCTGAATAAATTATGGTATATGAATGTTATGGAATATTATTGTTCTATAAGAAACAACCAACAAAATATTTCAGAGAGGTGTGGAGAGACTTATATGAACTGATGCTAAGTGAAAAGAACAAAACCAGGTGATTATTGTACACAGCAACAAGATTATGTGAGGATCATCTGTGATGAAGTTGGCTCTTTTCAACAATGAGATGATTGAGGCCAATTCCAATAGACTTGTGATGGAGAGAGTCATCTGCACCCAGAGAGGGGACTTTGGGGACTGAGTGTGGATCACCACATAGTATTTTCACTTTTTTGTTGTTGTTTGCTTGCATTTTGTTTTTTTCTCATTTTTTTCTTTTTGATCTGATTTTGCTTATTCAGCATAAGTGTGGAAATACATATAGAAGAATTGCACATGTTTGACATATATTAAATTACTTGTCATCTAAGGAGGGGGCGGGGAAAAGAAAGGGAGAAAAAAAATTGGAACACAAAGTTTTGAAAGGGTGAATGTTGAAAACTATGCATATATTCTGAAAATAAAAACATTTAAAATTTTTTTCAAAACAAAGTTCCTCTAGGACTAAGGCTGGCCTTGTACATAGGCATAATAGGTACAGGCCGGCATATGCTTTAAAGCTTGAAACTCTTACCATTAAGGAACACTGAAGATCAATTTTGCATACTTCATAATTTTGCTTTTTCAGGATTATTTCCAAATCTGAACTAAGGAGGAATAAAGGAAGAAAGATTTCCATTAAGACTATCAGTAGAATCTCCTCTCAGGGGAGGAATGAGGGCAACTAATTGGTGGAGAATCTTGAAGCTGATTATTAGAGTTTTAATTTAATTGAAGAGGCAATTGGGAGCTATTGGAGGCTTCTAAGAATGAGATGAATATGATAAAAAAAAATAAAGATGAGGAGGGCATGCAGTAAGGTCCAGAAAACTGGTTATGAGGCTGTTTAAGTAATGTAGGATGGTTAGGGCAGAGATCAGGACTGCAGGAATGTAATGGAAAGTGCAGAGCTAAAAACAGAAACAAAAAATATATTACCAAGACTTCATGGCAGACTAAATATGGACAGCAAAAACAACTAACTCTAAGGTTAAAAGCAGGGGGAATTTAGGAGAATAGTGTTGAAAGTAGGATCACAGATTTAGAACTAGAAGGGATTGTAGAGGATATCTAATCCAATTTTTTTAATTTTCTAAGTGCCAGAGAGGTTAAGTGGCTTGTCTAAGAACATACAGATAGGAATAGAGATGAGACTTGAACCCACAGTCCTCTGTGGTATCATAATCCTCTGTAATAGCCCTATATGTTACCATATTGTCTCTAATCAAATTATATTCCTAAAATATAACTTCAAATATGTTACTTCTTCTCCTATGAAAAAAATGTTTAATAACTCCCCATAGTTTTTCCCTGGGAGACAGCATGAGTTCTGTCTCTCTTGTCTCTGCTCAAAGTCTTAATCTGGAAGTATTCTTGGTATAGTCCCAGGCTGGAGAGAGGAGCTTATAAACTTTTTTCCTTGGTTCCTTTATCACTGGTTTTTTGTTTTTTTTTTTTTTCTGGAACATTTTTAGAATTTTGTTGGATTGTTTGCAGGACAGTGGGGCTTTTCTAGGATCTTTTGTATAGCCATCTCACTAAAAATCCAATGGCAAATATTTTCTATAACCTGGCAAAAAAATTCTGTGGGTTTCCTTAAGTAAACTTCCCTTCCCTACTTCCCTCCTCTCTTTTAAGCTTTGTGAACTGTGTGCTTGCAAAGGGAATTGATAACAACAGATAGGTGGTAATGTTAGTTAGCGAGTGGTATCCCCATGTTGAAACTCTGAGATTTTCTGAGTGAGAAAATGAGCCAGGGATGTAAGAAAATACCCTTAGAACTGTTTCTGTGAGGACCAATGAAACCAGAATTATATCTGAATATAATTGGGGATAGAGGCAATATGTGCCCATGATAGGATGCATTCCCATTGGGATGATTTGCTGGCAGCTAGAAGGACAGAATCTTCTGCCTTGAAGCTTTCATTTTTTGAGGGACTGCTGAAGGATATAGATCATAAGATTATTCTACAGATGAAAAAGCTGATCACAAGAAAAACATAGTGATTTGTCCTGGTCATATAGCCAACAAGTGGCAGAGGTGGAACTTAAAATCAGATGCCAAGCAAAGTGCTGATTCCAAATTTGACACTCTTTCCACTGTACCATATTGCTTCCTTTGGCCAATTAGGACTAAGAATTGTTAAGGAAATTTTATGCCTTTTTAAGTACCTAATCTATAGTGTTGATTTATAGAGTGCTGTGGGGAAATCATAATTTTTATCAATATTAATGGATTTATATAATCACACATACTGCTTATTGGCAAAAATAATTTTAATTTATGGGTTGATTGGTTTCTTTGGTTCTTATGCCTGATCTTTAGGAGTCAATATAACTAATATTTATTAAACTCTTACTATGTGTAAAGTTCCTATATAACCAAACTTTTGTTAAAGGAAGTAGTTGGGCTAAAGATACAAAGACAAAATGGAAAACAGATTTTGTCTTCAAGTAACTTAGATCTTATTGGAATTTAGGAAGCACACAAAGTTATGCTTGTTCATCTTCCTAGATTTGCTAAATTATTCAATATCTAGTTCTTCATTCTCCATTTCTATCCTTTTGGAAATGATAGACAAAGTTGTATAAATGAAAGAAAAAGAATGACATATGTTTTTAAAATGTTGGGACCATTATATCACAGGCACAATATCGCTTTTTTAATTTGCAGTAATATTTTATTTTCCAAACACATGTAAAAATAGCTTTTTTTTTTTGGCTGAGGCAATTGGGGTTAAGTGACTTGCCCAGCATCACACAGCTAGGACGTGTTAAGTGTCTGAGATCAGATTTGAACTCAGGTCCTCCTGACTTCAGGGCTGGTACTCTATCCACTACGCCACCTAGCTGCCCCCACGATAGCTTTAATATTCATTTTGCAAGATTTTGTATTTTAGATTTTTCTCCCTCCCTTCTTTTACTTCCCCCCTCTCCAAGACAAAAAGCAATCTGATATAGGTTAAATATGTACAATTCTTTTAAATATATTTTCAAATTTGTCATTTCTCAAATATGCACCTTAAACTCAGACCCTTGAGCATTCGTTGTAACAACAATCATGAGCATAGCAATGAAATTGTTTTTTCATCACTAGATTCTTTATTATTTTTCTACTTCAGGCATATTTCCCATCTATTCTGTCTTTTTTTCAAAGCTTATTAATAATGAAGGGGTTAGAGCACTAGGATTAGAAAGAATTGAGTTCAAACCTGGCTTCAAAAACTTACTGTGTGACCCTGGGCAAAGGGCTTAACCTTTGTCTCCATTTCCTTAACTATAAATGGGGGTAATAATAGCACCTGCCTCCCATGGTTATATAAGAATCAAATAAGATAATATTTGTAAAGTGTTCACCCCAGTGTCTAGCACATAATAAGCCCTCAATAAATTTTTTCTCCTTCCTTCCTTTCTTTATTAATAATTATGTATCTGAATGTTCAGTCCATCAAATTGACTCATCAAAAAAAAGAATGGATCTTTCATGGAAGACATAAAAATATAGATGAGAATCCAACAGGTTGAGAAGGTGTGAAGAGATTATGATCTATATAAAATAAGGAATTACTCTCTCTGAAGAGATCATAGCCTTATCAAGGCGCAATAATAGATAATAATAATAATAGTTTTGTGGATATTCCATGCAAATATAAGTGAACATATAAACATACAAATCTGTCCCCTCTCATCAAAATTCTAGATTGACAAGTCAAATATTTAAAATTTCCCCTAAATTTTTGATTCCCAGAATAAGAAGCACTCTCTCAAAAGGCAGTTTTTATATTGTAAATATTTTTCTTTATTCCATCAACTGATATTTCCTTACAGCTTCTTAATTGGCAAAAGGTAGAAAAGCAATTAATACATTTTTTCAATTAGAAGTATTATCCCCCTTTAGTACATCAAATAGAACGTAACACATAAAAGGTGTTCAATAAATCTATGTTTAATTAAATTGAATTTCTCAACTCAAGTAATTTATGTTGTCACCATCTGATTTGAAAGTGTCTGATTGTGAATATCACTGTGCCACAAAGGATAGAATTAGCACAGGAATTAAGAAGCTCTAGATTGAAGTTCTACTGATTGAATACTTCTGACATATTAGAAGCACTGATTTAGAATTAACAGGTTAGAAGAACACCAACTCTAACCATCTCATTTCATAGAAGAGAAAAAAGAGAAGTTAAATGATTTGCCCAGATTCGAAAAGCTAGAAAGGATTTGTACTCAGGTCTTCCTGAATCCAAGTTTAGTGCTTTATCCATCATGTCATGCTGCTGTGACCCTGGGCAAGGCACTTATTATCGAAGTGACCCAAGCAATTCTAAGAATATAAATTGGTATCAATATGAATTGGTAAAAAGAATTTACTTATTGGAAGCTCCCTTTACCAATAAAATCAGTAGTTTGCTTTAGAAAAAAAAATGTGAATGACCAATTTAGTTTTCTTCTTATGCCCCATCTGTAATATTATGTTAGATGTTAATGAATTTAAACATTACTTTCTAAACACACACAGCTTTATTAGAAACTTACTAATAATAACTCTGTGTTAACTCATGGCTCAATGCCCCAATTTCTAGGCATCCATATTCTTATAGATTAAAGAGGGTGGAGATCTTGAATCATCCACCACATTCATCTCATACCCTCACTCCCATAAATGATTATACTGAATTTCTGGCCAATGGCCAGGTTACAACCTGTAGAGGGAACAATAAAACATGGCCAGCTTTTTTTTTTTCCTCTGCATCTTCTTCTTTTTTTTTTTTTTTTGCTTTTTGCTGAGGCAATTGAGGTTAAGTGACCTGCCCGGGGTCACACAGCTAGGGAATGTTAAGTGTCTGAGACCAGATTTGAACTCAGGTCGTCCTGACTTCAGGGCTGGTGCTCTATCCACTGCGCCACCTACCTGCTCATCCTCTGCATCTTCTAATGAAGGTAGATCAGACCAGAAATCTGAGAGTCTGCCACAGTGTACCATTTCTGCCCTAATAAAAGTCCCACCAGATAATTAGACCATCCCAACTTCTTTTTTTTTTTCAGAGAAAATCAGTACTTTATTTGGTTATGGATAGCATTTTTCATCATAAGTCCTTCAGCATAGTCATGAATCTTTGTATTACTAAGAATAACAAAGTCATTCACAGTTGACCATTCCAC
>JAJPUD010000012.1:1280786-1304513 GCA_023553655.1 Myrmecobius fasciatus | reverse complement strand
TTTGTATTACTAAGAATAACAAAGTCATTCACAGTTGACCATTCCACAGCATTACTTTAACTTTGTACACAGTACATTTCATTTTGCTTGACTTCATTGAGGACTTTTCAGATTTTTCTGAGAGCATCCTCCTCAACATTTCCCCTATAGCAATGATATTCTGTCATAATCACATACCACAATTTATTCAGCCATTCCCCAGTTGATGGTCATCCCCTCCATTTTCAATTCTGTTTTCCTGATAAAGGAGCTATTATAAATGTTTTTGTACATATGTCCTTTTCCTTTTTTTAAATAGATATCATTTTTATGGCACTTTAAAGTTTTCAAAGTACTTTACAAATATAATGCAATTTAAATTCTCTCAGCAAAGGTAGATATTATCATTCTCTCCATTTTATTTTTTATTTTTTTATATAAAGCTTTTTATTTACAAAACATGAGTGATTTTCCAACATTGACCTTTGCAAAAACTTTTTTTTCCAAGCTTTTCCCCTCCTTCCCCCCACCCCCACCCCCACCCCTAGATGACAGGTGATCTAATACATGCTAAATAGGATAAATTATATGACAAATACAAAACATGTATACATATCTATACAGTTATCTTACTGCACAAGAAACATCAGATCTAGAAAGAGAAGAAGAAAAAAATAACCTAAGAAGGAAAACAAAATGCATGGAAATATTCACAGAAAGCATTAAAATGCTGTGTTGTGGTCCGTACTCAGTTCCCACAGGCCTCTCTCTGGATCTATATGACTATCTTCATTGCTGAACAACTGGTTTGAATCACATCATTGTTGAAGAGAACCATGTCCATCAGAATTGATCATCGTATTGTCTTGTTGCTGTGTATAATGTTCTCCTGGTTCTGCTGATTTCACTCAGCATCAGTTCATGCAAGTCTCTCCAGGCCTCTCTGAAATCCTCCTGTTGGTCGTTTCTTACAGAACAATAATATTCCATAACATTCATATACCATAATTTATTCAGCCATTCTCCAATTGATGGGCATCTTTTCAATTTCCAGTTTCTAGCCACTACAAAAAGGGCTGCCACAAACATTCTTGCACATGTGGGTCCCTTTCCTTCCTTTAAGATTTCTTTGGGATATAAGCCCAATAGAAACACTGCTAGGTCAAAGGGTGTGCACAGTTTGATAACTTTTTGAGCATAGCTCCAAATTGCTCTCCAGAATGGCTGGATCCATTCACAGTTCCACCAACAATGTATCAGTGTCCCAGTTTTCCCACATCCCCTCTAACAGTTATCATTATCATTTCCTGTCATTTTAGCCAATCTGACAGGTATGTAGTGGTATCTCAGAGTTGTCTTAATTTGCATTTCTCTGATCAATAGTGACTTGGAGCACCTTTTCATGTGACCAGAAATAGTTTCAATTTCTTCATCTGAAAATTGTCTGTTCATATCTTTTGACCATTTATCCATTGGAGAATGGCTTGAATTCTTATATATTTGAGTCAATTCTCGATATATTTTAGAAATGAGGCCTTTATCAGAACCTTTGGATGTAAAAATATTTTCCCAGTTTACTGCTACCCTTCTAATCTTGTCTGCATTCATTTTGTTTGTACAAAAACTTTTTAACTTGATATAGTCAAACTTATCTATTTTGTGATTAATGATGACCTCTAGTTCTTCTTTGGTCACAAATTCCTTCCCCCTCCACAGGTCTGAGAGGTAAACCATCCTACATTGTTCTAATTTGTTTATAATATCATTCTTTATGCCTAGATCATGAATCCATTTTGACCTTATCTTGGTATATGGTGTTAGGTGTGGGTCAATGCCTAATTTCTTCCATACTAGTTTCCAATGATCCCAGCAGTTTTTGTCAAATAGTGATTTTTTATCCCAAAAACTGGAGACCATCCCAACTTCTGAAAGCTGTCCTTGATGATAGCATCCCCTTGGTGGTTATGTATTCAGTTCTGTACTTCTGGGCTCTCTGTCAGTTAGAATCTGGAAAATGAAGGCAAGCTAAGGTGTTGTTGAAAAGGAAGAAATACAGAATAAAGCGGGAAACTGTTTGTGACAGTAACTTTGGCTAAATAAGTATAAACTAGCTTATGCTGTAACAAGGCAAATTACTATGATTTTATACCATATGGATTTATTCTTATTCCCTATAAGAGTCTCCTTAAGTGGCAGCTTTCAAGGCAGCTTAAACTATAAAACTTGAACAGCCTAAATCAATAAATCAAATCTATTCACTCTAAGTGCTCAGGGTAAGATTAAACCTTGCCAAGCAGTTTTAAAATGCCATATTTTAGCCCTGCCTGTTGAGCATCATTGAATATAATGCCGACAGAGATGCCTGCAATTCAATCTCACACCCATGCACCTCTCTGGCAGTCACTGTAAGAACTGAGCTGATCTCTATCTGAACTCTGAATAATGTTTATTGTTATTGTATATTCTTACCAGAGGACTGTCAATGATAGCTCTGAATTAAAGGTGATAGAGTCGTAATCCAAGCCTGGGCTTTTTTAAAATCACAGTTCTTCCCCTGCCAATAGCAAGCCGCCCTTTTAATTCAATCTAGGGCTTCCCACTGCCTAAAGTGTGAACACCTTGTTAACACATTAACACCTCATTATCTCATGATTACCTCCTTTGACTACATTAATTGAGGAGAACTAAATCACACACACATATCTAGATCTATCTTTTATTGGTATTGGGAGTTCCCTCTGCCAAGGCAGATTGTTCTAGGACTTCTATTAACTATTGTTTTAGAGAAGCACTGAAAAATTAAATTACCTCCAAGGATCACAAAGCCAACAGGTATCATGCTGGGATTTAACTCAGGTCTTCCTCCTTCCTGTCTCTCAATCACCTCATCTGTAAAAGGAGCTGAGAAGGAAATGGTGAGCCACTCTAGTTTCTCTGCCAAGAAAATGGGGTCACAAAAAGTTGGACATTATAAAAGCACCTAAATGGTGACCACAACCACATGATGTGTCAGATATTGTGCTGAGGGCAGAGACTCGGGAGGGTTCAGTCTCCAGCCCATAGACACCCAGTTGGTATCAGAAAGGCTCTCTCGCTAATGGCAAGTACAACCCTCTTGGCAGCTAGATGGCATGGTCAATAGAGCACTGGGCTTGTAGGCAGGAAGGTCTGAGCCTCAGATCTTATTAGCTGGGTAACCAGAACAAGTTACATAATTTGTCCTCCTCAGTTCCCACAACTATAAAAAATAGAAAATTAATAGAACCTATTTCCCAGGGTTATTGAGAGGATCAAATAAGATAATATTTGTAAAGTATTTAGCATAGTTTCTGGCACATAGTAGGTCCTTAATAAATATTTTTCCCCTTTCTTCTTATCCACTTTGCCACATTGCCTCTTCTACTATCTCTGACACAGATTTCTGAAGCATCTGGCTCTTTCCAGCTAATCTAGCCACCACACCAATATCTATCTTGGGACTCTATTGTTATACTCCTCTTTCTGTTTCCAAGTTAGGGGAGGATTTAGTTTGCATTATGAACCCTGCCCCTTCTTTGTCATATGGGTCAATCACATTGATTTTTTTCTCTTTGAAAAAGACTTAATTTCGGGGGCTCTCACCTATTTAATAGTATTTACCCAAGTCAAGCTGGATTTTCAGATGTATTTCAGTTCTATACCATGACCTAGGAAGGGCTGAACTACTCATTTATTTATTCATTCACACACTCGGTATTTATTTTAAACCTGATATGTCTTCAGCACTATGCTAGGCATTGGAGAATGAAAGTATAAGAAGTATAAGACAGCGTCTTTTTCCTCAGGAAGATTATGATTTAGTTTATTCATTGCTTGCATTTTGTTTTCTTTCTTTTTTTTCATTTTATTAAAGCTTTTTATTTGCAAAACATATGTCTGGGTAATTTTTCAACATTGACCCTTGCAAAGCTTTCTGTTACAAATTTTCTCTCCTTTCCCCCACCCCTTCCCTAGATTGCAGGAAGTCTACTACATGTTAATTATGTTAAAATACTTGACAAATCAAATATGTGTATACATATTTTTTACAATTATCTTCCTGTGCAAGAAAAATTGGATCTACAAGAAAAAAAATCTGAGAAGGGAAACATAATGCAAGCAAACATCAATAGAGAGCAGGAAAATGTTATGTTGTGGTCCACATTTCATATCCCTTTCTCTGGGTATATATGGCTTTCTTCATCACTGAACAATCAGAACTGATTTGAAACATTTCATTGTTGAAGAGAGCCACAGCTTTCAGAATTGATCATCATATAGTCTTGTTGTTGCCCTGTATAATGATCTCCGGGTTCTGCTCATTTCACTCAGCATCAGTTCATTGTATTTTGTTTTCTTTCTCATTTTTTTTCCTTTTGATTTTTCTTGTGCAGCATGATATTTGTGGAAATATGTATAGAGGAATTGCACATGTTTAACATATATTGGATTACTTGCCAAATAGGGGAGGAAGTGGGGGAAAGGAAGGAGAAAAATTTGGAACACAAGATTTTGCAAGGGTGAATGATGAAAATTATCCATGCATATATTTTGAAAATAAAAAGCTTTAATTTTAAAAATTAATTTGTTCTTTTTTCTTGGGTGGGAGGGGGATTTACCTATAAAAATATTGAAATACAATGAGTTCTACATAAAGTAGTTACCACCAGAAACCAGAAGGTACCATCTCAGGGAAGAAGGAAGGGAGCAAACATCTCTTAAATGCCTATACAATTCCAGGCATTGAGCTAAACACTTTACAACTATGTAATCATCCAGGGAGAAGAACATGACTGTTCTCTGTCAAGATCTAAAGACAACTAATTGCCATCACCTATTTGAAATGTCTCTTGCCCAGGGGTGATGCTATGCTCCACATCTATCCAGGAATCTGTTACTGCCTTTTCTATTCAAATCACTGAGTCCTTACTTTCTTTGTCACTCCCATTGAATCCTTTGATTTGTATTGCTTTAAATAGTTTCTTTCATGGTCATTATATTTTTATTTATTGATAGTGGTTTCATAAACACAAACATGTTAATACTAAATCAGTAGACTCATGCATCATACTTAAAGCTCTATATAACCATTTAAAATTATTTTTAAGAAAAGAAATAGTAAAAAAAATTCATTCCTATATCTAAGAGGAAGCCTTTTCTTTCCAAAGAAAATAGTGTATCTCAGACTTGTTTTCCTTATCCTTGAGAAATCTTGGGAAAGCAGAATAATATTCATGTAAAAAAAAAAAACCAAAAGGAAAAACTAGTGAATAGCACATTATACTTTGAATAAGAAAAACTTGGGCTCAAAGCTTTAGTGGCCCTGATACTTACTAGCTTTGTGAACCTTGGGTAAGTGACTTAAATAATAATTCTCATCAACATCGGTCTATTAACTCTGTTATGATTTCTATCCCTTTTAAATATAGATAGGGAAACTTCAAGGTAAAGCTAATCCTGTTAAAACCTTTTATAGTTCCCCTTTTATATGCAGTCATAGTTCTAGCTGGTCATTATTGCACCTCAGTTTCCTAGTTTTCAGGATGAGGGGGTTGGACCCAATGACCTCCAAGGTCTCTTACAGCTCTGAGTCTATGTTCCTCTGTTACTAAAATAGCTAGGACTAAACACTTAATTGCAAGAATTATTATCAGTGACCGCAGAAATTTTCATGCCTTCACTTTTTGTTTTGTTTTGTTTTGTTTGCCTTGAAATACATGTTGGGGCAGAGGGTTGGAGTGGGGGTAGAAAGACAAGAAATAATTAGTTAAGCATGTTATGGAAATGAATTACAGATAAGAAAATATGTAAACTGAAAGAAATATATATGTGTGTGTATACATATACTATATATAATGTGTATGTATATATATTAATTCACACATCTTATATATACATATTTATACAAAAACACACATATAGATAGATATAGGTATTTAGACCTATCTTTTGATTAGTATTGAAGATCCTAGCAAGGCAACTCCCTCTGTCATGGAAGATTGGCCATTATTCCATGACTTCTCTAACTATTGTTTTAGAGAATAAGGGCACTGAAAAAATTAAATCACTTCCAAGGATCACAAAGGCAACAGGCATCATGTTGGGATTTAACCCAGCTCTTCCTAATTCTAAGGCTGGCTCTCTATCCAATACAACAGACTGGTTCTCATATTAACCCCCAGGGCATGGATACTTCTGAGCTAGTCAGAGAAAGACAGAAGTTTATATTTCAACAATACAATCCAACAAGTATTTATTGATCAATATCTACATTTAGGGTACTATGCTAGCAATATATAGTCAGTCAAAAAAAAAAAGTCCCTACCATCAAAGAGATTACATTATGCTACAAAGGTTCAAATTCATTGCTATTTTAAATACCATTTAATATATACTTTCATTTCTGACTTCTAGATAAAGTATTTTACCTGATAAATAAGAATTCATCATACATTCCCAAAGGGAGCAATAACTGGTTAACAGAGGCTATTCCCAAAATGCAGAAATTTAGAGTACTAGCAACATTTGCAGATCTTTGAGAGCATAGAAATAATTGATCTTGGTACCAAGTGGAATAATTCATGAAAGTCAGAAGGAGTGAGATGTTATGAACCAACTTTTCCCAGCCTGCTTGTGTCCTTCCTTGCCTGGGGGAGACAGCTCTGGCTGCACATGAAAAAGGGGAAATCTAAGGGGTTTTAATACAACTAGCTTCACCTTAGCGTTCCTTTATGTATATTTAAAGGGGACAAAGATCATAACAGAGTTAATAGACTAGAATTGATGAGAATGATTAAACAAATGGATTTGGATTTACCTTTTCTATCACTGTGGTATAATGGAAAGATTGCTGGATTTGAAGTTAGAGGCCCTGTCTTTGTTACTTACTGCCTTTATGATATTGAATAAGTCACTTAACCTTTCTGGGGTTTCTCTTTCCTCATCTGGAAAGCAGAAAGGTTGAATTTAAATAATTTCTGAGGTCTCTTCCATCTCTAGCATTCTGTGGTTCTAGGAATAATATACTTGACTCCTGGACGAGGGGACTTGAGAAAAATTTCTTTCTATGGTTCTAGGAATAATATACCTGACTCTTGGACTGGAGGACTTAAGAGAACAATTTTCTGCTAAAGTGATTTTCTACAGCTGAACTAAGACCTCTGGGTAAGCAGGTTTCCAAATAAATGCTGACAGACCCCAGCCACAAAGGCTTGCCTACAATTTTAATAAAACTGTCGGATTAAGTGACTACATGAGCGCAGCGTGTTACTAATGCAGGCTCCTAACTGTCAATTAGTTAACTGGCTAGGGGAAAAAAAAACCCACTAGCTTATAAGATTGCTACTAATGAATATAAGGCTTTGTTTCTGGGCAAAACATATGCTTTGGATATATAATTAGAGGAAGGGCCCCCTCTCTCCCTCCCCATGGAGAGAGCATGTGCGGCTGAATAAAAGAGCTTATTATACCTGTGAGGGGTCAAAGTCTGTGAGGCTCTAGTTTATAGCATTATGACAGATTACAAAATTACTCCATTATGTTAGTCAATCTGTTTCCAAGCCCAGACTGGCAGGGGAGTGAGGCACTAGAAACTCACAAATAGGGTTCTCATTGGCCTTGTCACTCAGGTCTTATGATAGGTCAGCTGTCGGTGACATCACCCCAGTGGATCATATGTCAAAACCCCTTCATCTAACTTCTGTCTTTGTTAGCTGGGAGGCTTTTACTGATAGTGGCTCTGCTTTCAGATTGCAAAGAGCTCCCGGGAAGGATTGGAACAAATGGGAGATCTGTGGGTAGCTGTCACTTGTGCTGATGAAAGAGAGAGCAAGTAGCAGAGCACTTATATTCCATCTGACCTCTCTCCAACTCTTGCTTTCTCTCTCTTTCTCCTCTCCAGCCCCTTACCTCCTTTAAAAAAAAAAGTGGGTTTTGTTTTGTTTTGTTTTGAAAAGAGAGGATAGCCAGCAAACAGCATCATCTGGCAAAGAACACTTTCCACCAAGAGTCTGTTTCAGAGGTAATTGTCACAGGTAGCAATACAAAGATTTCCAACCCTAGAGCGTGAAAGATGTTTGACTTTGTTCAATGGTACAAAGGAGTTATCCTGTTGAAAGGCAATTGTATTCAGTCAGCAGTATAATAATTACCATTAAGTGTTTCCCCCTTTCTCCCAACCTCCTCCCCAAGCATCTGTTCCTAGAATAGAAGCTTTCCTCCATTTTTAAACATGGTAGACCAGGCTTTCACTTCACTTGCTTTTTTGCAAATCAATCAGAGTTTAAAGAAAAGGGCAATTCTCTTACCTCATTCTCCTCAAACTCTATCCTTAAATAGGTGATTTGGCACTTCAATTACTGTATTTATATTAAACCAGCATTAAAAAAAATTAAACCCCCCAATTTCCCAAATAACAAGATCAGAGAAAAATAATGTTTATTTAATAGACTGAAAACATGAAGTAAAAATGTCCTAGTTTA
This sequence comes from Myrmecobius fasciatus, assembly GCA_023553655.1. NCBI lineage: Eukaryota > Metazoa > Chordata > Mammalia > Dasyuromorphia > Myrmecobiidae > Myrmecobius > Myrmecobius fasciatus. Next base: position 1,296,036 of record JAJPUD010000012.1, on the reverse strand, counting down.
GCATTCTTTAAAACAGGAAGGCAAGCTTAGTTTTGAATTATCTAAGTTTAACTCTCGTTAGTGATTCCATTTTTTTTTTTTAATGTTTTAGCCACCAAGTGGTGCTGCTAACCCTATTCTGATCCTTTTCGAAGGAAAATTTAAAATATGATAGGTCTCATGCTCACTTTGGCTGTTAACTGTGCTTTGTCTTGCATAGGACAGGTACTAGACCCCCTTTCCTAAATTAACTAATCAGAGACATCTTCAGGTACAAAGAGAAAGCGTTTATTTATTCCCAGCAGAGTGAGGCCCAGACACACCTAGGAAGCATCCCAGCTCCCAACATGTGCCCGACCTGACAAACTGTAAATAGAAAAGCTGGTTAAATAGCAAAAAACTCAAGTCTTTTCATTGAATGGACTAAAAAGGAAGTAGCCAATGGTCACCAATGTTGTCTGCTTCCTGTGGGTCATATCACTTCCTGTCACTTCCTGAAGCTGACCCAAGGTCTGACTTTGAGAGATCTCTAGGCTTTGAGATCATGTGACTTCCTGTAATATAGAGATCATGTGACTTAGGGCTAAGGTGTGATCTACTCCATCTCATAGACTTTTGTTTTGTTTTGTTTTTATTTATTTCATTTTATTTTTATTTATTTATTTTCTTTCTTTTTTTTTTTTCATCTCATAGACTTTCTGAAAAAACTTCACCTGGTTTCATTCAGCATCATCCATGTCCTGTCCCTTAATTATGTGTTCTGTAAGCCCTTATCTTGGGCCCTTCTCTTTGTTTTTCTTGGTGATTTTATCAGTTTTTCTAGGTTCAATTGTCTTTTCTATGTGGATCATTCTCAGTTCCTATTTTGATCTGAGATCCAGTCTGATTTCCCCTATCATGCATTTCCAATTCAATGTCCCATAAGTTTCTCAAATTCAATATGTCCAAAACAAGTCAAGTCATGTTAAATCAAGAATCATTTATTAAGTGCCTATTGTGAGCCAGGCATTGTAGTAAGCACTAAAGAGTAAAAGAAAGGTCAAAACCATCTCTGCCCTCAAGGAGTTTACAATCTACAAAACTCATTCTCTCCTCTTCTGTAAATTTCCTTTTTTTTTTTTTTTTTTTTTTGAGGACCACACCATCCTTCCAATTACCCAAATTTACAACTTTAAAGACTTAGCCTACTCTCCCCTTTCTCCTGTGTACCTCTGCCCCTCAACCCCATTTTACCTTCACTACTCATCTCTTTCTTTCCACTCACACCACCACTACTCTCATAACTATTTGCTTGGATTATTGATTGCAACAACTTCCAAAGTGAATTTTCAGGCTCTCTGGTCTCTACTCTATCCTACATACAAATGTTAAAATCATTCCTAAGGCACACAGTCCTCTTTAAGAACCCTTGGTGACCAGTTCCAGTTCAAATTCAATGATCTATGAACCTTCAGTAGTAAAGATGTACTAGCTGATTTTTTTTTTTAATTTAAAAATGTGAAATGTTAACTTCAGGATTAAGACTGACCCCTCCAAAAAAAAGTTTCAAGTACAAGAGAGAAAAATATCAGTTATTATAATAGCTCTGAGATAATGTAGCCTCCATGATAAAATGCATCCTGCTCAGTATTTAATTATCTTTTACACTCTGTTCCTAGCCTCCCTTTCTAGGCTTAATGGCCATAGCTCTCCTTCACAAAATCTGTTTCCTTCCCGAAGGCCTTTGCACAAGCTGTCCTTCATGCCTACAATGTACTTTCTCCTCACAATCTCCTTTTTGTTAGCTCTCCACAAAAAAATATTAGCTACTAGTATTACTAGGGAAGTTAGATGACTTAGTGGATAGAGAGCTAGGTCTAGAGTCAAGAAGATCCATTTTACTGAGTTCAAGGCTGGCTTCAGAAACTTGCTAGCTGCATGATTCTAGGCATGAAGCTTAACCCTGTTTGCCTCAGTTTCCTCATATGTCAAATAAATTAGGGAAGGGAATAGCAAATCACTCCAATATCTTTGCCAAGAAGATCCCAAATGGGGGGTATAATTAACTACATATTACTTTGATAATATGAAAAAGAAAACTAGAGGGGGAAAGGATGTCATACTGGGGAAAAGAGGACAAAAGTGGTAAAATAAGATCTAAAAAAAAAGGAGGTAAAAACAAGGTAAAATCTCTTGAAGAGGCAAAGAAAACCTAATATAATAGAGAGAAAGAGGGGAGGGAGATGAGCATTGTGTAAATCTTACTCTCATCAGGTTGGGTTCTAAAAGTGTATATCAGACACTTGATTTCACTTAGAAACTTGTCTGTTGCTAGAGGGAAGTGGGAGGGAAAGGAGGAAAAGAAAGGGATAAACTAATAGAAGGGGAAATAGAAGAATCAGGGGAAAGGAGTAAAAAAAAAGGGGGGGAGCGGATCTAAAGGGTAGAGGATTGTTTGGGGGAGGGGATCATCAAAAGCAAAGTACTGAGGAGGGGGAAGGGAGGAAGGGGAAAGGAAAGGGAAAAACATAACGGGTAAATAAGATGGCAGGAAATAAAGAATTAGTTATTCTAACTGTGAATGGGAATGGGATGAACTCTCCCATAAAGCGGAAGTGGATAGCAGACTGGATTAAAAACCAGAATCCCACAATATGTTGTCTACAAGAAACACATCTAAAACATAGTGACACATATAGGATGAAGGTAAATGGCTGGAGCAGAAAATATTATGCTTCAGGTGAACAAAAAAAAATCAGGGGTGGCAATCCTTATCTCAGATCAAGTAAAAGCCAAGATAGATCTAATCAAAAGAGATAAGGAAGGAAACTATATTTTATCAAAGGGTACCATAGATAATGTAGCAATATCTATACTAAATATATATGCACCAAGTGCAATAGCACACAAATTCCTAGGGGAGAAATTAAGAGAGATGCAAGAAGAAATAGATAGCCAAACTATTCTAGTGGCAGATCTCAACCTTGCTCTCTCAGAATTAGAAATCAAACCACAAAATAAAGAAGAAAGAAACTAGGGAGATAAACCAACTGTTAGAAAAGTTAGGTATGATAGATCTTTTTTTAATTTTTTTATTATTAATACTTTTTATTTGCAAAACATATGTATGGGTAATTCCTAAACATTAACCCTTACAAAGCTTTCTGTTACAAATTTTTCCCCCCTACTCCCCACCCCTCCCCTAGATGGCAGGATATCCACTACATGATAATTATGTTAGAATACTTAAGAAATCGAATATATGTATAGTTATTGCATCATTTTTTGTGCAGGAGAAATCATATCTACAAGAAAGAATAATCTGATAAAGGAAATACAATGCAAGCAAACTTCAATAGAGAACATGAAAATGTCATGTTGTGGTCCACACCTCACATCTCTCTCTCTGGGTATATATGGCTCTCCTCACCGAACCATTGGAACTGGTTTGAAGCTTTTCATTGTCGAAGAGACTCATGTCCATTAGAACTGATCCTCATATAGTATTGTTGTTGCCATGAATAATGCTCTCCTGGTTCTGCTCACTTCACTGAGCATTAGTTCATGCAAGTCTCTCCAGGCCTCTCTGAAATCGTCCTGCTGGTCGTTTCTTACAGAGCAATAATATTCCATAACATTCATATACCATAATTTATTCAGCCACTCTCCAATTGATGGGCATCCATTCAGTTTCCAGTTTCTAGCCACTATAAAAAGAGCTGCCACAAACATTCTTGCACATGTGGGGCCCTTTCCTTCTCTTATGATTTCTTTGGGATATAAGCCCAATAGAAACACTGCTGGGTCAAAGGGTATGCATAGTTTGATGACTTTTTGAGCATAGCTTAGGTATGATAGATCTATGGAGAAAGTTGAATGGAGACAGTAGGGAGTTTACTTTTTTCTCAGCAGTCCATGGAACCTATACAAAAATTGACCATGTGTTAGGGCATAAAAACCTCAAAATTAAATGCAGAAAGGCAGAAATAGTAAATGCATCTTTTTCAGATCATGATGCAATAAAAATCACATGCAATATAAGGCCAGGAGAAAATAAACCAAAAGTTAATTGGAAATTAAATAATCTAATCCTGAAAAATGAATGGGTGAAAGAGCAAATCATAGACACAGTCAATAATTTCATCCAGGAGAATGACAATAATAAGACAACATACCAAAATTTGTGGGATACGGCCAAAGCGGTTATAAGGGGCAATTTTATATCTCTAGATGCTTACTTGCATAAAATAGAGAAAGAAAAGATCAACAAATTGGGCTTATTATTAAAAAAAAACTAGAAAAAGAACAAATTAAAAACCCTCAATTAAATACCAAGTTGGAAATTCTAAAAATAAAAGGAGAAATTAATAAAATTGAAAATAAGAAAACTATTGAATTAATAAATAAAACTAAGAGTTGGTTCTATGAAAAAACCAACAAAATAGATAAGCCTTTAGTTAATTTGTTAAGAAAAAGAAAAGAGGAAAATCAAATTGTTAGTCTCAAGAATGATAAGGGAGAACTTTCCTCCAATGAAGAGGAAATTAGAGCAATAATTAGGAATTACTTTGCCCAACTTTATGCCAGTGTTTGATAATCTAAATGAAATAGAGGAATATCTACAAAAATATAGATTGCCCAGGTTAACAGAAGAGGCTATAAATTATCTAAATAGCTCCATATTAGAAAAAGAAATAGAACAAGCTATTAACCAACTCCCTAAGAAAAAATCTCCAGGGCCAGATGGATTTACATGTGAATTCTACCAAACATTCAAAGAACAATTAATTCCAATACTATACAAACTATTTGAGAAAATAGGGACAGAAGGTATACTGCCAAATTCCTTCTATGAGACCGATATGGTGCTGATAGCTAAACCAGGTAGGGTGAAAACCGAGAAAGAAAACTATAGACTAATTTCCCTAATGAATATTGATGCAAAAATTTTAAATAAGATATTAGCAATGAGATTACAGAAAGTCATCCCCAGGATAGTACACTATGACCAAGTAGGATTTATACCAGGGATGCAGGGCTGGTTAAATATTTAGGAAAACTATTAGCATAATTAATTATATTAATAACCAAACTAACAAAAACCATATGATTATCTCAATAGATGCAGAAAAAGCATTTGATAAAATCCAACACACTTTCCTATTAAAAATACTAGAGAGAGGGGCAGCTAGGTGGCGCAGTGGATAGAGCACCAGCCCTGAAGTCAGGAGGACCTGAGTTCAAATCTGGTCTCAGACACGTAACATCTGTGTGACCCTGGGCAAGTCACTTCACCCCAATTGCCTCAGCAAAAAAGCAAAAAAAAGAAAAAAAATACTAGAGAGTATAGGAATAAATGGGCTTTTCCTTAAAATGATCAGTAGCATCTATTTAAAACCATCAGCAAGCATCATATGTAATGGAGACAAACTAAAACCATTCCCAATAAGATCAGGAGTGAAACAAGGCTGCCCACTGTCACCATTACTATTTAATATTGTATTAAAAATGTTAGCTTTAGCAATAAGAGAAGAAAAAGAGATAAAAGGACTCAGAGTAGGTAATGAAGAAACCAAATTATCACTCTTTGCAGATGACATGATGGTATACTTAGAGAACCCTAGAGACTCAACTACTAGAAACTACTAGAAACAATTCACAACTTTAGCAAAGTGGCAGGATTCAAAATTAATCCATATAAATCATCAGCATTTTTATATATGACCAACAAAGTTCAGCAGCAAGAGATACAAAAAGAAATCCCATTCAAAATAATGGATGATAGTATAAAATATTTGGGAATCTATCTGCCAAGGAAAAGGCAGAAACTATACGAACTAAACTACAAAACACTTTCCACACAAATAAAATCAGACCTAATCAATTGGAAAAATATTAAGTGCTCATGAGTAGGCAGAGCGAATATAATAAAAATGACAATACTACCCAAACTAATCTACTTATTTAGTGCCATACCAATCAAACTCCCAAGAAATTATTTTACAAATCTAGAAAAAATAGTAGCAAAATTCATTTGGAAGAACAAAAGGTCAAGGATTTCAAGGGGATTAATGAAAAAAAAAAAGGCAGATGAAGGTGGCCTTGCTGTACCAGATCTAAAACTATATTATAAAGCAGCGGTCATCAAAACCATTTGGTACTGGCTAAGAAATAGAGCAGTCGATCAGTGGCATAGGATAGGTTATCAGGACAATCTAGGCAATAACCTTAACAATTTAGTGTTTGATAAACCCAAAGACCCCAGCTTTTGGGATAAGTACTCACTATTCAGCAAAAACTGCTGGGAAAATTGGAAACTAGCGTGAAAGAAATTAGGGCTTGACCCATACTTAACACCACATACCAAGATAAGATCTAAATGGGTTCAAGATCCAGATATAAAGAGTGATTTTGTAAGCAAATTAGAGGAACGCAGTATAGTTTACCTCTCAGACCTGTGGAGATGGAATAAATTTATGTCCAAAGAAGATCTGGAACTCCTAATTGAACACCAGATAGATAATTTTGATTATATTAAATTAAAAAGTTTCTGTACAAATAAAACTAATGCAGACAAGATTAGGAGGGAAGCATCAAATTGGGAAATCATCTTTACATTTAATGGTTCTGATAAAGGCCTCATTTCTAAAATATGTAGAGAATTGTCTCATATATATAAGAATTCAAGCCACTCTTCAATAGATAAGTGGTCAAGGGATATGAACAGACAATTTTCAGATGATGAAATTAAAACCATCTCTAGTCATATGAAAAGTTGCTCCAAATCACTATTGATCAGAGAAATGCAAATTAAGACAACTCTGAGGTACTGCTACACACCTGTCAGATTGGCTAAAATGACAGGAAAAGATAACAATGAATGTTGGAGGGGATGTGGGAAAACTGGGACACTGATACATTGTTGGTGGAACTGTGAACAGATCCAGCCATTCTGGAGAGCAATTTGGAGCTACGCTCAAAAAGTTATCAAACTGTGCATACCCTTTGACCCAGCAGTATTTCTATTGGGCCTATATCCCAAAGAGATCTTAGAGGAGGGAAAGGGACCCACATGTGCAAGAATGTTTGTGGCAGCCCTTTTTGTAGTGGCTAGAAACTGGAAACTGAAGGGGTGCCCATCAATTGGAGAATGGCTGAATAAATTATGGTATATGAATGTTATGGAATATTATTGTTCTGTAAGAAACAATCAACAGGAGGATTTCAGAGAGGCCTGGAGAGACTTGCATGAATTGATGCTGAGTGAAACGAGCAGAACCAGGAGATCATTATACACAGCAACAACAGTATTACATGATGAACAATTCTGATGGACATAGCTCTCTGCAACAAAGAATTGTCTCAAACCAGTTCCAACTGTTCACTGAAGAAAGCCATATACACCCAGAGAGAGGGATATGAAATATGGACCACAACATAACATTTTCATGATCTCTATTGATGTTTGCTTGCATTGTGTTTCCTTTCTCTGATTTTCTTTTTTCTTTTTTTTTCTTGTAGATAGGATTTTTCTTGCACAACTTGTAAAGTATTTCAACATTATTAACCTGTAGTGGACTTCCTGCCATCTAGGGGAGGGGAGGGGACTGGGGGTAAAAGTTGTAATGGAAAGCTTTGTAAAGATCAATGCTGTGGAACTACCCATACATATGTTATACAAATAAAAAGCTTTAATAAAAAAAAGAAGACCCCAAATGGGGTCCTGAGGTTGGAACACAACGGAATAACAACAAAAAGTATATGAAGATTGGAAAGGTAGGAAGGGATCAAGTGGTTAAAGAGTTTAAATGCCAAATGGAGGATTTTATATTGATCCCAGGAGTCCTAGAGTTTATTAGGATAGGAACATGAAATGGTTAGCCTTGGACTTTAGGAAGATCACTTTTATACTGAATGGAGGGTAGATAAAAGTCTGAGAAGACTTGAGGCATGAAGACTAACCAGAAGCTTATTGAAATAGCCCACACACAAGGTGAATAGTTTGTGTCAGGGTTTACTTCCATGTAATTTGTCACTACCACTCCCTTTGCTGATCTCCCAATGACATGGTTTCACTTTAAAATAATTGAGCTTCCAGTGTCTGGCATTCCCAGGTGATCTCTCTCACTTTTTTTTTTTTTCTTTTTTGCTGAGGCAGTTGGGGTTAAGTGACTTGCCCAGGGTCACACAGCTAGTACATGTTAAGTGTCTGAGGTCAAATTTGAACTCAAGTCTTCCTGACTTCAGAGCTGGAACTCTATCCACTGCGCCACCTAGCTGCCCCAAGCTTTTTATTTTCAAAACAAATGCATGAATAATTTTTCACCATTTACCCTTGCAAACCCTTGTGTTACAAATTTTCCCCTTCTTCCTCCCCCTTCTCTTCTAGATGGCAAGTAATTCAATATATGTCAAACAAACATGTTAAAAATATATATTAAATCCAATATATATATGTATTTATACACATATTTATACAATTTATACAATTATCTTGCTGCACAAGAAAAATCAGATCAAAAAGAAAAAAATAAGAAAGAAAACAAAATACAAGAAAACAACAACAAAAAGAGTGAAAATGCTATCTTGTAATCCACACTCAGTTCCCAAAAGTCCTCTCTCTGGGTGTAGATGGCTCTCTTCATCACAAGATCACTAGAACTGGCTCAGGTGATCGCTTGTTCAAGTATTAACGGGACTTAACTGTGCTTAGATTCTGAGTAAAAGAAGATCATGAGCATTCAGAGTTAATATCATTATCATCATCATCATTGCTATTATTATTAAATTTATTAGAACATTATTTTTAATTATTTTTAAAATACTATAAATAAAACTTAATAGGATTTTTTTTTAAATAGGGATGAAAATGTTTTACCATAGTGTATAACAAGAGAATACACAGGTTTGTTTTTGACAATGACTTCCAAGGTGCCCATTTTGCTATTTGCTGTTGGATTGAATTTTATTTTTTAGAATCCTCAGACTGTATTTTCTATCTATGAAAACCTGGAAGTGGATCTCAAGGACTACTGAGATTTCCTCAGATATTTTCTCATTAAAACAAGATTTGAGTTCTGAGCTAACTATGTGATTTAATCAGCCATGTTTTCACAAGAGGCTCTTATAATTAGAATTTACCTTTTCTATTTCTTTCTAATAGTACACTTTAGTTTTCGTAGTTAATGAGTCAAGAGTGTCACTCAGTCACATGTACTAAATTTGGAATTTTGCCTTCCAAAGATGAAAAAGCTAGAAATTCTTTTTTTTTTTTCTTCTTACATGTAATATTCCCTTATGTCCTTTCAGTCCTTCTCATCACTCCTTTCCCTCCTATGGACAGAAGATGGATGAAGGGTAGAAAATGCAGACAACCTTGGCATGTCTACCTATGATTTCTTATGTCTTTTACAATTCAAATCCAATGATTCTATGAGTCTTCATTTGTAAAGATACACCAGCTGATTTTTTTTAATTTAAAAATATTAAATGTTAGCTTCAGAATTAAGACTGGCTTATCAAAAAAAAGTCATAAGTGCAAGTGAGAATATCAGTTGCTATAATGGCTCATTCAAAACACAAAGTATTTATTAGCTTTCTATTGTCTCAATATATTTGTTTTCTCTTTCTGAGAACTATAGTAAAGAAAGTTGATATTGACTCAGGTAAATCTAAACAATTCAGGTAGATATAATCCTCCCTTCCTCCACAATTTACATTAGAAAAGTATCTAGTCAGGAAGATGTGTTGACCAATGGAATCTCTATATTTATTTGTGCATATAAATTATGCACACAAATAAATGTAGAGATTCTACTGCTATGGAATATAGTATATTCCAATATAATTTATATACTGTCTCAGGAACTCTAATTCTTGGTAGGCTGGACATTTTAACACCTTGAGTGACCAGAAAGCTTCATTAATGGTTTGAACATTAGTCTTGTGGACAATTTCCTGATCTTTTTGAGAAAAACTGGCTCAGACCATCTAGTAAGGGTCCTAGTATGTTGCTTCTAGCACATCAAAAAGCATATATATATAGCACCTATTGGTATCAAAAGCCTTGTGCTAAGTAAGTCCTGGAGGGGGGAAGTTAGATGGCTCACTGATCTGATTTCCAACATGGCCTCAGAAACTTACTAGGTGTATAACTTTGGGCAAGTCACTTAAGCCCTATTTTCCTCAGTTCCTCAGTTGTAAAATGGGGACATACTGGAGAAGGAAATGATAAATTGTCAATATTTTTGTTAAGAAAACTCCATGGGCAAAAGTCCAGGGAGTCATGTAGAATCAAACATGAATGAACAAAAGAAGAACTGAAGGAGTTCTAAAGTTTAAGATATTATTTCCTTAGGTTCATTGAGATTTACACTTTAATAGAGTATATGATAAATGCATAAGTAACTGACACAACATAAAAGTACAGTAGAAGCTTCTTACTACCTGTAAAAGAATTAGTTGGTCACTTTTCCTCTGTGGGTTATAGTTTCTTCATCTATAAATGAGGAAATTGGACTGGATCTCTAAAATACCTACAAGTTCTAGATCTGTAATCCTATTTTAGGAGAACTGTACTTTATCCAGCCTTCCTGAACAGAAAACCCATCTCATAAAATGTTAATGAGGCATTTAACTATATCCAAACATCCATCATTTTTACAAAGAATGAACTTATCTTAATGAATCAGAAAAGATAATCTCATTAGCTGATTTGATGGATGGGCACATGCCAATGAGAGACTTTTAAAAGACATTGTTAGTTTGAAGGAATGAAGGGTCAGGAGGGCTTTGGGATGGAGACTGCTACACAGGGGAAACTTTTCTACCTTCTACCACAACCCATCACACTAACCATTGTGGGGGGAAAATCACCCACCTCAGACAATCAATGGAGAAACAGGCAGAGCTCCAAGACAAAAAACACACTTTATTAGAAGAGTCTGGCTCCCCTCCAACCAAACTGACCTCAGACCTTCTGGATCTGAGGTGTCATCTTCCTTCAGGGCTCTATTTTTATAGGGATCTATTATTTTATACAGATTCTCTCTATCTCTATCTATCTATGTAGATATCTATGTAGATAGATAGATAGATAGATAGATAGATAGATAGATAGATAGATAGATAGATAGTATAAAAGTATACTAAAAATAGAACAATATTTCATTGATCACCATATAACGCATGGGCTAAAATATCAGTAGGGTCACAAGATGCAAAATGGGCAGTGCAGGAAATATTTTCATAGACTAGATGGTCATAAGATGGATGATCCTCCCTTTGGGCTGAGCAAGCAGAGATGGTATATCCTGCTGATCATGAGATAGATGACCCATCTCCTAGATTGGTCAAGAGGAAATAACACATCCCCAAGAACATTTCGGGGGAACTTAGGGGCTTTCCATCATACCAGTATGGAATGTGAGTGAAGCAGGATAAAGATACTTCATTTGATATTGTAGTTACACAATGTCTGATACACAAATATACAAATAATTCCTGTTATATAAGCATGAGGTCTGCAAAAAGTCTATCAGAATCTATATCCTTATACAAACTATGAATTATTTATTCTTATACTTACCATTGGATGATTGACTAGATGAATATTATTAAATAAATAAATACTACCAATCATTGCCCCCCATAAAATCATAATGGACTGATTAATACTGATTAGAGTTTGAGTAGGGGTCCCCAATAAATCAGCTTTCTCCCCATGATGTTTAGTACCAACTTGCCCAGAGGAAAACACATGTCATACTTAACAACAAGGTCAAGACATAATTAAGGGAGCAGAGAAACATGCTCCAGATAGGCATGGATACAGAAAAATAGTTACTTGAAAGATGAAGTAGCTTCAAAGAACAGGATCCCTAGTAGTAGAGAAGAGAGCTGGCTAAGAACTCATTAGAAAGTGAGAATTGACAGCCAAAAGTTGAGCTGTGGAGAGAACAGAATGCATCCAGTCAAATCTGTGTGATAATTCTAAATTAGTATCCACTCTTCCCATAGATGTCATATTTCTGGGTAAAGCACCCTACTTTTATGGTGGCAATATTTTTTATGCTATCTTGACTTGTTAATGGGAACTATACTAATAGAGGATTTTGAGCTTAATGTTAGGAGTGGAGACCCAAAAAGTTACCTCTAGAACCCAAGATAGCAATCTCCTTCTGGGGACCAATCCTGCAAGTCTGAGGGTGAGTTGGGGAAGTATTCACTGTGATGCTAATTAAAGACCGAGAGTTACCAACTAGGAAAGTTACCTCTCTTGGAGGACATAGGACAGAAGGTAAGAATTGAGCATTAGAATAATAAATAAGACTTCAAGAAGTGAAGAAAGAAGAAGTCATTCCAAATAGAGTAATCAACATAGAGATACAAGAGCATAAGTTATATTTAGGAGGCAGAAATTAGAGTACATAGAGAGGAAGAGATAGGGATGAAAAGATACGACCATGTCAAATTGTTGATGGTCTTGAATGACAAGTAGGTTTTTTTTTTAACTTTACTTGGTAGAAAAAATAAGACCACTGAAGACTCCTAAGTAAAAGAGTGACATGAGCTGTATATATGAAAAAGATCATCTTGGCGATAGTTGAAAGAATGGATTGGAGAAGGAAGCAAGTAATAGTTGAATTAATGGAGGATCTTGCAAAAGTCCAAGTAATTGTTAATGGGGAACCTGTACTTGGTAGCAGTAAGAAAAAAAATTAGGGAATATATGTAAAAGATGTAGAGAGGGATTCAGTAAGATTTTATAATTAATTGGATCTGATATAGTTGAGAAAAAAATTAATACCAAGGTTAAATATATGGAAAAGAGTATAACCAAGAGAAATGGTATAGTTAAAAGGAGGAAAAAGTTTAGTGCAGGCTGTTTTAGGTGCCATTGGGAGATTCAAATGGAGCTGTCCTCTAGGTAGCTGGAGGATCTTTGGAGCTCAGAAAAGAAGTAGAACCTAGAGACCTACATTTGGGAGAATGGTAAGATGTAGTTAATTGAAGCTATAGGATTAATGAGATTGCCAAGAAAAAAAGAATATACAGAGAAAAGAGGACAGATATTTGGGAATATTCATATTAAGAGATCAGAAAGATGAGGAGGCAGCAAATGAGATGAGTAGTAGGAGAAATGGGATAAGAATCAGGAGAGTACAGTGCCTTTGAAGGCAAAGGAGACTAAAGTATATTAACAATATCAGAAGATCCGAGTAAAGAAAGACAATAGATTTGGAGATTAGGAGAGCACTAGTGACCTTTGCTGATTGGGTCTGGATTCAGAAAGAGTGATCTTCCTGAATTTGTCAGGCCTCAGATAATTTACTAGTTCTGTTATTCTGGGCAAGTGACTTAACCATTTGCCTCAGTTTCCTCATTTGTAAAATGGAGAAGGAAATGGCAAACCACTCCATATCTTTATTAAGAAAACCTCAAAATGGGATCATGAGGAGTTAGACATTACTGAAACAATTAAACAGCAACAAAAATGGCTTTACAGAAAGTAGTTTCAGTAGCATGTTGAGAAGTAGTTAGATTGAAAAAGGTTTAGAAAAGAGTGAATAGTGAGAAAGATAGACAACATTTTTCTAGAAGTTTAGCAATAAAGAGAAAAAAAGAGAGGCAACAATAACTGGATGAAATAAAAGAGTCCAGGAAAGATTTTTAAAGGACATATTTTCTAGACAGATAGGTAGAGAAGGGAAGACCAAAGGAGCATAAGAAAGAGGGATACTGCTAAAATAAGTTTCTGGGAAATATTGTTGTTTGTCCTCCATTCTTTAAGAGGACCAATGTCATCAGGAGGGTGATGTCTTGACTTGCAAGTCAATTGGATTTAAGTGAGGAAGAGCGGGGTAAAGTCATCAGCCTCATTCTTTCCACAAAATCATCATTATTGGCACTAAGAGAGGGATTGGTCTTAGCAAGAAAAAAAGAAAAGCTCTTCTGAGATCAAAAGAAGAGAGGAGAGAGTATGTAATGATGCTGAGAAGTTTTGCAGATTGGAGAAGATTTCCAAAGCTGGAAAATTTGTCTTCTAAATCAAGCAGGAGGTAAATTCATCTGCCACAAAAAAAAATGTAGGATACAGTTGGGAGCAAGGGGAAATGTTTGAAACCATCACTGAGAGAAGGAAATAGAAAAAGATGGAAGAAACTCAGAGAGAAACTACAAATTAAAGGAAGTTGCTGTTAGTTCCTCAAGACTATAGCCTTTGTTATGTCAAAGAATCTGCACTGTAGGCTTGGGGAGGTGGAAGATGTCACAAAATAAAAAGATATCAGGTAACTGCAGACTCAGTAAGTCTCTCAAAGCTGAGTCTATTTTTTTCCACCAGGAATTGCTAATGAGCCAAATGTTTATTAACGTTTGAATGGTGGCTTGATTGCAAAGAATCTACAGCTAAAATGCAAGATTAATCAAAGGGACATTGCCCAATTAGCCATTGGGCTTTTGAAATAAAACTATTAACTGATAACTCGAGAATTTGTGGGAGCATTTTTTAGAGTCATTTTAAAATATGTATCAAATGTCAAACTATATGTTTATGAATGTGTGTTTCTCTCTCTAGCTATTTAATGTACAGGGTTTTTTTTTTTTTTTTTTTTTATGAATCTCCCCAGCTACTCTTGCCTTTCCCTTTGAAATTACTTTCCTTTTATTCTGGACATTGCTCATGTGAAGATATGTGTGTGTATAGACATATACATATATATATGTATGTATATATGTGTCTCTGTCTCACTCATCAGAATGGCAGGAAATGATGTTGTCTTTCTTTTGCATCCCTAACATTTAGTGTAGTGTCTAGCACATAATTGGTTTTTTAAAAATTTTTTATTAAAGCTTTTTTTTTTACAGAACATATGAGTAATTTTTCTACATTGACCTTTGCAAAATTTTCTGTTCCAAATTTTTCCCTCCTTACCCTACCCCCTCCGCTAGATGGCAGGTCATCTAATACATGTTAAATATGTTAAAATACATGATAAATCCAATCTATATATACATATCTATACAGTTATCTTACAGCACAAGAAAAATCAGATCTAGAAAGAGAGGGGAAAAAAAAACAACCTAAGAAGGAAAACAAAATGCAAGTAAACATCCACAGAAAGTATTAAAATGCTATGTTGTAGTCCACACTCAGTTCCCACAGGCCTCTCTCTGGATGTACACGACTTTCTTCATCTCTGAACAATAGGAACTGATCTGAATCACCTCATTGTTGAAGAGAACCATGTCCATCAGAATGGATCATCATATAGTCTTGTTGTTGCCGTGT
>JAJPUD010000012.1:1235632-1265786 GCA_023553655.1 Myrmecobius fasciatus | reverse complement strand
ATATGAGACAATTCTCTATATATCTTAGAGATGAGACCTTTATCAGTACCCTTAAATGTAAAGATGATTTCCCAATTTGATGCTTCCCTCCTAATCTTGTCTGCATTAGTTTTGTTTGTACAGAAACTTTTTAAGTTAATATAATCAAAATTATCTATCTGGTATTCAATTAAGAGTTCCAGATCTTCTTTGGACATAAATTTATTCCATCTCCACAGGTCTGAGAGGTAAACTATCCTATGTTCCTCTAATTTGGTTATAATATCACTCTTTATATCTAGATCATGAACCCATTTAGATCTTATCTTGGTATGTGGTGTTAGGTATGGGTCCAGCCTTAATTTCTTCCACACTAGTTTCCAATTTTCCCAGCAGTTTTTGCTGAATAGTGAGTACTTATCCCAAAAGCTGGGGTCCTTGGGTTTTTCAAACACTAAATTGCTAACATTATTACCTAGCTTGTCCTGATATCTTATCCTATGCCACTGATCGACTGCTCTATTTCTCAGCCAGTACCAAATGGTTTTGATGACCGCTGCTTTATAATAGTTTTAGATCTGGTACAGCAAGGCCACCTTCATCTGTCTCTTTTTTCATTAATTCCCTTGAAATTCTTGACCTTTTGTTCTTCTAAATGAACTTTGCTACTATTTTTTCTAGGTCTGTAAAATAATTTCTTGGGAGTTTGATTGGTATGGCGCTAAATAAATAAATTAGTTTGGGTAGTATTGTCATTAAGATATTTCATTTGTATACAACTTCTCCCATGCACACTCATGTTTTTGCTTTGGGGTTTTTTTTTTTTTGCTATGAAAAAGTTATATGTGGAACATTTTTTTCCCCATTATTGATCTCCTTAAAGTTTATTTTCCATTGGCTCCAAGGATAAGAACAATTTAGTACCTTGTCTTATATAATTCCAATCTGGTGGGTTTTTAAAAATTATTTTTCAATTAATAAGTTTGTTTTCTCTTTCCCTCCTTGCCACTTACCTGAAAGAACAAAACTGCTCCACCAAATATGTCTAGTCAAACCAAATTATCATTGTTGGCCTTGTCCAAAAATGCATATCTTGTTCTGCATATTTAATGTATTTTTGTCAGGAGGTAGCTTATCATCAGTCCTCTGAAATCATACATGGATCAGAGTTCTTAAGTTTTTCAAAATTGTTCATTTTTACAATGTTGTAATTATATAAATTGTTCTCTGGACTCTATTCAATTCACTTTATATCAGTTCATACAAGTTTCATAATTTCTAAGAGCACAGAAATATTCAGTAGCATTCACTTATCATCATTTCTTCAGTCAATTTACACCCCCTTGGCTTCATTTTTTTTTTTTTTGCCACCACAAAAAGCAGTGCTATAAATGTTTTTGAAATATGAGTCCTTTTTCTCTTTTAGTTCTTTAAGGTATAGGCCTAGTGATGATATTGTTGGTTCAAGTTGTTTCCAGAATGATTGGATCAATTAATTCATAGCTCTATTAGCACAATACTAATATGCCTGTCTTCCTACCTCCAACACTCCAGCACCTCCAACAACTGGATCTGGTTTTGATTTGTTTTTCTGACCATCTTTGCCAATTTGATCAGCCTCCTTTTCAAGTTTCCCATTTCAAATTAAAATTCAACAACTATCAAGCACAGTACATGACAAGACAAATTCAGTGTAGACCTATTTTAAATCAGTTCACTGTCTAAAAGTGAGGGTAAGCATGAGACAGGGTGGTATAATGGAAAGGACTCATCTATAGTCAAAACATCTGCATTAAGAGTCTTGATTAGTTGCTGTGTGGGAAAAAAAAAGGCAGTCTCACCAGAAGTGTTTTCTCATCTGTAAAATTAGATAAATCTATGATTCCAAATACACAAATGACTATGACATAAGAAGTGAAATGTATGAAGGAGAGGTGAAGAAAGTACTTGATAAATCTGAGGAAGGAAAAAGTATTTTTAATTGAAAGTAGTGAGGGGAAAAGTGGAGGAAGTTACAGAAGACTCTATGGATGAAACGGCTCCTGAATTCACAGCCTTGGAGGAAGAGGCCAGGTAATTAAGACCTAGAAATGAATACTAAAAGAAAATAGAATTCAGATCAAATACAATTTTTGTTGGTTCCAGATCACGGATGTTAAAGCACATTTCTCTCCCATATATTAAAAGTAAAACACATTTCTTCTCTATGAAAAGTAAACTAAATGCAGAATGTTGCGCGTTCTGTTTTTCACAATCACTATATGAGTTTTGCTTAACTTCCTCTCCCCCCCCCCCAAGGCAAAGACCTATGTGGGAGCAGATAATGGAATAGGATCATTGTGTCAACACAAAATATATTAATAAATTTTAAAGAATGAGATCTGATGGCCCATCTAAGTCCTTTGTCCCACTCCATCCCCCAAAACCTTACAAATTTTAAGGCAACAAAAACTGTTAAACATATTTATTATAGCTATCATTAGTTTTAGATACATTTATGATACAATTGTCTTTTCTAATATGGTACATATACAATTCATAGTAATACTGAAGTTCCTTTATTTATCTCTGTTTATTAAAACATACATATAACTGGCAGTGTGGGCAAATACATATACAATTTTTTCTTCTATAAAATGAGGGGGTTAGTTCAATTGATCTTTAAGGTTTACTGCAATACTTAAATTCTGTAACTTGGAGCATAATTTTATTATGTTCTTATAGACATTTGTTATTATATCTCTGCTCTTCTGACATATTGTTCATCATGTATGATCCTTGGCCTGGAACAGGAATACCAAATTTAATGTTATTCCCAGGGAAAATGGATTAAAGAATGATGGAATGAGAAGGGACCTCTGAGGTGATCTAGTCAAAGGTTCTGTTTATAGAAAAAAATTAAGTGATTTGTCTAAGGTCACACAGGTAGTATTTGCTATTTAGCAGAGCCAGAATTTGAACCTAGGATCTTTGTTTACCCAACATTGTTTCATGTAGTTTTAAGAAGAAGTATGATGGAAAATGGAAAATGCCTATATGCTAATACAAAAATATTGGTTCGGGATAGCTAGGTGGTGCAGTGGATAGAGCACCAGTCCTGAAGTCAGGAGGACCTGAGTTGAAATCTGGCCTCAGACATTTAACACTTTCTAGCTGCGTCACCCTGGGCAAGTCACTTAACCCCAATTGCCTCAGCCAAAAAAAAAAAAAAAGGACAAAAATATTGGTTCTATTAGAAATAAGTTACTAAACAGAGATCAGATTCAGCTACAGTGATAGTGCATAATATTTAGCTTTACATATAATTTTTATCTTTAAATTAAAATGTTAACCCAAAATTTAAATACCTTTTATTTTCAGTTGGAATACAAATAGCTAATATTCAAAGAAGGCTCTGAAAAGTCAATAAAGTACATTATGAAATTACAACCTGGAAAAATGTTATTTAAAAAAAAAATCAAAAGCAGTGTTGAAATTTTCTTTAGGTAATTTATTTTTAAATCTACCATGTTAACATAACTTAATATATTTTAGGAGCACATATGTATATTATGTTTCCAGAATGTAGAACTATGCAATGATTATACAATAACTAAATATTTAAACAGGATTATTCCTGAAATTTGTTGCAACTGCCATTTCTAAATTCACATGAGTCAGTCAGAAGAAAAATGAAGGCTGCTCTTTCATTTTTAAAGTGCTTATTTACCATATCCAAAAGTAATGACTTTCATGACTACTTAGCTAGGAAGCCACTACTTAGAATATCAAAGCTGTCATTCTCTAACTTTGGACATGTAAACTGGTTTTATTAGCATTAATAAAAGATGCTTTCAACAGTGTTCGATCATATGATTCTTCAAATCAAGATAATGCTATTAGGAACAGCATGGAAGGTGGCAGCTGAACAAATCCAGAAAGTTTAGGAATGGAGCCCAGGAAAGAACAAAAACTTGTTTTCTGTTCAACAGCCAAGAATCAGCCTTCTCTCATATACCATACATATAACTTAAGACATGAAAATGAAGTTTCTTACTGTTTTACCAAAAACGAATTTCTACAAAGAACAATTATACAATACATACATACAATAGCAAAATGAAAAAAAAAAGCATTAATAAAGTACTCTAACTCTGAAAACCTGAGAATAGTGCCAAATACTAAGCTACTTTTTAAAAAAATTAAACTGAACATTAGAAAATAGAATTAAAATCAAACTTGGTGGGAATTTCTAACTTCATTTCAATCACATCATATACATTTCACAGAATTATGAAAATTAAAGTATTATGTTAATATATTACTTGTTTTGAATCATTTAGTTTTGTGCTATCAAGCATTAGTAGTAAATAACAGAGTAAATTAAATATTACTACTGAGTCACTAAAGTGGCTTAGATTTCTCTTGTCTTATTCCGTTCTCCTCTTCAAACCCCATAACACATATCTATCCAGTAGTATGGATGTAAAGCTACAATTTTTAGAACATAATAATTATGGTTTTATTTGAATTAATGCTGTAATAAATCAATACGGTGACAAGCAGTAAAATTTGATTAAAAATGTAGTTCCCTTGTAACAAAGAACATCTTTTTGCCCCCAATTATTAAAACTTAAGTTACAGTAGTTGGACAATGCCAATTTGTCTTAAAATAAGGAAAAAAGATAACGTTAAATACTGTTTTTAAAAGGCAAGTAAGAACAAGGCAATTAGCATAAATCTTTTCCTTGATTTACATACTAATGTGCCTTAGTCTTTTATAAATTATTGGAAAAGTTTAAAGTTAAGAAGTTTCAAAAATTACTTTAATAAAAATAGAAATTTTAATTAAATATTGTATGCAGATGTCCAAGACATTAGATATAGCTTGGTAAATGTTGAATAGTACTATAGTGGATGGTACTGAAAGCTTTTGCTGAATTCCATTAAGCAAATGTGAAATAGTGGGCACACATTCTCCTTAGGGCTTAATTGAAGGAATTCTTATCCCTTATATTAAAAGGAAGCATATTTCCTTCTCTAGATCTTGGATGCAAATCACTAAGATTAACAAATAAAAGATTTGCTAATTATAAATCAAATATCTAGATTTCAAAATTGTTTTCCTGTTTGATATTTGGCCTATAAAGGGTTAAGTAGGAACCATCTGCTT
Organism: Myrmecobius fasciatus; assembly: GCA_023553655.1. Taxonomy (NCBI): domain Eukaryota; kingdom Metazoa; phylum Chordata; class Mammalia; order Dasyuromorphia; family Myrmecobiidae; genus Myrmecobius; species Myrmecobius fasciatus. The sequence goes on along the minus strand of JAJPUD010000012.1, from coordinate 1,260,655 downwards.
TTAAACAAAGACTACTTGTACATTTTATGTTACTTTACAAAAACACTGTAAAGTAGAAAACTATTGCTACACATGGCAACTACAAAAATCTTAACCCAAAAAAGAGACTCCAAAATAATTACTAAAAACTATGAGAAGAGTTTAGTCTCATTTTAAAATGAGCTTAAAATCCCTATGTAGTTCCACAATCAAGAATCTGACCTATTAGGACTTAAAAGTTCTAATTTATTTGGCATTCAATAATAATCAATAATGGTTCAAACATAGATGGACTTGTTATCTTCTTTCTGTGTGGGTTGCTTCCTCTACCACTTACTCATGGGATATAATTTCAGTTCAACTTTTTTTGGCTTTAGTTTGAATTTTCTTGAAAGGTAACGAAGCTGGTACTGGACTTAAGACGCTTAGCTAAAAGAATTAAAAAATAAAAGTTAAATTAAAGTCTACTCAATTTGATTACTGAGTACATTTATGAAAATGTCTATATTTTAAATTGGAATAAATATACTGCAAGTTCAAAAATGCATAATGAACCTAATTTCTTCATCCACTTCTAAAATATTTAACTGTCAGTGGCTTACTAGAAACAAAAAAAAACCAAGACAAATAAAAACAAAAAATTAATTAAGCAGGCACAATTTCTGTCTTCATAGATCATACAATGAAAGACAGTCATACCAACATCACCAACTACTTCAAAATTTCATAGAACTGCTATTTCCCATTACATGGGTATTTCTTCCATGCAGAAATGTGCACCTTTCCAGCCCATGTTTGCCTTCTCTAACTTCATTTCTGCTAATAAACTCTTCCCAAAGGTTTACCAAATGTGCCAAGTGTCTTTTCCTAGATCTCCTTATATTACATATATACTAAGCCATCAGTCTATGTATCCCTTGCTCTCTCTAGCTGACTAGCCCACTTTTTTTTTTTTTTTTGGATACATCTCTTTAATAGTAGTCTTTGTATGTCTTTTATATATATTCTTAACTGACAGTGCTGTAACTTATTCACTCCTATCATATCTCTCCATTGATCTTTCTTTGACTGGCTAATTCTGATTTCTTGAACTCCTTGGATTTGTACCCATATAATATCACCAGATCAAAAACATTTCTTTTTCAGAAAGAACTTTAGAACAATTGAAAAGTGCTGAGCAAGCTGCTCAATACTTTCTTCCTCCTATTTAATTCTGGGTTCATCTGCAATTATCTTACCAAGATGTATTAATGGATAGCTCTGTATACTTCCTCCAACCATATGATATAGTCTGAATATGTGTATTCTTCATCTACATGGTTCTTATAATTGTGGAGGTAGGCCAAATTCTTTGAAGTAATTAGGTATTTCATTTAGGATAAAGTTCTACAATGTTAAGTGTTTAATGTTATCAATCCAGTGCAGCTGCATATGTGAGCAACTAGAAATCTCTGTCTTTTGGAAGGAAATCATTCTTCCATCTGGAATCTGTGTTGATATCATCTACGACTACTATCATCATTACAAACATTTTTAATGAGTATCTATCTCATTTCATGTCCTGATTGGCATTAATAAAAAATTAACCAAAGTTTTCTCTGGTACCAGTCACTATATATCAGTCATTGTACTAAATACTGGAACACACACAAAAAAAAACAAAAGAGAGTCCCTCCTCTCAAGGAGCTCACTGTATAATGGGGAAGACAACATGAAAACAATTATATACAAACTATTAACAGGATAAAATGGAAATAATTATCAGAAAAAGACATTCAAATTAAGGCAGCTCAGGAAAGGTTTCCTGGAGGTGAGATTTTAGTTGGTATTTGAAGGAAGCCAGAGAAGCCAAAAGGAAGAAAGAAGGGGGAAAAGCTTTCCAGGGATGGGAAGAAGCCAGTAAAAATGCAGAGTTGAAAGGACTTTCTTCTTAGAATAGCAAGAAGGCCAATATCAGTGGATTATAAATATGTGGAAGGATACAAAATTTTAAGAAGACTGGAAAGTTTGGGGAAAGAAAGAGGGCTTAGAAAACAAGGAAATCTTGTAAGATGCTAATATATATACATACACACACATACATATATACATTCAGACATATTATTTATATGCACATAAATGAAAGAGCAGAAGGCTACATTTTGTTTTATTGAATTGAATGCTTATTTAGTCAATAAATAGTAAATACAATTGGATTTTATATTCTCTACATCTTTTAGTCAGTGGAATGACTATAAAAACACAATCTACAATAGAATGCCATTTGTGAAGGCCTGCTTGTTTATTTGCTCCTTTCTTCTATTTTTATCAAAGATGTCCTTGACTCATATGTAAATTGCTTAGAAAAAAAGATTTTGCAGAGAAGAAAGTAGGTATATGGTTCAAAAATTATTCACATCTCAAAATTTTTTGGTACTAATATGTGTTTATTTTTCCAAATAAGTATGTCTTTCAGATTATCTTCAGAATCAATGCCTCAATGCCCACAAAATTCTGTCATCTCCAGCACAGAACTAAATTGTTTATATTTAACCTTGTTCTAGGATTTTTCCATATTTGAGAAAATATAACACTAATAGAAAAGGAAATATACAGCATATTGCAAAAGAAGTTAAATGTAATCACTCCACTGTAATTAATGAAAAAAATGCTGGAGAAATCATGGCAGATATTTTCCATTTATCAGCTACTGTCCTCCTTTTAATTTCATCCTCAAATGCTCTTGAGAATGTCTAGATTAACTGGGATTTGTATAAAGCTTGCTGTAAACTTACTGCTTCTCACGGTTTTATGAAGGAACACCACTCATAATCTCTCCCTTCCTTCCTTCTATAATTTTGTAAATAAGTTTATGGTGGAAAATAGGTATGGCCCTGGGTTGTCATATCTCTAGCAGATCAGGAAAACAACTAGCTGAGGTGATTTTTGTCTCTTCAATAAAGTGACTACTTTTATAGGATTACAGATCTAAAACTTGAAGAGAACTCAGAAGTCTACCGAGATATTACAGACTCCTGAGGGAAATAGTTGACAGTCTAGGTTAGTACTCTCTTCTTTAGACATTTCCCATTTTTTACATTAATAAATTGCTTAAGTAACTCTTTTCATTTCTTAACTTTTTCATCTAATGTGATTTTGACTTTTGATATTAAGCTAATGCTTTGATGGTACATGAAGAACTGATTCAGAAATGACTGCTAGCTACACAGGTAACCAGTCAATTCAATTCTTTCAAGATATGGCCAATTTTATTTTTGTGATTTGGTGATTCCCATATCCAATATCCCCTCAAAAAGTCCTTTCTTTGATATTTTAAGTTGATGGCTCTTTTCAAATTAAAACATGATGATTTACCTTGAAAACATGGAAAGAGTGCTCCACTTAATTATCAGAAAGACCTATCTTTAACTCCATCTTTGACACTGGCTATGTGACTTAGCCTCTCTATACTTCAGTTTCTTCCTTTCTTTCTTTCTTTTTTTTTTTTTTTGCTTTTTGCTGAGGCAATTGGGGTTAAGTGATTTGCCCAGGGTCACACAGCTAGGGAATGTTAAGTGTCTGAAACCAAATTTGAACCCAGGTCCTCCTGACTGCAGGGCTGGTGCTCTATCCACTGCACCACCTAGCTGCCCCTACTTCAGTTTCTTTATCTCTAAAATAAGATAATAATCGTAGGTGCCTATCTCACAGGACTGTTGTAAAGATCAAATAGAAAAAAATAAATAGAGAGTTGTGCAAATTATAAAGTACTGTATATAAATTTAATACTTCTAAAGCAAGATCTGTGTGTTATGGACCCCTCTGGTGGTCTGAGGAAGCCTAAAGACATATTCTCAGACAGTTTTTAAATGAATAAAATAAAATATATGAGATCACCAAGGAAACCAATAATATTTAAATAGCTATCAAAATTCTGAAAAAAAAATTCGTGGACCTGAGTCAAGAATCCTTGCCCCCACAAAAATGCCAAACCATGTTGCCTGAAACCTCCTTAATTGCTACATCTAATGGCCTTTTCTCAACCCTCATCCTTTTTGACCTCTTTGTAGTTTTTGAAACTGTCAATCACCCTCTTCTCTCTGATAGGTTTTCATGACAGTGTTTTCTCCTGGTTCTACTCCTACCTCTCTGATTGGTCTTTTTCCTGTCTCTTTTGCTAGGTCTTCATTCACACCATTCCCATTAATAGTTGTCTTCTCTTTACCTTTTATATTGTTGATCTCAACAGTTCCCAGGAATTCAAATATAATCCCTATGCAGATGACTAATAAATCTAGTTGTCCAATCCTAACCTCCCTCCCATCCTTTAGTTTTCCTTCTCCAACTGTCTTTTTGGACATTCAGAAATGGATATCCCAGTCATCTTAAATTCAACATGTCCAAAAACTGAACTCATTATCTTCTCATTCTTCCTAATTTCCTTATTATTACTGAAAGCAGTGTCATCTTCCCAATCGCCCAGGCTAGGTATTATCCTCAACTCTTCATTCTTTCTTACCCTCCCTTTTCTGATCAGTTTCCACCTATTGTTCCTACTTTTGTACCATCTCTCATATGTACCCCTTTTCTCTTCTGATACTGTAATCCCCCCAATAGAAACCCTCATATATATATAGAACCTCATTCCTAAATAGTCTGACAGTTGGTCTCCCTGCCTCGAGCCTCTCACCATTCCAATTCCTATTCAAATTGATCTTAAATTACAGATCTGACCACATCTCTCCATTTAATAAATTCCAATAGGTTCCCTATTACCTCCAGGATTAAACATAAAATCCTTTTATTGGCTTTTAGATCCGTTAACAACTTGGCTCCTTGCTACTTTTGTAGTTGTCTTATACCATACTCCCCTCCAAATAGTCTACGATCCAGCTGATCTATGTGATCAATAACTCATTCCATCTCCCTATTCCAAGCATTTTCCCTGGCTGTCCCTCATATCCAGAACATACTCCCTTCTGATCTCTGTCTCCTGGTTTTCCTGGTTTATTTCACGTTATAACTACAGTCACACTGCCTTTACCAGTCCTCCTTAATCTTAATGCCCTAATGTCCTCAGTGTACTCTGTATGCCTTGTTTGCATCTTGTCTCCTACATTAGACTGTGTATTTCTTGACAAGAAGGATCACTTTAAAAAATTTTTCTCAGTACAGTGCCTGGCACATAGTAGGAACTTAATAAATGCTAGATGAATTGATTGACTATACATCCTCATCACCCCCTCCCACTGGAAATCAGGCAGAGTCTACCTCTGGTACCCTTGGCTCTTATATATGATTTCACCTTATCTCATCCCAAAGCAAGCCACCATACCATTTCTCAAACATTTTTCAAACATGCCACCATATGTCTTCCCTTTTCCCTCAATCTCCCTTTTATTTATTTTCCCCATTAAAATATAAACTCCTTGAGACAATCTTGCTTGCTTCTATTTGTATTCCCACTTTTTAGCAGTATCTAGCATATAAGTGCCTAAGAAATGCTTATTCATTTATTCATTTTTTGTGTTACTTACGCAGAATGAGTTTTCTTTTCTTTTGCTCTGAGTGAAGAAAGCTACTAAGATAGAAAACTACTGGTAAAAAGAGAATGAACACTGAAACAGCAATTACAGGAACTGTATCACTGCAGGGCACTGTACAATTGAAAGTTCGACTCCAAAGTTTCCGAGTAATGTTCATCTGAAATTTTTAAAAATAATATTATGAAACCATAGTAAATATTAACATACATAATTCATGCACTCTTGGAATTTTTTTTTGTTTTGATCTTATTTGCAACCTACAAATTTATTGACAAATAAAATTTAACCTAATAGAGAATTAAACTTGGTTTCTCTTTATTTTATTCATGCTATCATAAAGAAATTTCAGTGTCCCAAGTTCAAAATAAGGATCAAAACATTCTAATCCTAATCATACCATTTTAAAGACTTTGGATTTCAAATTCAGGTAAATAAAACTGAATAATAAGAATACACATATTTCCTGGTTTTTTCAGGAGTTTTTTAACCATGATAAGATGGTAATTTTACCAACTTAAATATCCAAATATCTTCAAAATTTCATTTTCCCCTTCTTTGATACTACATTCCTCACAGAAGTTTCAGTCATTGATTTTTTCAATTTCAGTTGACATTCACTATAAACCAATTTTGTATTTATCCCAAGGCCTAGGAGAATGATGTACACATAGTAGGCACTCAGATATTTGCATTAATTGATGAAGTAACCCTTTACTAATGCACATGCACCATCTAGTGGTAGAATGTAATCAAGTTTTCCATTGTCGGGAAAAAAATTCTTTTTATTTTGTAAATCACCTAATTTCATGGGAGGTATTATAGCTACAAAAAAAAAAAAAAAAATTAGGGACTATATCAACTTTAAGTATGCTGGAAACAAAAATAAAGCTGTACAAAATTGTTAGTAAAAATAACATGTCATTTCAAAAGAAAAACAAAATACAGGTATAAAACTCATTGCCCACAAAATTCTAGAGAGGAAGCAGATTAAAATATAAGTTGGAAATATTTAACAAAATCATTAAAAATATGATAAAATATATGTTAATTTCTAGTTTGCTAAGTTGATATGTGACCCTACAAGGATCCACTTCTATTTGAATTTGACATCTCTCTGTAGGAAAGAATTCTAGTCTCAAGAACAAGCTCTGCTAATGTGAAACTAATTGCAGAGAAGACAATGAACTCTGGGAACCTTAGTTTTTTCATCTGTAAAATGTGGACAATAATATTTTAACTACACTTCAGGGATTATTGGGAGGAAAGCACTTTATAAACTGTGAAATGAATCACTACATAAATGAGCTAATATTCTAGCAACATGAATTTAAACAATATGGACATTACTGATTAGACCATAAATAAAAGGGTAAGGGGATCCCAGATTCTATGTTAAAGCCATTACTTTTATATAACAGAACCAAAACACTTACTGCATCTTCCACATCAATGCATAGATGTGTTCCAGGGTCAGCCTTATTCTCGAGTTCATTCATTTTTTGCATCTCACTATACAATGTACTCAGGGATTTGTATATTTCCTGGCAGTTTTTGCACACTTCTGTGTAATTTCTTTGCTGGAGAAAACTGGCCAAATCTCCCTAAATAGAGCACACATTATATAAAATACATGTTAAAATTTTAAACATCTGTGATTTCACTAATATCCTCTAACCTTAAAAAAACTGGGGCTATTCTATCCTTTAGTACATGGTGAATTGCTGCATGCACCTTATACTCAACATTCCAGTGACAAATGTCTACAAAATCAGCTAGATTGGTCCTTGAACCTACAGTTTTTGAGCCAATTCTTAGAAGTTCTTTCAGTTCGGAGTTTTGGTGTTTTCTTTTTAGAACCCAGTCTCAATTCTATATATACACATAAAAAAACAAAAACAAAATAAAAAAAAACTTACTTCTTTGAAAAATTGGCTTTCTTTTAATAAATTCGTTTGGGTTTATTTGTTTATAAAGGGATATTCAAAAGTCAAATGGATTATAAATTAGCAGTTTCCTTTTCAATTAGAGGAAAAAGAATATAAGTAATGGAAGATTAAGAAATGCTTATTTTAAAGAACCACCTGTACTTGCTACATCCTTTCCCTTCTCTCCTCTTCCTCCACCTGCTTTTATTGTGATTTGTTTTTTTATTAAAGCTTTTTATTTTCAAAACATATACATGGATAATTTTTCAACATTAACCCTTGAAAAATCTTGTGTTACAATTTTCCCTACCCTTCCCCCAACCTCTCCCCATATCTAATATATGTTAAACATGGTAGAAATATATGCTAAATCCAATACATGCATACATATTTATACAATTATCTTGCTGCACAAGAAAAATAAATCAAACAGGGAAAAAATGAGAAAGAACATAAAATGCAAGCAATGACAAAAAGAGTGAAAATGCTATGTTGTGAACACTCAGTTCCTACACTCCTCTCTCTGGGTATAGATGGCTCTCTTCATCACAAGATCATTGAAACTGATCTGATTCATCTCATTGTTGAAGAGACCCATGTCTATAAGAATTGATCAACGTATAATCTTGTCATTGCTATGTACAATGATCTCTTGGTTCTGCTCACATCACTTAGCATCAGTTCATGTAAGTCTCTACAGGCCTCTCTGAAATCAACCTGCTCATCATTTCTTACAGAACAATAATATTCCATGACATTCACATACCATAATTTATTCAGCCATTCTCCAACTGATGGGCATCCACTCAGTTTCCAGTTTCTTGGTACTACAAAAAGGGCTGCCACAAATATTGTTGCACATGTGGGTCCCTTTCTCCACCTGCTTTTTTAACATACCTCCTCTTCAGGTACTTAACTCCTACTACTACTATCTGGTTGAAGAAGATGATAGTGGCTTTTATCTCTACTACCCTAGCTACATACTGGAAAAGGCCTCAGTTGGTATTTTGCTCTCAGAGCAAGATTTTGAATGATAGAGCCACTACAGTCCCTGATAGGCTAGAGTAGTAGAACTAGAGAAGTTTCTGTGTTCCTGTTCCACAGGCAACAGGAGCAGTCACATTTAGGAAAGACATAAAACAGAACAAAGTAACATGAAAGGATGACTTCTAATCCTGTACATGAAACAATATTAAAAGTTGGCGTTCTACAATATAGAACAGTAACACTGAATACATAAAAGTACTAGTAGCTTATTCTTCCTGAAGTGAAACGCTTATTGTAGTTAATGATAACATATGCACCAAATTAAGAGGTTTTTATTCATTTAAATCTTCAAGAAATTAGCAATCACAAAACAAATCTAGCTCAAAATTTGGTGTTTATCTCCTTCATAACCAACCACTGAGCAGAAGAATAAGTTGAACAATATTGTTCTTAAGAAATAAAAGATGATGACTAAATTTTTGGCAATATATAATACAATCATCACAACAGGACACTGAACTTTTCCAAATAACCTTGAAAATCAAAGAAAAAGACTGAAAAGGGAGAAAATTATTTACTAATAATTGCAACTTTAACAAAATTTCCCTTATATATAAGTTATGAATGGTTTGTGCTTGCCAAGCCAATTAGTGGTATAGAAGCCTCAAAACCATAGTTGTTTTATATGTATGCTTCATGTATTCTCTATAATCTCATAGATTAACTGAGAAGTGTCTGCTCTCCAGAGTTACTTTTGTATTTTCCAAAATCAAAGGCATTTTCTGGATTCTTATCTATACTTTTTAATATTTCTAAAGAAGCTATTGTTGTGGCTTACTTTTTCTTGGGTTATCTTTCCACTTGGCATTTTTGTGATAAATGTCTGCTATCTTTTGCTTCTTGCCCCACCTGTCTGACCACTACTTGGTATCATCTATTGGATGATCATCCAGATCCTGCCCCATAACTGTAGAACACCCCAAAACTCAGTCCTGTATCTTCTCTCTTTACATTCTCTAGGTGATCTCATCAACTTCTATGTGATTATTTTTATGTAGATGACTCTTGGGTCTATATATCAAGCCACAGATTCATTTTCCCTTGAGCTATAATCACAGATCACAATCAACCTCTTTGTGTATATGCATGTGTGTGTGTGTGTGTGTGTGTGTGTGTGTGTGTGTGTGTGTTTGTGTACATCACCAACCTCTTTAGGAAAATTTCAAATTAGAAATCCCATACACATTTCAAATTCAACTTGGTCTAAAGAGAACTCTTTAGCTTTCTCCCAAATCCATCCTTCTTCCTTCCTTCTCTATTTCTATCTATTACCATCCTTCCCATCTGCCAGATTCACAGCTTGGTAATTCTTGATTCCTCAGTCTTTATTCTCCCCTACATAACCAATCACAGAAATGGAAGATAGAATGCAAGAGAGCAAATCGGTATGGCTGGATGATATCATGAAAAGGGGAGTAATATAAACCAAATCATGAAATAGTCACATGACTGCTAATTTCTTGAAGATTTATATTGTGCCCTCAACAGAAATAGGGAAATTTAGTAGAGGGGTAAGTTTCAGAAATAGAGAAAATCTTAAGTTATATTATAGACTTATTGAATGTGATGTATCTTTGGGATGTCCAGTTTGAAATGTTACATATGAATCTGGTGATATGGACTAAGAGTTAATTTCATCAAGAGAAAAAGAGTTAAGTTATAAAAGAAGCACACCCGCACATAGGGGGCAAGTCTTAAAGCAAAGAAGAATGAGAACAGTGTAAGGAAATTTTGTAACAGTAATAAATACTGAAGAAAGGTCAAGAAAGATAAGGATCTATAAAAAGCCATCAGACAACTCTGGAAAAAATAGTTTCAGATGAATGATGAATTTGGAAACCAGACTGAAAACAGAGGTGAGGAATAAGTGTGACGAGAGGAGAAAGTAGTGAGTGTAGTTTTTTTCTAAGAGTTTGGCTAAGAAAGGAAAAGACAATAGACAATAGCTTGAGGGAAATGATAAGATTTCGTTTTTTTAAAGATTGGAATAGAGACACCTGAACATTTCTGAAGGCAGAAGTGAAAATACAAATAGAGATATTAAAAATTAGAGAAGATGAGTAAGTGGGCAATCTACTGGAAAAGATGGGAGAGTAAAAAAGCAAAGGCACATGTAGTGGGGTGGATGCTGGCCAAGAAAGGGCCGCTTCATTGTTAAAATTGGGGAAAGGAGAAGAGAGTGGAGGGTAATGTCAAAGAGTTTAAGGATGAAGAGAAGGAGAAAAAGAGGGAGTTATTGGCCTCAATTTTTTAAGAAAAGTAAGAGGTAAGATCCTCAACTAAGAGGAATGGGGGGGGGGGAAGAGGAGGTGTGAAAATCTTATGAGAGAAGAAAGGTTTGGAGTAGTTTCTAAGAGGAATTTGACAGGATATCAATTAGGGATAAATACCTGGTGAGGGTCTAGATGATATTAAGCAATATTAATTTGTAGTGTGCCCAGTAAGCTCAGTTATATTTATGCTGCATATATTTTATATGTATTTGTTGTCTTCCCCCATTAGAACATAAGCTTTTTGCCAACAAGGATCGTTTCTTTTTATTTGTGTCCCCATAATACCTAGTACAGTACCTGGCACAAAGTAGCCAGGTTTATTTTTATTGATTGCTATTAGAATGTAATATTACAATATCATGCCAGTTACTAGTAGAATATCCTTTTAGGCATAGCTTAACTTATTTTACAAAACAAGCTGTCAACTCCACAAACTTATCATCCCACATATAAAACTTGGCCTAATCTGTGCTAACGCAACCCCAAATATTCTTGATCAGAGCTAAAGAAGATTCAAATATATTAGTGCTACATTAAATATAATCTACCTTTTCTCCCCCAAGTAAAAAGTGATAAAAATTCCATCATCTACTATTAAAACATATGTAAAAGAGAATGCTAAAGGGTGCTTAAAATCCAAAAAGTAAATATTAAATGTGAGAACATAAATTCTATTAGTCCTCTATCTTTTCTGTTCCCTAGATTGATGCTTTTTCTTCACAAGTTCAATGTTGTTGAACCTAGTCTGTTCAACTATCTGATTTCTATTCCTTTAATTCCTTTATTTGGCTAGAGGATCGGACAGGATTGTAAATTTAGAGGTAGAAGGAACTCGAGAGTAATCTAGTTCAGTGCCCCTTCATTTTATAGAAGAGGAAACAGAGAACCCCAAAAGTTTCAAAGTCAAAATACAAATTAAAGCTTAGAGAAATGACATCCACTAACTGAAAGAGCATAACGTTTAGCTCAAATACCATCTTCATGAAGCTTTCCCTGAACTCTCTGAACTGAATGTAATTCTCTGAATCCTCAAAAGCACATGACACATATTAACATTATGTAAAATGGGAACTGTTTCTAAAACCATGTCAAGGAAAGTTACTAACATAAAGAAAATAATTAATTTACTAAACAATTAAACACATATATCTAACACATATACACTGAAGTTACTATGTAGTGAGCTGAATGTTATCCTCAGTAAAAAGTTAAAAATACCTGAAGGTTATGCTCAAAGCATGTCAAAGTATGATTGAACAGTTCAAGGAACTTAATTGTGCTGTTTGATAGTTCTTCACTGTTATTCGTTAAACAATCTGTATTTAAAAAAAGGCACAAGGTACATTATTTTCATATTTTATTATACAAAAATTATTTAGCCAGTTTTCATATAGTTGGTATAGTCACAGAATATTCTGAATTGTATATATTAAAGTAACAACTTAAATATCTGATGTCATCAAGGAGTAATATATTTTACACAATGAATTTTCTTGGTAACTTTTCCCTTTCAACAGCAACATTTTCTACCTAACCACTTTTAATAGAAATCTTTCTAATATATATACTTCTTACACACTTCTTTAACAATAAAAGCAGAATATTCTAAAGTTTAAGCAGTTCTTTAAAATTCAGGGTTATTATGAACATTAATTATTCTACTCTATTTTCCTGCTTTGCAAATGTAAAATTCTGATTACCACTCAAAACTTTTCTCTTTCCTATGATATTTCTATTTCTTCACTACTAGCTGTCAGTTTTTTGCTGCTGTCAATGTACCTGTTTCTAGTATTAACTCCACTTTTAATTAACTTGGAAACCAGATTACTTGGCACATGACTTGAATTGAAAAAGCTAGTTAGAAATATGTTTAAATAAGAAAAAAAGACCCTTGACAAGAATCTAAGGGGCTTTGCTAAAAGTATGATTTTCATGCATGCCATTTAGCTACTCAAACACTTTTTTTTGGCTTACTCTATGGCTCTCATTTGTATTCTAGATTAACCAGATAAATGATCTACAAATAAGCAATGTATTATTCTATCTTATATAAATGGGTATTATGTGTAAATAAGTAGTTTTATACTTTTCCCTCCTTTTCTCTCTACTAACTCCATCATTCTAGCCCATTTAAAACCTAAATAAGTACTTTGAAATCCATTTAACATTTTCAGAATTTCACGTTTATTTTGTAATTACATTTAATATTTTACATTTTGCACTTTTTTGAAGCACTTTTTCATTTAGTTCTCTGATTACCTTTGGGCAAATCATTTACACTCTCTAAAACCTAATACTCTAATAAATAATCATATGACATCAGTAAACTAGATGATGATTGAGATGATATTCAACTCTAACATGCTGATATGTGATAATTATCCTTACAATTTACTTGCCTGCAAAGTAGGTAGAATATAACCTACTTCTGACAGATGAGGAAATGGAGGCATAAAGATTTGCCTAAGGTTGTAATTTAACTAGTTAGTGACTCTTCTAACTTTGATTCTTCGTATTGAACTATATTGCTAATTATTTAGAACTTATAATGAGAACAGGTCAATTAAGTAGTTTCAAATAGTTAAGTAAAACTTGTATTTACAATTCAGAATCATGATAACAATATTAAATGGAAATAATTACTTACTTGCACAATTTGCTTCCTGCCATGTGGCATTAAAAAATTCAGACAGAATCACTACAATCTGCATCCTATCTGACATCAATAGATTTTTGGCGCAATTATGGCTCTCCGACATATTCTAGAATGAAGAAAAAAGGGGGAAAATAGGAAAGTAGAACAATATATTCCTTTCAATTAAACACACCACAAAACTGAATAAATCTCAGAAAGCAGAGAAATATGACTCTACTATGAAACCTTAAAACAATGCTCTACAGAAACATTTTCTTAAAATGTTTGAAAAACTACAATAACAAACCCTATCCAACTACCTTTTACATTTTTATAAGCTTCTCTCCTATTTTTAGTATGGAGTGGCCCACACAAAAATAGCATTATTTAAATTGATAGCACATTAAGAAGGCTGTTTTTAAAGGGACATTTTCTAAATGGTTTCTTTTAAAAATTAAAAGCACAAATGCTTGTACAGAAAAAGTCTTTGCTTCTCAAACATTTTGTTGCTTCTATATGTTAATACCAAAATTTAATTAAAATGTGGTGACTGAAAAAAAAATGACTGAGTTATCACAAAAATGACTTTAAAAAAGGCATTTGTTTTTATCTTCAACGCCACGATCTGCTTTTTGTTCTGTCACATAAACCAGAAGAAAAGATGATGAAATTTAAAAAATTTTTTCCATAGAGCATTTTAATAATAATGGAAACAAACTTTACGGATAGTTATAATTTCCTAAATTAGTTTATGCTTGTCTCTCTGCTCATCTTAATCCTGTCACTAAGTCTTTAATATTCTTCCTTAATAAAACCTCTTATGGGTATACCTTCCTTTCTACTCTATCATCATGATCCACACATGCCCCTTCACACTCCAGACTTTGAATTATGTCATTAGTCTCCTAACTGATCTCCCTGCCCTAATACATTCTACTCAGTGTCAACCAACCTAATGTTTTGAAATACAGGATTTGGAACCAAGAATATGAGTTCAATTCTGCATACTACCTGTCATACCTAAGGTTTCATGCCTAATCTTTCTGAGCCTCAGTTTCTTAATTTTTTAAATACAGTAGTAATGTAGGTATATATTTTTGCTAAAGTCTCTGGTTCAGAATTTTATATCCTATTATTACACTTCCCCACATGTTAACAGACAACTATGGTAAAAAGAGCACTGGACTGGTAATCATAAGTGAGTAGTGTTCAAATCTCTCCCTCCAAAATTAGCTAAAGGATCCCGAGTATCAGAATGAGTTTCTTCAAGCATAAAAGGGGATAATAATACTTGAAGTACTTACCACTTCTTAGGGTTCTTGTAAGGAACCAATGAGATCATATAAAGTAAAAATGTAAAAATTCTAAATAATGTTAGTTATTATTATTATGAATTATCTTCAACTCTAGTCAAATTAGTCTACTCATATGCTCTAAACATGTCATTTGCATTTCTCTTATCTTTACACTTACTACTTTCCCCTGAAAGGCCATTCCTTCAACTTCTTGACCTCTTATCTAAATTTATATTTCTTTTAAGGTAAATTCTATCTTTTGTGAGAAGCCTCCCCTGACTATCTCTTTTTCTTTTTCTTACTTATTTTCCCTTGTATGAAATTATTTTTATGGGGAAATGAGATTTGATTCATAGACTCTTACAAGAATGATTGAATAATAGCCATCATCATCTATATAACACTTTAATGTTGGCAGTGAACTTTACACATATTTTCTAATTGGATCTCCAAATTCTCTGAGGTAGGTATTGCTATTCCCATTTCTCACTGTTTCTTCCATACGACATGCCCTCTTTCATCTCCCTATCTTTGTAGAAATTATTCTCTATGAATGGAATACACTTTATCCTCACTTTTGCCTCTTAAAATCCCTAGGTTCCTTCAAGGGGCAGTTCAAGTGCTATTTCCTACATAAGACTTTTCGTGACACCCCCAGCTATTTCAATATTTCTCTAAAACTTATATTTATTTCTATATATTTCTATGCAAACAAGCTGTACACATTCATATGTCAAACATAAGCTTCCCAAAGGCAGAGGCTATTTCATTTTTCACTCTATGCCCCTTGCTCAGTACAGCATTTGGTATACAGTAAGAGTTTAATAAATGCTTATCTACTGATCTTATAAATGAAGGAATTAAGGCCTAGAGAGGTGAAATTATTCATGATTATATGACTAGTAAGGCTGGCTCGTAAGACAAAAACCAAGTCTCTCCTGACTCCAAGACCAGTACTCCTCTCATTAGAAAACAACTGTTATAATAAAAATAAGAGTTACAACTGTCTTTAGAGGCAAAAGTGATGGTGGCTTCCATGGTCTAAGTGAAGAGCTGTAAAAAATTAAATGCTAGGACTAGAATGGTATATGAGATGAAAGAAGAATGGGAAAGGTATAAGTATATGTTGAATGGCATGTAAGGAAGGAATGGCAGGATTTGTTGCCCCTCCTTTACCTTCTAAGATATGGGAAGGATTCTTTGGGATTGAAGGTGATAAAGAGCATAAATGAAACAAGTGGATATGGAAAGAAGAAGAGCAGAAAAAAAAGGTTTTTACTCTAAAATCCACCAACCCAGAAATCAGAAATGGGTACTAGGCAAGAATCTGGGGTCTCCAACTAAGGAAGGAGGGTAGACCAAAGCTAACTATTGGAAAGAGAACATAAAAATATACACAAATTATATATAAATTAACATTTTGTGTGTGTGTCAATTGAATCACTTCAGCTGCATTGGTTTTGCTTGTATATTTTTTTTTATTTTAATGGGAATTTTTAACTTTCTCTTTCGTAATCACTTCCTTATTGGTTTAAGAATTCTCTTCCCAGCTGTACTTGTGAAATACCTCCTTTTCCTCTTTATTTATGATGTGGCCTTTTACATTTAAGCCAAGAATGCATTTGGAACTTAGCATTATATAAGGTGCTGGTCCAAACCTATTTTATTTACTTATTTATTTTTTCAAACCTATTTTATTATGAAAATTATTATATTTACTACTTTATAGGTTTACCAGAAGTTCTAATCAGATAGAGTATCTTTCCTAAAGTCGATTATACTCTTGGATTTATGACTTGTTTCTGATTCTTGCTGTTTCACACACATGACATTCCATCTTGTGCTTTTGCAAATTGCCCCCTATGAATGGAATTAACTCTGTCCTTACTTCTGCCTCTTAGAGTTCCTAAATTCCTTTAAAGCTCATTTCAAGTCCATTTTCAACATAAGTTTCTTGTACTAATCTACTTACCTACTTTAAAAGCAGTATGAAATAATTTTGGCAATCATAGCTTCATAAAATTTTGAGGCATAGAATTAACTTCTTCCTTGAAAAAAAAATTATTTCTCTTGTGATCAGAGACTTTTTGTTTCCCCAAATGAATTTTGTTATTTTGTTCAGTTTTATTAAATAATCCCTGGGTAGACTGGTAAATCTACCTACCAGTAGAACCACTTTAATAAACTAAGAGTTTGCTCTTTAAAATAATTTTATGATGACTCATTTGGTAAAGCCAATAACCTCCCAGCAAACAATCTGTCTTTATTATAAAGTCATGTATGCTCTTTTTACTTAAAACATTGTACACAAATTTACTGCCAAGCAATTCAATAATCCACCTCTATCCCTTAGTGTGTGACCTTAGAGACAGCTAGATAGCATAGTGGATAGAAATCTGGCCTTGGAATGGGAAGACTTGAGTTCAAATTTTGCCTCAGACATTTACTATGTGATCCTGGACAAGTCACTTCTGTCAGCCTCATATTTTTCATTTACAAAAAGAGGATAACAGATTGTTGTGTAGATAACATGAAACAATAATACATAAAGCCTTTTGTAATACTCAAAGCATTTTCTATATATTAACTATTATTAGGCAAGTCACTTAGGTTCTTCAAATCTCAGTTCCTCATCTATAAAATGAGGAAACTGGACTAGATAGTTTCTAAGGTTCCTTCTAAATCTATGATCCTATGATCTAAGGGGAAGGAGTTGTAATGATTGTCTGGCTCATAACAAAGTTTTGTTCCACACTGGGATTCAGAGCCTATTTCTCTAGATATTGGGAGTTGGAGGCAAAATAGCCTCTAAAAATCTACCAGCAAACTGTTCTCTCAAAATATTCTAAATTCTTCCTCTCTATGCTTTAGCACTAGCTAGCTGTTTTCCTCATGTCTAGGAAGCGTTCCCTCCTTACTTCTGTCTCTTGGAATCCTTATGAGAAGCCTTTTTAGGTTCTTATTCCCTTCCCTCTGAAATTACCTTCCACCTATTGATTTTCATTCAGTGTGTGTATCTGTGTACATATACACACATATAAGATATCTCTCTGTATATCTGTACATATATATAAACATATACTTCCTATATACTTCCATTGAACAAACTGTATACATTTTATCCCCTGGTCTAATATAAGCTTCCCAAAGGCAAGGAGTGCCTTTTTTTCTCTATCCCTACTGCTCAGTACAGTAGTCGGTATACCATAGGAGTTCAATAAATACTTGTCTATTGATTTTATTTGAGGGAATTATGGCCCAGAGAGGTGAAATTAGTCGTGATCACATGACTAGTAAGACTAGACTCAACACATGTACCCAGAGACAGAGTGGGAGGAGATAGTCTGTGTGTATAACACACATACACACACGAAGTTGTTTGCAAGTTGTCTACCCAGTCAGAATGTGAACTCTTTGAAGCCAGGGACTATTTTTTGCCTTTCTCTTTATCTCTAATTGCTCAGGACTGATGGAACATGTTAAGGAATTAAAAAATGCTTGTTGCCTGACTCTAAATGAGGCCTTTACTAATGGCCCCACCTGGCAATGTGGCAGTGCATTCCCACCTAAAACTACCCAATGTTCACCTCAGTGTGGTTTTAGATGTTCTACGCCCCCATTAGACAGTAAGTTCCTTAAGGACATGGGGCGTTTTTCCCTTGGGTCTTTGTAGCCTCAGTGTGAGACAGGCAAATTCTTAATAAAGGCTTGTACAGGATTGAAGGTGCCCGGAGAGGTCCCCGAGTTAGGTTGAGCCCCAGAATCTCGGGGTCCCTGCTGCAGCCCGGCCCGGCACATCCCGCCCCCGGACAGCTCCTCTACCCACCCCAACTGCTCGGCTGATGTTGTCCATCTTGCTGGTAACCTGCTGAAAGAACGGGAAGCAGCTCTGGCAGAGGCGCACGGGGCGGGCGCTGCGCACCAGGCATCCTGTCAACTCCGCACTGCTGTTGGCGAAGTCCAGCAGCAGCTCCCGGCATTCGGGCTCCAGCTCGGGCAGATCAGAGGGCAGCGACAGCGACAGCGGGCCCAGTCCCTGGCCCCGCAGCAGCGACAGGGACAAGTCCTGTACCTCCAGAACCTGTTGCTCCGACAGCAGGACCGGGTGGTGGTGGAGGACCAGCGCTGGCTCTACTGAGTCCAGGCCACCACCGCCGCCGGCGGGGAAGAAGTGGTCCTGGCCCAGGCAGATCCCCGGCAGGAGCGTGATCAGCAACTGCTTCCATAGCAGGGCTCCTCTTGAGCCCATCGCTCAATGAGGGCTCGATGAGGAGCCCGAGCACGCGTGGGAGTGGCAGCGGCGACCCCCCTCAAATGAGTACTAGCTAAAGACTACTAACAGCCGCTCTCACTTCCGGTCCCGGACAGCCCCGGCGATAGTCACGAGGGCGGAGCGTCAGCGCCAAATCTCACCTCCCAGTGCCTCAGCTCCATTGGCCAATCAGGAAGTTGCTGGGAGGAGGGGGGCGGGGAGAGAGAGAGAGAGGGCCTGCGTTTAGTATACGCATGCGCAAACAGAGGGACGGGCTTCAGGGCCAAATGAAATATGGAAGAAGCTCATGGAAGCTGAGGCTGTGTTAACAGCCGGTAGGCTAGACCCGACACTTTACAGTTGATTCTGTAAAACCCTCACCTATGGAAAGGGGTGAAACCTAGCAGCTTCCGCTGATGGTTTCGTATTCAACAGCTAATTCTCGTTGACCCTTCCAGTGGGCCTCTTAATACTCAAGAACTTGAGAAAGCTCCCCTTGGCGGCCTTTCTTTCTGGAGCACGGGTAGGAGCAAAGGAGAAAGGGGAGACTGTAAGAGAAAATTACTTCACGCGCAGCAGTTAAAAGGCAAAACAGTAATAATAATAGTAACAACAATATTATTCGACATTTACACGGCGCTTTATATTATATATCTCCATCTTCACATTGTTGTGTGGTACATGCAGTTAGCCTGTTTTTGCAGACGAGGAAACCGAGGGTCATAGAGATTAATGTAATTGCCCCCCACACAATGCTGTCAAACATTTGACCTAGAATTTGAATCCAGGTCTAGAGGCCAGTGACTTATCTGTGCAGACTCTCCAAGATATGTCTCCTTCAGGGAGTACAAATAGATGGTGCTCCCCCACTAACAAAGTCAGCCCTCTACCTTTAGACAAGTGTATCTACAGATATATCAGAGACATTGCAAGTTCAGTTCCAGGCCACCCCAATATATCGAATATCTCGCAATAAAATGAGTCATACGATTTTTTTCTTATAAAAGTTAATAGTTATACTGTGTTGTCTATTAAGCATGCATTAGTATTGTGTCTTTAGAAATGTAGATACCCAACTCTGATGGACGGCTGTTTTCAACAGTGAGGTGATTCAGGCCAATTCCAATAGACTTGTGATGGAGAGAGCCATCTGCATCCAGAAAGAGGAGTATAGGGACTGAATGTGGATCACAACAGTGTTTTCACCTTTTCGTTGTTGTTTGCTTGTTTTTTTTTTCTTTCTCATTTTTTTCCCTTTTTGATCTGATTTTTCCTGTGCAGCATGATAATTATAGAAACGCACATATTTAATATATACTGGATTACTTGCTGTCTAAGGGAGGGGAGGAAGGAAGGGAGAAAAATTTGGAACACAGGGTTTTGCAGAGATGAATGTTAAAAACTATCTTTGCATGTATTTTGAAATTAAAAAGCTATTGTTATTATTTTTTATTTTATTTTATTTTATTTGCATAACATATGTGTGGGTAATTCTTCAACACTAACTCTTAAATAGCTTTCTGTTACAAATTTTTCCCCCCAACTCCCCACCCCTCCCCTAGATGGCAGGATATCCACTACATGTTAATTATGTTAAAATATTGGCAAATTGAATATATGTATACATATTTCCAAACTTATCATTGGTGTGCAAGAAAAATCTTATCTACATAAACAATACATCAGATAAAGGAAACACAGTGTAAGCAAACATCAATCAAGGAGTATGAGAATGTTATGTTGTGGTCCACATTTCACATCCCTCTCTCTGGGTGTATATGGCTTTCTTCAGTGAACAATTGGAGGTGGTTTGAAACATTTCATTGTTGCAGAGAGCCATGTCCATCAGAATTGATCGTCATATAGTATTGTTGTTGCCGTGTAAAATGATCTCCTGGTTCTGCTCATTTCACTAAGCATCAGTTCATGCAAGTCTCTCCAGGCCTCTCTGAAATCGTCCTGCTGGTCATTTCTTACAGAAGAATAATACTCCATAATATTCATATACCATAATTTATTCAGCCATTCTCCAATTGAAGAGCATCTATTCAATTTCCAGTTTCTAGCCACTACAAAAAGGGCTGCCACAAACATTCTTGCACATGTGGGTCCCTTTCCTTCCTTTATGATTTCTTTGGGATATAAGCCCAACAGAAATGCTGCTGGGTCACAGGGTATGCACAGTTTGATGACTTTTTGAGCATAATTCGAAATTGCTCTCCAGAATGGTTGGATCCATTCACAGTTCCACCAACAATGCATCAGTGTCCCAGCCCTCCCACTTTCCCTCCGACATTCATCATTAACTTTTCCTGTCATTTTAGCCAATCTGACAGGTGTGTAGTGGTACCTCAGGGTTGTCTTGATTTGCATTTCTCTGATCAATAGTGATTTGGAGCTCCTTTTCATATGACTATAAATAGTTTTAATTTCATCCTCTGAAAATTGTCTGTTCATATCCTTTGACCATTTACTGATTGGAGAATGGCTTGAATTTTTATGAATATGAATAAATATGAATAAATATTCTCTATATATTTTAGAGATGAGGCCTTTATCAGAACCCTTAAATGTAAAGATGACTTCCCAATTTATTGCTTCCCTCCTAATCTTGTCTGCTTTGGTTTTGTTTGTACAAAAACTTTTTAACTTAATATAGTCAAAGTTATCTATCTGGTTTTCAATTAAAAGTTCCAGTTCTTCTTTGGACATAAATTTATTCCATCTCCATAGGTCTGAGAGGTAAACTATATTACGTTCCTCTAATTTACTTATAGTATCACTCTTTATATCCAGATCATGAACCCATTTAGATCTTATCTTGGTATGTGGTGTTAGGTGTGGGTCAAGCCTTAATTTCTTCCACACTAGGTTCCAATTTTCCCAGCAGTTTTTGCCAAATAGTGAGTATTTATCCCAAAAGCTGGGGTCTTTGGGTTTATCAAAGACTAAATTGCTATAGTTATTGCCTAGTTTGTCTTGTGATTCTATCCTATTCCACTGATCGACTGCTCTATTTCTTAGCCAGTACCAAATGGTTTTGATGACCGCTGCTTTGTAATATAGTTTTAGATCTGGTACAGCAAGTTCACCATCATCAGCCTTTTTTTTCATTAATCCCCTTGAAATTCTTGACCTTTTGTTCTTCCAAATGAACTTTGCTACTATTTTTTCTAGATCTGTAAGATAATTTCTTGGGAGTTTGATTGGTATGGCACTAAATAAGTAAATTAGTTTGGGTAGTATTGTCATTTTTATTATATTCGCTCGGCCTACCCATGAGCATTTTAAGTTTTTCCAATTGACTAGGTCTGATTTTATTTGTGTGGAAAGTGTTTTGTAGTTTAGTTCATATAGTTCCTGACTTTCCCTTGGTAGATAAATTCCCAAATATTTTATACTATCAACAGTTATTTTGAATGGAATTTCTTTTTGTATCTCTTGCTGCTGAACTTTATTGGTAATATATAAAAATGCTGATGATTTATGTGGATTTATTTTGTATCCTGCAACTTTGCTAAAGTTGTGAATTGTTTCTAGTAGTTTTTTAGTTGAGCCTTTAGGGTTCTCTACGTATATCATCATGTCATCTGCAAAGAGTGATAATTTGGTTTCCTCATTACCTACTCTAATTCCTTTAATCTCTTTTTCTTCTCTTACTGCCAAAGCTAGCATTTCTTAGAAATGTTAGCTAAGACAATATTAAATAATAATGGTGACAGTGGGCAGCCTTGTTTCACTCCTGATCTTATTGGGAATGGTTCTACTTTGACTCCATTACATATGATGCTTGCTGAAGGTTTTAAGTAGATACCACTAATCATTTTAAGGAAAAGCCCATTTATTCCTATACTCTCCAGTGTTTTTAATAGGAATGGGTGTTGGATTTTATCAAAGGCTTTTTCTGCATCCATTGAGATAATCATATGGTTTTTGTTAATTTGGTTATTAATATAATTGATTATGCTAATAGTTTTCCTAATATTGAACCAGCCCTGCATAGCTGGTATAAATCCTACTTGGTCATGGTGTATTATCCTAGGGATAACTTTCTGTAATCTCGTTGCTAAAATCTTATTTAAAATTTTTGCATCAATATTCATTAGGGAAATGGGTCTATAGTTTTCTTTCTCAGTTTTCTCCCTACCTGGTTTAGCTATCAGCACCATATCTGTGTCATAGAAGGAATTTGGTAGTACACCTTCTTTCCCTATTTTTTCAAATAGTTTATATAGTATTGGGATTAATTGTTCTTTGAATGTTTGGTAGAATTCACATGTAAATCCATCTGGCCCTGGAGATTTTTCCTTAGGGAGCTGGTTAATAGCTTGTTCTATTTCTTTTTCCAAAAATGGGGCTATTTAAATAATTTATTTTCTCTTCTGTTAACCTAGGCAATCTATATTTTTGTAGATATTCCTCCATTTCATTTACATTATCAAATTTATTGGCATAAAGTTAGGCAAAGAAACTCCTAATTTTTACTCTAATTTCCTCTTCATTGGAGGAAAGTTCTCCCTTATCATTTTTGAGACTAACAATTTGATTTTCCTCTTTCCTTTTTCTAATCAAATTAACTAAAGGCTTATCTATTTTGTTGTTTTTTTCATAAAACCAACTCTTAGTTTTATTTATTAATTTGATAGTTTTCTTATTTTCAATTTTATTGATCTCCCCTTTGATTTTCAGAATTTCCAATTTGGTATTAATTGAGGGTTTTTAATTTGGTCTTTTTCTAGCATTTTTAATTTTAAGCCCAGTTCACTGATCTTCTCTTTCTCTGTTTTATGCAAGTAAGCATCTAGAGATATAAAATTACCCCTTATAACCACTTTAGCCATATCCCACAAATTTTGGTATGTTGTCTCATTATTGTCATTCTCCTGGATGAAATTATCGATTGTGTCTATGATTTGCTCTTTCACCCATTCATTCTTCAGGATTAGATTATTTAATTTCCAATTAACTTGTGGTCTGTTTTCTCCTGGCCTTATATTACATGTGAGTTTTATTGCATCATTATGTGAGAAGGATGCATTTATTATTTCTCCTTTTCTGCATTTGATTTTGAGGTTTTCATGCCCTAACACATGATCAATTTTCGTATAAGTTCCATGAACCCCTGAGAAAAAAGTATACTCCCTTCTATCACCATTCAATTTCCTCCAGAGAGCTATCATACCTAACTTTTCTAGCCTTTTGTTTAGCTCCCTAACTTCTTTCTTATTTATTTTGTGATTTGATTTATCTAATTCTGAGAGAGCAAGGTTGAGATCCCCCATTAGTCTAGTATTACTGTCTATTTCTCCTTGCATCTCTGTTAGTTTCTCCTCTAGGAATTTGGATGCTATACCACTTGGTGTATATATGTTTAGTATTGATACTGCTTCATTGTCTATGGTACTCTTTAGTAAAATATAGTTTCCTTCCTTATCTCTTTTAATTAGATCTATTTTTGTTTTTACTTGATCTGAGATAAGGATTGCTACCCCTGCCTTTCTTTGTTCACCTGAAGCATAGAAGATTCTGCTCCAGCCCTTTACCTTCACTCTGTATGTATCTCTATGTTTTAGATGTGTTTCTCGTAAACCACATATTGTAGAATTCTGGCTTTTAATCCAGTCTGCTACCAGCTTCCGTTTTATGGGAGAGTTCATCCCATTCCCATTCACAGTTAAAATAACTATATCTGTATTCCCTGCCATCTTATTTACTCAGAGTTATGATTTTCTCTTCCCTTTCCCCTCTCTCCCTTCCCCCTCCCCAGTACTTTATTTTTGATGACCACCTCCCACCAATAGTCCTTCCCCCTTTAGAATCCTTCCCTCCCCTTTATACCTTTCCCCTAATCCTTCTATTAGTTTATCCCTTTCCTTTCCTCCTTTCCCTCCCACCTTCCCACAAGGAGGGTCAGGCCTTTCTTTGAAGCCAAATGTGTCTGATATACTCTCTTAGAGTCCAATCTAATGAGAGTAAGGTTTACACAATACTCCTCGCCCTCCCTTCTTTCCCTCAATTATATTAGATCTTCTATGTCTCTTTATGAGATTTTGCCTTATTTTACCTCCTTTATTTTTACTTTATTTTGCCTC
>JAJPUD010000012.1:1189315-1230632 GCA_023553655.1 Myrmecobius fasciatus | reverse complement strand
CTGGTATAAATCCTACTTGGTCATGGTGTATTATCCTAGGGATAACTTTCTGTAATCTCGTTGCTAAAATCTTATTTAAAATTTTTGCATCAATATTCATTAGGGAAATGGGTCTATAGTTTTCTTTCTCAGTTTTCTCCCTACCTGGTTTAGCTATCAGCACCATATCTGTGTCATAGAAGGAATTTGGTAGTACACCTTCTTTCCCTATTTTTTCAAATAGTTTATATAGTATTGGGATTAATTGTTCTTTGAATGTTTGGTAGAATTCACATGTAAATCCATCTGGCCCTGGAGATTTTTCCTTAGGGAGCTGGTTAATAGCTTGTTCTATTTCTTTTTCCAAAAATGGGGCTATTTAAATAATTTATTTTCTCTTCTGTTAACCTAGGCAATCTATATTTTTGTAGATATTCCTCCATTTCATTTACATTATCAAATTTATTGGCATAAAGTTAGGCAAAGAAACTCCTAATTTTTACTCTAATTTCCTCTTCATTGGAGGAAAGTTCTCCCTTATCATTTTTGAGACTAACAATTTGATTTTCCTCTTTCCTTTTTCTAATCAAATTAACTAAAGGCTTATCTATTTTGTTGTTTTTTTCATAAAACCAACTCTTAGTTTTATTTATTAATTTGATAGTTTTCTTATTTTCAATTTTATTGATCTCCCCTTTGATTTTCAGAATTTCCAATTTGGTATTAATTGAGGGTTTTTAATTTGGTCTTTTTCTAGCATTTTTAATTTTAAGCCCAGTTCACTGATCTTCTCTTTCTCTGTTTTATGCAAGTAAGCATCTAGAGATATAAAATTACCCCTTATAACCACTTTAGCCATATCCCACAAATTTTGGTATGTTGTCTCATTATTGTCATTCTCCTGGATGAAATTATCGATTGTGTCTATGATTTGCTCTTTCACCCATTCATTCTTCAGGATTAGATTATTTAATTTCCAATTAACTTGTGGTCTGTTTTCTCCTGGCCTTATATTACATGTGAGTTTTATTGCATCATTATGTGAGAAGGATGCATTTATTATTTCTCCTTTTCTGCATTTGATTTTGAGGTTTTCATGCCCTAACACATGATCAATTTTCGTATAAGTTCCATGAACCCCTGAGAAAAAAGTATACTCCCTTCTATCACCATTCAATTTCCTCCAGAGAGCTATCATACCTAACTTTTCTAGCCTTTTGTTTAGCTCCCTAACTTCTTTCTTATTTATTTTGTGATTTGATTTATCTAATTCTGAGAGAGCAAGGTTGAGATACCCCACTAGTATAGTATTACTGTCTATTTCTCCTTGCATCTCTGTTAGTTTCTCCTCTAGGAATTTGGATACTATACCACTAGGTGCATATATGTTTACTATTGATACCGCTTCATTGTCTATGGTACCCTTTAGTAAAATATAGTTTCCTTCCTTATCTCTTTTAATTAGATCTATTTTTGTTTTTACTTGATCTGAGATAAGGATTGCTACCCCTGCCTTTCTTTGTTCACCTGAAGCATAGAAGATTCTGCTCCAGCCCTTTACCTTCACTCTGTATGTATCTCTATGTTTTAGATGTGTTTCTCGTAAACCACATATTGTAGAATTCTGGCTTTTAATCCAGTCTGCTACCAGCTTCCGTTTTATGGGAGAGTTCATCCCATTCCCATTCACAGTTAAAATAACTATATCTGTATTCCCTGCCATCTTATTTACTCAGAGTTATGATTTTCTCTTCCCTTTCCCCTCTCTCCCTTCCCCCTCCCCAGTACTTTATTTTTGATGACCACCTCCCACCAATAGTCCTTCCCCCTTTAGAATCCTTCCCTCCCCTTTATACCTTTCCCCTAATCCTTCTATTAGTTTATCCCTTTCCTTTCCTCCTTTCCCTCCCACCTTCCCACAAGGAGGGTCAGGCCTTTCTTTGAAGCCAAATGTGTCTGATATACTCTCTTAGAGTCCAATCTAATGAGAGTAAGGTTTACACAATACTCCTCGCCCTCCCTTCTTTCCCTCAATTATATTAGATCTTCTATGTCTCTTTATGAGATTTTGCCTTATTTTACCTCCTTTATTTTTACTTTATTTTGCCTCCTTCCCCCCCCCCTTTTTTTTTCAGCATGGTATCCCTTCCACCTCTAATTTCCTTTCCATTATTATCAAAGAAAAATCGAATTATACCCCCATTCTTTAAGGATACCTATAGTAGAAATATAGTTCTCAAGAGTTGTTTCCTTTTTACCTTTTTATGCTTCTCTTGAGTTCTGTATTTGGAGGTCAAATTTTTTGTTCAGTTCTGGTCTTTTCATTAGAAATAGGTGAAATTCTCCTGTATCATTGAATGACCATCTTCTTCCCTGGAAGATGATGCTCATTCTAGGTGGATAACTTATTCTTGGCTGTAATCCAAGTTCTTTTGCCTTTCAGAATATCTGATTCCAGGCCCTTCGATCCTTTAATGTGGAAGCTGACCGATCTTGTGTAATTCTAATGACAGTTCCTCGGTATTTGAACTGTTTCTTTCTAGCTGCTTTCAATATCTTTTCCTTGGTGCGATAGTCCTGAAATTTGGCCACAATATTCCTTGGGGTTTTAATTTTGGGGTCTCTTTCAGGAGGTGATCGGTGAAATCTTTCAATACCAATTTTGCCTTCTGATTCTAAAACATCAGGGCAATTGTCTTTCATGATTTCCTGGAAGATAGCATCAAGGCTCTTTTTTTCATTGTGGCTTTCAGGGAGTCCGGTAATCCTTAGATTATCTCTCCTGGATCTGTTTTCCAAGTCAGTTGTTTTTCCTAGGAGATATTTCATATTTTCTTCTATTTTTTTCATTTTTTTGTTTTTGTTTGACTGATTCTTGAAGTCTTATTGAGTCATTTACTTCTATTTGTTCAATTTTAATTTTTAGAGTATTATTTCCTTCAGTTATCTTTTGTAGCTCCTTTTGTAGCTGGCCAATTGAATTGCTTGATTCAATGCATTCTTTTTCCATTTTGCCAATTTTATTTTTCAATTAATTGTTGTCTTTTTCCAATTCACCATTTTTATTTTCCAGTGAATTGGTGATTTTTTCCAATTCACCATTTTTATTTTCCAGTGAATTGGTGATTTTTTCCAATTCACCAATTTTGTTTTTCAGTGAATTGTTTTCTTTTTCCAATTCATCAGTCCTGTTTTCCAGTTTTTGATATCTCTTTTGCCCTGATCTCAATTTATTTCCCCATTCTTCTTCTAGCTCTCTTTTGAGATTCTTTATGCAGTCTTCCAGGTAAGCCTTCTGGAAGGGAGACCAGCTTAAGTCCGCCTTTGTGGCTTCATCTGGGATTGTTTTCAGAATCTCAGGATCTGGGGACTGCTCTATTTTTCTCCGTAAAAGCTGTCTATGGTGAGAGCTCTCTTCTGCTTCTTACTCATAATTTTGAGTTGAGGTATCAGTCACCAGCAGGGAATATTGCTGCAGTTTCAGTTTGCCCTGGGGCAGTTTGCCAAGTTGACTTCTGGTCTGAGGCTGGTGGGGCTAGATCCGCACTAGGACCATGTTTTCAGCTGCTCTCAATCCACCCTTTACCAAAGGCAGATCTGCCAAAGCACCTGCCCGCAAGCAGAGCAAAGTGGCCCAGGCGTCTCCCAGGGGCTTCCTGGGTGTCTAAAATCCTCCCCTCTATCGCAGCCCTGACTTCCGCCCCGGCTGGCATCTGATGGCAACCAGCGGCCGATTTCCCCTGAGGCTAACCTTCTCCGAAGTTTTTTCAAAGTATATTGTTGATAGAAGTGCGTTGTAGTCCAAGCGTTTGGTGGAGCCCTCACTTCCGAACCAGTTCAGAGGCTCAATTTGTCTGGGTGTGAGGGAAGGTCTCTGGAGCTCACAGAGAATGCTGTCTGCAGTTCGCCATCTTGGCTCTGCCCCCCATAAAAAGCTATTATTAAAAAAAAAAGAAATGTAGATAACTTAATTTAAAAATATTACTTAAATACGCTAACCATCATGCAAGCCTCCAGTGAGTTAGTATTTTTTTTTTTGGATCAGAGTTACTTTTATTTTCTTCATCAGAGATGCTAGAGCAGGAAAACATGATTGAACCCCTCAGCCCTCTTTCTTTTTTATTTATTTTTTTTTATTAAAGCCTTTTATTTGCAAAACATATGTATGGGTAATTCTTCAACACTGACCCTTGCAAAGCTTTCCGTTACAAATTCCCCCCCCATCCCCTCCCCTCCCCTAGATGGCAGGAAGTCCACTACATGTTATTTATATTAAAATATTTGACAGATCGAATATATGTATACATATTTCCACACTTATCTTGTTGCACAAGGAAAATCGTATCTACAAGAAAAAAAAAATCTGAGAAAGGAAACCCAATGCAAGCAAACATAGAGAACATGATAGAGAGCATGAAAATATCATGTTGTGGTCCACATTTCACATCTCTCTCTCTGGGTGTATATGGCTTTCTTTACTGAACAATTGGAACTGGTTTGAAACATTTCATTGTTGAAGAGAACCATGTCCATCAGAATTGATCATCATACAGTCTTCTTGTTGCCATGTACAATGATCTCCTGGTTCCTCTCATTTCACTCAGCATCAGCTCATGCCAGTGTGAGTTAGTATTTTTGCTGACAGAATGTCTTCTCAGCACTGATGGCTGCTGACTGATGGGGAGGGGAGTTGCTTAAGGTTGGGGTGGCTGTGACAATTTCATTTAAAAAAACAATAATCAAGTTTGCCACATTGATTTATTCTTCCTTTCACTTGAACATTTAGAGGCCACTGTGGGATCTGACCTAACTTCAATATTGTTGGTATCTCAGGAAATAGGGAGGCCTGAGGGGAGGGACAGAGAGAAGGGGAAGGTGGGTTGGTGAAGCAGTCAATAAACACAACATTTATCAATTGAGTTTGTCATCTTATATGGGCTCAGCTCATGCCACCCCCAAACAATTATAACAGGAACGTCCAAGATCACTGATCACAGATCACAGACTACAAATATAATAATAATTATAATGAAAAAGTTTGAAATATTGTAAGGATTACAAAAATGTGGCATGGAGACATAATGAATTGGAAAAATGGTGCTGATAGATTTGCTCCTGATAAGATTGGTACAAACCTTCAATTTGTAAAAACAAATAAACAAAAAAAAACCCTCAATATCTTCTAAATACAGTAAAGTACAATAAAAATGAAGTATGTTAATATCTCCTTTAGGTTTGGTTTTCTCATTCAACTCAATTCAACAAGTATTAAGTATTTACTGTGTGTTCTGTATCATGATAGATACTGGACATAAAAATATAAAACAGTCTCTACCTTCAAGAAACTTATGTTCTACATTCATCTATAAAATGAAAGGTTAGTGTAAAATAATCCTGAGATCTTTTCAGATAAATTATTCTATGATCTCTTATGAATTTGAGATCAATATTTATGACTGTGTGTGTGTTTTAGGAACAAGGGAAATAATTGCAAGAAATATACTAAGCTTTGGAGATATTATTTTAAAAATTAAAGTTCCTTTTATACTTTAGTATGAGGAGATATATACATAGCTAGTAATTAGAAACTCCTTGATGAAATTGCTTTTACCACTTCAGGTCTATAACTTTTCTACAACTTGATCCAAAAGTTGTCCAGAGCACAGATTTGTATTCTTTGCCTTCAGTCATGTCATATGTATCAGAGATGGGAATTAAACATAGGTCTTCCTAGCTCTAAGGCCAGCTCTCTACTACACCACACCACCTCTCAAACATATACAAATATATATGTATGCATATGTAAAAATAGATACAAGATGATTTTGGTGGGAAGGCACTCATGATCAGGAGGAAAGTGTTGAAAAAGTTCTATGGAGAAAGTGAGGCTTGAGGTAAGAAGGTGTTCAACAGTGGCAAATAATAGATCACTGATGGCTTTGAAAAAGGCAATTTCAATTGAATGATGGTGTAGAAAGCCAGATTGTAGAGGATGTGGAAGAAAACAGGAAGAAATGAAGTAAAGGTAACAATTATAGACAGCTTTTTCAAGTAGTTTGAATCTAGCACTGTGCGGTTGTATTTGTGATCTTTACTTAACCACCAGGATAGTGAAGGGCTTTGAGATGATGCTACAATTGTAGGAATTGGGGACATTAAGTTTGGAGAAGACAATCATCCACTGCATCCCAGGCCATTGCTAGTCATCCAGACTTTTGTCTTGCCACTGGGCTTCAATAACTCTGGAAGAGAGTAAGGCTGACAACTTTATCCAATTCACAATCAAGTCAAGACATCAATCCATGATATCATTATCCTCCTAAAGGACAAACATCAATTGGGAGTTAGGCAGGCAGATTAGATAGATAGGGAGAAAGGCATTAGAGAGGCAGATAGGAAGAAAGATTTATTAAGAGCTTACTGTGTACCAGATACTGTCTTAAGTACAAGCACATATAAGTTTCTACTCTCATAGATTTTACGTTTTAATGGAGGAGAAAGAGTCAAAGAAAGAGGAAAAGATCCCATATGTACTGAAAATCTAACAGCTTTTTTTATGTATTGGTAAAGAGCTGGAAACTTAAAGGGATGCTCATCAACTCAAGAAAGGATGAACAAATTAAAGTATATGAATGCAATGGTTTCAAAGAAACTTAGGAAGACTGAGTAGAACTAGGAGAGCAAATTATATTATGGCAGCATTGTAAAAAATAACTTTCAAAAACTTAATAACTCTGATTAATATAATGGTCAGTCATGATTCCAGAAGACCAGTGATAATAAATGTTACCTACCTCTGGAAAGAGAAATAATGGACTGTATAGAATTATATGTGTGTGTGTGTGTGTGTGTGTGTGTGTGTGTGTGTGTAGTGTGTGTATAATGCATAGAATTAGACACAGTTTTTTTTTAATTAAAGCTTTTTATTTGCAAAACATATGCATAGGCAATTTTTCAACATTGATCCTTGCAAAGCTTTCTGTTACAAATTTTTCCCTCCTATCCCCCACCCCCTCCCCTAGATGGCAGATGTTAATTATGTTAAAATATTTGACAGATCGAATATGTGTATATATATTTATACAATTATCTTGCTGTACAAGAAAAAAAAACCTGAGAAGGAAAACATAATGTAAACAAACATCAATAGGGAGTGTGAAAATGCTATGTTGTGGTCCAGACTCAAATCCCACAGGCCTCTCCCTGGGTATATATGGCTTTCTTCATCACTGAACACCTGGAACTGGTTTGAAACATCTCATTGTTGAAGAGAACCATGTCCTTCAGAATTGATCATCATATAGACTTATTATTGCCATGTACAATGATATCTTGATTCTGCTGATTTCACTCAGCATCAGTTCATGCAAATCTCTCCAGGCCTCTCTGAAATCATCTTGTTGGTTGTTTCTTACAAAACAGTAATATTCTATAACATACATATACTATAATTTATTCAGCCACTCTCCAATTGATGGGCATCCATTCAGTTTCCAGTTTCTTGCCACTACAAAAAGGACTGCCACAAACATTTTTGCACGTGTGGGACTCTTTCCTTCCTTTAAGATCTCTTTGGGATATATGCCCAACAGAAACACTGCAGGGTCAAAGGGTATGCACAGTTTGATGACTTTTTGAGCATAATTCGAAATTGCTCTCCAGAATGGTTGGATCCATTCACAGTTCCACCAACAATGCATCAGTGTCTCAGTTTTCCCACATCCCCTCCAACATTCGTCATTATCTTTTCCTGTCATCTTAGCCAATCTGACAGGTGTGTAGTGGTACCTCAGAGTTGTCTTAATTTGCATTTCTCTGATCAATAATTATTTGGAGCACCTTTTCATATGACTAGAAATAGTTTTAATTTCATCATCTGAAAATTGTCTGTTCATATCCTTTGACCATTTATCAATTGGAGAGTGGCTTGAATTCTCTCTATATTTTAAAAATGAGGCCTTTATCAGAACCCTTAAATGTAAAGATGATTTCCCAATTTATTGTTTCCCTCCTAATCTTGTCTGCATTATTGTTTTTGTTTGTACAAAAACTTTTTAACTTAATATAATCAAAATCATCTATCTTGTGTTCAATTAAGAGTTCCAATTCTTCTTTGGATGCAAATTCTTTCCTTCTCCACAGGTCTGAGAGGTAAACTATCCTATGTTCCTCTAATTTTCCTAAAATCTCTCTCTTTTTTTATTAAAACTTTTTTATTTGCAAAACATATGTATGGGTAATTCTTCAACATTAACCCTTACAAAGCTTTGTGTTACAAATTTTCCCCCCTACTCTCCACCCCTCCCCTAGATGGCAGGATGTCCACTACATGTTAATTATGTTAAAATACTTGACAAATCGAATATAATATCACTCTTTATATCTAAATCATGAACCCATTTAGATCTTATCTTAGTATATGGTGTTAGGTATAGGTCAAGTCCTAATTTCTTTCATACTAGTTTCCAATTTTCTCAGCAATTTTAGACACAGATTTTTGGACATGACTAAATGTAAGAATTTATTTTACTTGGGGTCAGCTAGGTGGTACAATGGATAGAATACCAGCCCTGAAATCAGGAAGACCTGAGTTCAAATTTGGTCTTAAACATTTAACACATCCTAGCTGTGTGACCCCGGGCAAATCACTTAACCCCAATTGCCTCAGCAATAATAATAATAATAATAATAATAATTTATTTTACTTGACTATATTTGTTACAAAGTTTTTGTTTTTCTTTTCTTTTTCCTTTGGATGAGGATAGGCCAAAGGGAAAGAAAACAAATGCTTGTTAATTGCAAAAAAATTTTTTTCAATTAAAATTTTAAAAAGTTTAATGGGGAAGACGAGATGTAAAAATAAATAGAAAGCAAAAGAATGCTCTGAATCTTGGTCTAATAAATAACAAGCTTACTAAGCAGAGCCAGGATGGTTCCAAGAGCATTGTTTTATTTGGACAAGAAGCAAAGATGATGACCTGAATGAAGAAGATATGACATGATAGCTTTCTTCAGATATTTGGAAGACCACCTATGGAAAAGGAATTAGAGTTACTCTACTTATACTCAAAAGACAGAACTAGAAGTGATGTAAAAGAAGGCAATATTGGTATAGAAGAATAAAGTTCTAGATCTATAGGCAGAGAACCTAAATTCAAATCCCATCTGTACTACTTCTTAGACCTGGGACAAGTTATGTAACCCCTCAAGGATCTTAATTTCTCCAACTCTAAAATGAATGAGTTGGACTACATTGCTTCAGAGAGCACTCCAGCTTTGAATTTATGATTTAAAGTTAGAAGCAGATTTAGACTTCCTAAAAATTATAGTTATTCAAGAATGTAATACATTTTTGTAATGGTTCAGTTTGACTGAGCTGCTATGTATGTGAAGACTCATAATTTGGTAATAAAGTTGGAAAGGTAAATCAAGGCCAAGTTGCAAAGTGTTTTAAATGTCAAACAAAAGAATTTATATGTAATCTTTGAGTATTTAATAAACACTAGAATTTTTTGTTTAGGAGAGTGACATGGTCAGATTTGTGTTCTAGAAAATACAATTTGGGGGCAGCTAGGTGGCGCAGTGGATAGAGCACCAGCCCTGAAGTTAGGAGTACCTGAGTTCAAATCTGGTCTCAGACACTTAACATTCCCTAGGTGTGTGACCCTGGGCAAGTCACTTAACCCTAATTGCCTCAGCAAAAAGCAAAAAAAAAAAAAAAAAAAAAAAAAAAAATACAATTTGGCAGTTGTGTGAAGGACAGATTAGAAAGGGGAAATATTTTGTAAGGAGACCAATGAGATTATTGCAGTACTCCAGTAGAAAAGTGATAGGGCTATACTGCTAACTCCAACCTAATTAATTCGTGGATCTGTGATCTCAGTAATATGGATACTCTCAGGACCAATAAAGAATTCATTATCTTCATACCTCATATTGTATGATTTAATATTATGGGGGAAGGGTAGCACTATATTTAGACATGCCTAATTCTTGATAGGTTACTAGTTTACTCACATTTCTGGTCATATACATTCTGAATAATAATTCACTCAATGTTTGAGAAAAGTATACTGTAGTCTCTAGGCATACCCAGCTGTTGTGATAAAAATCTACAATGAAGAGAAACTGAGATGCAAAAGTTCAAGCATAATCTATTTATTGGCAAGACTATCATTACCAATAACAGAAGTCAGTGATGCTTTAAGAATTAAAGATATACATAACAATCAAATCCGATTTTTACACAGTTTGGTTACTTAAGTTCATTATACAATATCCACTGATGCCAACTAGCCTAAGATTGGCTCATAATTACTCTGACTTGCAAAAGCAGGTGGGGGAAGAGAGGGGGAAGGAGGGAAGGAGTGTGGGGAGGTGTCATCTCCAGAATCCACAATACAGAAAAAACACCAGAGTTAAACATCATCTGAAAAGTCCCCAACCAAATCCATCCCTCTCCCATATCAGAAAAACCCAGAGCTAGGAAAAACATTTTCTGAGCAGGGTGAATTATCTTCCATTCATCTTTGTTATCTCCCTCAAGAGGCAGGTCCAGTCTCCTACAAACTTTTCTACCAAAAGTTATACAAAAAAAAATCAAGAACTAAGTCAGAAATTGGTTACAGTGTATTCCCAATTCTTAGTGCAGTGCAAGGGTATATAGTAAGGATGTAAATACATTTCCATTCATTCATTCACTCACATAACTGACCAGTAGTTTCATTCCTTTTGTCTAGGAATAAATTGCAGCAAATTTGTTAACTGGTTTTGAAATACCAGTAAATTGATATCAGTAAAAAAAAAAAAAGCTAACATTTTAATTTTAATAATGCTTTAAAACTAAATTTACCAAAATCTCCCTGTAACTCCCCCACCTAAGATATCTTTCTCAGGAACACCAAGTTATAGAATTTCATTAACTCTGCTTACATCAGTATCTACTCATTACCCCTAACTCTGATCTCTAAAGCCAAGTAAAACAAATGTAATCTTCTTCACCTCAAATACTTAAAGACAATGTTTAGGTTACCCCCTTCAAGTTTCCCCTTTCCTCCACTAAACATCAGCAATTCTTTTAGCCATCATTTAGCCAACATAATCTTAAGGCTCTTCAACATGCTACCCAACCTTTTCTGTATGCTTGTGAAATTTTCAATGCTCTTAGTGAAAAGTGGCAACCCTAACTAAATATAATGCTTAAAGTATAATTCACTGGGCACAGTTTTGTGAAATTATTGTCTCTGTGTTTTCTTGTGAATTTTAGCTATCTCTTTCTACTTAAAAATCTCTTTTTTTGTAATCCATACATATCTTTCTTAATAGACTACTGTTTGAACCCACAGTCCCCTTTTTTCAGGTTATCATTGACAGTGGTCATCTGAGTTGATTTTTATCTAAGACTATCTTTTAACATTCTGTTAAATACTGGTTGCTCTAAAGAACTTTAGGTTTATAGACAAAATACTGCAATACTTCATAACTGATTGTATTATCTCTAACCCCAATTCTTGTTGTAGTGGGGTATACTTCCCTACTTCCCTTTTTCTTTTTTTCTATTTTCTAAGAGACTCAAGAACTGGAGGAAAAAGCATAGGCAAAGAGTAAACAGAATTATAATGTTTAAGAGTTATGATAGTCCAGAGAAATAGTGTCAAACTGAATGAGAAATTGGTACTAATCCCTACATAAGGATACCTACAGACAGCCTAGAGGCAGTCTCTTGACTTAGTTTTAAATGTAATATTATCTGTCTTTTGTTGTATTTTTATTTATTTTAAAAAATATTTCCCAATTATATTTTAATTTGGTTTCTGCAGTATGGAGCCAACTGTTGACTTGTTTCATTGGTCCAGAGTCAACCAAAACTAATTGAAACAACAACAATTAATTTAGCAAAGGAGCAGGATATAAAATGAACCTATACTAATTATCAGTCAACCCAGTAGAAGAAGTGGAAAGAGAAATTTCATTCAAAATACAGAATGTCTGAAATATATAGGATTCCATCCACAAAGGATACATAGGAACTATATGAATACAATTACAAAACACTGTATGAAATACAGACTTAAATAGATATTTAATTGCTCATAGTTTGGCATATATGATATGATAAAAATTATAATGTTATCTAAATTAATTTACTAATAAGACTACATCAACTACCAAAGGATTACTTTGTAGAAAAAAATAATAATGAAATTCATCTGGAGGAACAAAAGATTCCAAGGGAAATAGTGGGGGGAAAACAGAAGGAAGGAGTCTGGCATAATAGCGCACAAACAATACTACAAAGCAGTAATCATTAAAACTATTTAGTATGGTTAAAAAATAGAAAAAACAACAGTGGAACAGTTTAGGTACAAATCATACAATTTTTCAGTTTTTCAATCATGCCTAACTCTTCGTGATCTCATTTGGGGTTTTCTTGGCAAAGAGACTGGAGTGGTTTGTCATTTTCTTCTCCAGCTCTTTTTATAGATGAGGAAACTAGGGCAAACAGGATTAAGTGAGTTGCCTAGGGTCATACAGCTAGTGTCTGAAGCCATATTTAAAGAGGAGTCTTCCTAATTCCAGGCCCTCTATTCACCCTGTCACTTATCTGTTCCAACAAGGTAATAATGGACAATAAATCCAAAGGCATCCAATTACTGCAGTAAGGACTTACTGCAGGACAAAAATTGCTTGGAAAACTGGAACACAGTCTAGCAGAAATTTAAGCTTTAGATCAAGTTTTCACACCAGCTCTAACAGACCAAGATCTTCACACCAGGTCACATCACAGACAAATTAGAGGAACAACAAAGTCTATACCTTTTGAAATTGTAAATAAAGAAATTGTTAATGACTGGACAAAGAATAACAGAAAGAATTGTAGAAGATAAAACACAATTTTGATTAAATAAAATTCAGGTTTTTTTGCAAAAATAATACAAATGCAGTTAAAATTAAGAGGGGAAAGAATTGAGAAAAAATTTTGCAGAAACTTTCTCTGATAAAGGTCTAATATCCAAGAGATATCAGGAAATGATTAAAATATATGATATTGACAGGTTTTCCTCAATAAGTAAATGGTGAAACGATATAAACAGACCGTTCTCAAAGGAAGAAAGCAAAGACATCAACAACTATATAGAAAAATATTCCAAAAATAAAGAAATATAAATTAGAGCAAATCTGAATTCCATCTATAAGATTGGTAGATAACAAAGGAAGAAAGTAACAAATGCTGGAAGAATGTAGGGGAAAAAACACAATTGTATACTGCTAGTAAAAATATGAATTGATCCAAATATTCTAAAAATCCATTTGAAACTATACCCAAAAAGTCACTGAACTGTGTGTATTCTTTTACTCTGTAATATTACTACTAGATTTACATTGCAAGAGATCAAAAAAAGGAGCTAGTGAAAATGTTGCCCCTACAAAAAGATAGCCAAGACTTTCATTGAAGCATTTTAAAACTGCATAGAACAGAAGAAAATATAAATAGGGTAGCTTTGAAAATAATATGTTGAATTTATTACATACTCATTTAAAAGGCAAGCTAAACACAAAGATCTGTGGTTTCATAGATACTCCTTTTTTTCTGTACTACTTTTTATATGTAATTTGTGTGTGTGTGTGAAATTAAGCATTTAATGGTGCAAAATTTCATTTCCTGTCCCACTCCCATCCTGTTGTTCTATTCAGTTGTTCTGAATTCAGCCTAAGACTACTCTCTTTATTTGACTTCCATATCATAATGTTGACTCCTATGGAATTTTTAATCAATTAAAAATCTTGGCTCTTTCTTTTTGTACAAATTGTTGTCTAGCCATATTGTTCCCATATTATAGTAGTGAAATTAAAAATTTATACCTCAGTAAAAGACTAATTTTACATTGATCTCTATTAAATTTCTTATAATTTGGTTAGGTGGAGTTGTAGAAGGGGAAAAGGAGCCATTGTCAGACAAATACAAATGGGGAGAAGAATCAGCAGAGAAAAAGGAATTATAATGTACAGAAGCAGTGCAGATCCAACTTTTTATTATTACTATAAATAATATGAACTACATATATCTTAAGACATACTAAAAGTGAGAGTTACTAAATTTCATAACAAATCCAAGTTTTTACTTGCAAAAGGAGTCTACACAGGTTAGTAATAAACATGAGGATGATTTTTGGAAATCCTTATTGATCTCTATATAGTAGAATTAGGTAACGTTGTCTGTGTCCTTGAGGAAGTGATTCACAAAAGGAAAGTAGAATTTTTTGATTATTTATGAACCTGTGTATGAATCCTTTACATTTCTAATTCGTGTTAAATAGAATTTGTCCTATGGTCAATGATTTGTTAGCCTGAGTGTTTGCATGGTAACTGAGGGTTCTTCTAGATATGAACCAAATTTTCATGTTTCTGGAAGAAAATCTGAGTTCCTAGGAAAAGACAAAATGAGTCAAATTATGGTTTGGAAAGGATAGCTAAGACATTGGATAACAAAGTAAAAATTCAAAAAGATCTTAATAGGCCTAAACCCTGAGCCAAATCTAATAAGATAAATTTCAATAAGAATCAATTTAAAATATTATATTGACTTCAAAAAGCCAATTGTATAAGTAATAGATAAAGCATGGTAGCCTTCATGAAAGTATCCAAGAAAAAAGGAATTAATGATATTTTTGTATTTTGCCCTTGTTAGAACAAATCTGAAGATTAGTTCTGTATGCTACATATTAAGGTCATTACTAAACTGAATCACA
Organism: Myrmecobius fasciatus; assembly: GCA_023553655.1. Classification (NCBI taxonomy): domain Eukaryota; kingdom Metazoa; phylum Chordata; class Mammalia; order Dasyuromorphia; family Myrmecobiidae; genus Myrmecobius; species Myrmecobius fasciatus. Next base: position 1,215,903 of record JAJPUD010000012.1, on the reverse strand, counting down.
TACTAAAGAGATAATAAAGCCCTTGAATAATGGAACCTGAGCAGAAAAGACATACTGTTTGTACTTCAAGTGTTTAAAGGCAGTCTAGTGGAAAAAGGAAATAGATTTGTTCTGCTTGACCCTGGAAGAAAAAACTAGGAACAAATGATAGTAATTCATTTTGTTCCTATCATTTAAAAAGGCAAATTTAAACTTGAGGTAAGGAAGGACTTCCTTATTATTTTTGTTGTGGTTGTATCTCTCATTGGAAATCTTCAAACAAAGGTTGAATAATTCCTCTTTATATATGGATTAGATTAGCTGACCTCTGAGTTTCCTCCCAGTTCTGAGATGTGATTCCCAAGGACAATCAGGATTGTGGTACAAGCCAAAGAGTATGATTAGAAGCTTCTAAAATATGAATTCATATCACTGTAAATACAGAGCTGCTTTGGTCCATAGTCCATATTATCTATAATACATGGGTAACATTTGGGAGAGATTATTAACATACTGAATAACAAAATAAGAATTCCCAATTCAGCTGCCACCTCCTCTGAAGAATGCCTGTTCCATAATGAACAAACTTTCATCTTACTCTTACCCTTAACTGCTTTTTTAGTTTTTTGTTTTTGCTGAGACAAATGGGGTTAAGTGACTTGCCCAGGGTCACACAGCTAGGAAGTGTTGAGTGTCTGAGATCAAATTTGAACTCAGGTTTTCCTGATTTCAGGGCTGGTGTTCTATCACTACACCTAGCTGTGCCTGGTTATACTTTTTCTAACATCTTTCAATTCACTGGTCACCATGGAGGAGTCAGAATTACTCCTTACTTCCCATTGCTATTTCCAGATTCTCTCTACCACTCTCGTCTCTTAACCTGTCTTCCTTTGAGGTTCACACTATCTAAATTTATCACGAATCCAAATTCTAGTAGCCATTATCTATCAGACTTTAAAGACATTCTCCTTACTTTCTCAATGAGTTCAGTACCTGATACAGTCTTTCTCTCCTTCAAAATTCTTATCCTGATTTTAGGGGACTTCAGGATAGAGAGAGAGAGAGAGAGAGAGAGAGAGAGAGAGAGAGAGAGAGAGAGGTACTCTGCTCAATACCCTAATCTCCTAGTTCCTCAAACTATGCAATTTTCAAGACCTGCTCCTCCATTCCACCTCAGCTATATACAAAAATACTTTTATCTTTGATTTTGCCATCATCCACAAGTGTTCTAAGTCTCTGTTCATGATCTCAGAAATTCCTTTATCTGGTAATAATCTTTTATCATTTCATCTTTCCCTTTGCCTTATAATGTCTAATTCTGTTCTTTGTCTTACTCATAACCTTTAATCTAGCCCTCTTGCCATCACTCATTCAGTGGCTACATTCTTATTCTTTCTATCTCTACCCCCTTCCTGAGCTGCTTCAATTCTACACATCTTCTACACTTGAGTCCCTTAATGATCAGGTCTTGCCACGCACCACCCTTCCCACTGTCTTCACTCCTGGAGAAAATCATAAAAGCAATTGTTCTGATGAGGACTCTTGTAAATTTATATTACTTAATTTCAACTGGGCCCTTTTTGCAGCAAGGCAACTCATTTACATTCCCTAATATATTTACTAATCCACTCATCATAGGAGTTTCAAATCTTTTCAACTCTCCCACAGCTCCTTTCTCTCATCCCCCATCTCAGGTGAGTATCTTGCCTCCAACTACACAGCAAACATTAAGGCCATTCTCTCAGCTCTCCCTCTTAGGCCTCCTCCTTATTTAGATGTCTTCTCCAACTATCTTCTCCTTTACGGTTTTTTTTTTAAATTTTACATGAAAAGTTGACCCTTTTCCTTCCAGAGGTAAACACATGTATCCTTGTTCCTATCCCATCTCATCTTCTTCAGAAAATTAACCTTTTCGATTATCCCTACACACTCATAATCTTCCCTAGTTCCTGTTGTCTCCAATATGCTCATGTCTCTTTCCAGTCAATCCAACTATCCCTTCTAGGTATTCTACTATATATCTCTTTTCATATATGTGTGTATATATCCATAAATCAGTAGAATCTTTTTATTTTCAGTTTGCCTTCTGATTCTAAAAGATCTGGACAGTTTCTTTTGTGATTTCTTGAAATATTATATTCAGGATCTTTTTTTGATCATTGCCTTCAGGTAATCCAATGATGCTTAAAATTAGCTCTCCTTAATTTGTTTCCTAGGTCAATATGTGTGTGTATACATATATGTATATATGGAATATCCTAAATATTCAATTTTTCAGTCTTTGGATTTTGTTTTAATATTTCTTGCCTCATGGAATCATTAACTTCAGTTTGATCTATTCTAATATTCAGGGAATCTGTTACTTGGATAAAGTTTTGTACCTCTTGTTCAAATTAGTGGCACAATTCAGGTCTCCTCCTTCTCAATCCAAGAATCCAGGATTATATTATTTTTCTTCTTTAAAATGTTTTCCCTAGTGAGAATTCAGAGAATTTTTTTTCCTACTTTTTAAAAAAATAAGACATGCATCAAATGAAACCCTACCTGAGAGGATATGAATTAAAGCACTTAAAAGCCTGAATGTTCCTATTGTAGCTCTTGCAAAAGGCTATATACATAACCCCTGGTGGGAATACTAATTTTATTTGTGTTCATTTTAAACGTCTCCCTGCCAGCACTATGCATTCCCTTACTCTCCTCCTTCCCCCCCCAAATGATCATCTACTTAACAACCTTTCTGAACCCAGTTCTTTCTGACTCCAAAGCCTATTTCCACTGTCACAGACCCTCTTGTTCTACCTCCCCTATTCTACCCTGACCCCAACAAATCAGCAAGCTGCTTTTTCAATACAATATACTTTAATTTTTTAAAATGTTCTTTGTAAGTAACACATGTACACTTGGCAATAGAGGACAGAGGGCAGGAAAATGTTATTGGCAACAAAATATGCTCTGTTCATGATTATATAGCTCAGGAAAGGTGAATGTCCTCCAATTTGCTTAAGTCAACAAAACCCTTAGAACTAACATTTTGAACAAGTGCCTCTTGTCATCTTTCCTTCTGCACTTACTTGAAGACAGCTCATCTTAAGACATTTACTTCTTTTATAACTCCACATTTCATTTTCGTTCCAATTCTAATTCAGTCCAATTGCTCTATTCAAACAAAGTCATTTAATCTTCTCTGTTCTGATTGATATTTTAATTATCTAGTCCTTTCCAGCTGAGTCCACCTCAGTTTTTATGCTGTTTGAAGAGAACCATGCTTTTTATATATGAATGATGAACTCATTGACAGGGACATTTTTCTCTGCAAAGACTGAGAATTAAATTATCCACTCTTGAACTATGCTGAAACATGATTTATCCATCAGTTTCTTTTATTGGTCTGTTCATAGCTTAAATACAAATGCTAGGATACATATAATAAGTGAACCTACTATTCATTTCTGTGGCTAGGAATGTGTTCTAAAAGCTCATACTAATATTTGTCAATCTTAAATGGCAAGGGCAAATCAGAAACATAACTTCTAACAGTATCAAAGTAACTAATATTTAAAAAAAATCTTTTAGATATCTCATTTGATTTTTAAAACTATTAAGTATTATTACCCTTTCAGGTATTACCTATAAGCTCAGAGAAGTTGAGGCTTGCTCATGGTTATCTAGCTAATATATATTGGAGTTGGGATACAATCCCAAAGTTCTACTAAATTCTAAGTACAAATCTCTTTCAACATACCAGCTGCTTCTTAGACCATTTTGTCTGAGGTCATATTTTTTTGCTATCTAAATGAAATATTTCATTTAAGACTTAACACTGAACACCAATGCAAAAAAAAAAAACCATTCTTAGTAATGAATTATATTTAAATTAATTAATTTCAACATAAAATCATTTCCTCTTCAAAAAAATTTGTTTGTCATTCATCTTTACTGACTTTTCTATCTATATTATGTTGTATTGTACCTGCTTCTGATTTTTTCTCTTTGAATTAATTCATAAAAAGCTTTCCAGATTTGTTTTCATACTTTTCAGTCATAATTAAATTATAGTAGTATCACAGAACATCAATAGGCTAAAATTTATTTAACCATTACCTTATTGGATATACAGGCTATTTTATTTTTTATTTTGCAAATAAATACAAGTTGTTATGAGAGTATTTAACAGATACTGCTTTCTAAAATGCAAATACATACAATTTCTATGTACTTTCCTAACAAAAGAATTGGTCAAAGGGTATGATTCATTTTTTTAACTTTTGCTTTATTCTGCCATATTGCACTCCAAAAAGATTTTACAAACTTGCATTTCTATATCTAGAACCATCTTAAAAATAAGAAAAACAGAATTTATTATCTCCTGTCACGGGACAGGCCCCTCAATTCAACTGAATATTTATTTAAAGCACTGGAAAAAGTAAATTAAGGAAATACATAGATCAGTATGACAGGATCCCAGCTTTCAAGCATAGGCTCTACTAGAGAGAGACAGACTATCCAGATAAATATTTAAGACATTTAAATATGGTAAGTTGATAAGAATACTAAGTGCCTGGCAAGTTATAAATCATAGCATTTAGAGCTAGAATAGCTTAAATATTAGTACCAAGAGTTATTTTTTTTTTACAAATCTCTTCATTAAACCATGATGTAAAGTGAAATTATTTCTATTTGGAAGAATTGCTGAATTGAAATGAATTGGAGCTTTGATAAAGTATGCCTTGAGTGACAGATAGAGATGGTAGCAGGTGAAGATCAGGATAGGCCTTGGTAAATTGTGTGGTCCAAATGACAAAATTCAAGGGAATATTGATACCATAAATATAGTATTTAAGGCCCAATGTTTTACATATAATAGGCCCTTAGTGCATTATTCAGTTTAATATTTATGCTTTTTCAGTGAATTCTTTGGAATTAGAGTAACTAAATATTAAGTACTTATATATTATGGAAGCATATTTTTAAAAATGTAATTGTAAAACTTTAAATATTAGGAAATTAAATTTCTGCAGCCTTTCCAGACTTTTTCCTTTAAAAAAGTGGATAAAACAAAAGCTAGATTCTTTCTTTGGGAAATAGATTAATGATGATACCAGGCTTATTTTTTTATTAGATAAGATCATTGCCTTTCTTCACCCAGTTGGGAACAATGTCTTCTCTATTTAAATTCTAAGTCAAAATAATTGGTCACACAAAAGAATTGTTATCCAAGAAGGAACATTAAGCCAAAGTCATTTTTCAATACATTTAATCTTTTTCCTTCTCCAAGATTCCTATAATGTTACCCCAAAATTGTCTTGGGGTAGAGAGTCACATAGGAAGGCATGGGAAACTATGCCAGTTTGAATATGTCTGTCCCCAAGTTAGAATGGTTCTGATATAGATTAAAATTAAATGTAATAAAATTGTTTCTGGCAAATTCGAGTTTAAAAAGCAGGGTTCATTATTAGAATTTTTTTCTTTTGAATTCTGACTATTTTGCACTCCAAAATTACATCTACTTCTTAGAATCCCTAATTTCCTTCAAAGTTCAGCTGAAGCATAGTCTTTTTAAATAAGATCTTCTCTAATATCTCCTATCTTTTAGTATATCCTGGCCCTTCCAAAATTACCTTTTATTTACTTTGTATATAGTTTGCATTTGCATATACTTTTATGTGCGCATGTTGCTTGGTCCAATAGAATGTAAGCTTCTTGAGGTCAAAAGTATTCATGTTAATAGGCACTTAATAAATCTGGGCTGGTATATTAAGAGAAGTTAAATGCTTTCCTGCCATTTCATCACTTCTCTTGACTTTCAGCCTCCTGTACTGGCCTTTTCAAGATCTTGGCTAATTCCTTATCACTCTTTGTATATCCTTACCATGGTCATACTCTTCAATCTTCTCAACCCTTGCAGAAACTTGTGCTCTACCTCCAGTTCTGATCGATGAGCCTTTTTCCTCATTTTGCTGAGGTTCAGGCTTTGGGGTAACATTATAGGTATCTTGGAGAAGGAAAAAGATTAAATGTATTGAAAAATGATTTTGGCTTAATGTTCCTTCTTGGATTACAATTCTTTTGTGTGACCAATTATTTTGATTTAGAATTTAAATAGAGAAGACATTGTTCCCAACTGGGTGAAGAAAGGCAATGATCTTATCTAATAAAAATTAGTGAACTCATAAGTGAACAATGAGTGAACTCATAAAAATTAGGAACTCATAGGCTGCTTACCCCCCAAGCATCACTTTATACTTTGTCTTCCTCATTAGAATGTAAACTCCTTGAAAATAGGAATGTCTTAATTTTCAGATGATGAAATTAAAACCATTTCTAGTCACATGAAAGGTGACTTAAAGGCAGGAAAGGGACCCACATGTGCAAGAATATTTATGGCAGCCCTTTTTGTAGTGGCTAGAAACTGGAAACTGAATGAATGCCCATCAATTGGAGAGTGTCTGAATAAATTGTGGTATATGAATGTTATGGAATATAATTGTTCTGTAAGAAACGACCAGCAGAATAGGATAGGATATCAGGACAATGTAGGCAATAACTTTAGCAATTTAGTGTTTGATAAACCCAAAGACCCCAGCTTTTGGGATAAGTACTCACTATTCAGCAAAAACTGCTGGGAAAATTGGAAACTAGTGTGGAAGAAATTAGGGCTTGACCCACACCTAAAACCATATACCAAGATAAGATCTAAATGGGTTCATGATCTAGATATAAAGAGTAATATTGTAAGCAAATTAGAGGAACATAGGATAGTTTACCTCTCAGACCTGTGGAGATGGAATAAATTTATGTCCAAAGAAGATCTGGAACTCTTAATTGAACACAAGATAGATAATTTTGATTATATTAAGTTAAAAAGTTTCTGTATAAACAAAACTAATGCAGACAAGATTAGGAGGGAAGCATCAAATTGGGAAATCATCTTTACATTTAATGGTTCTGATAAAGGCCTCATTTCTAAAATATATAAAGAATTCTCATATTTATTAGAATTCAGACCACTCTTCAATAGATAAATGGTCAAGGGACATGAACAATTTTCAGATGATGAAATTAAAACTATTTCTAGTCACATGAAAAGGTGCTCCAAATCACTATTGACCAGAGAAATGCAAATTAAGACAACTCTGAGGTACCACTACACACCTGTCAGATTGGCTAAAATGACAGGAAAAGATAATGATGAATGTTGGAGGGGATGTGGGAAAGCTGGGACACTAATACATTGTTGGTGGAACTGTGAACAGATCCAACCATTCTGGAGAGCAATTTGGAGCTATGCTCAAAAAGTTATCAAACTGTGTATATCCTTTGACCCAGCAGTGTTTCTATTGGGCTTATATCCCAAAGAGATCTTAGAGGAGGGAAAGGGACCCATATGTGCAAGAATGTTTGTGGCAGCCCTTTTTGTAGTGGCTAGATACTGGAAACTGAATGGATGCCCACTAATTGGAGAGTGGCTGAATAAATTGTGGTATATGAATGTTATGGAATATTATTGTTCTGTAAGAAACGACCAGCAGGATGATTTCAGAGAGGTCTGGAGAGACTTGCATGAACTGATGCTGAGCAAAACAAGTAGAACCAGGACATCATTATACATGGCAACAACAATAGTATATGACGATCAATTCTGATGGACATGGCTCTCTTCAACAATGAAATGTCTCAAACCAGTTCCAATTGTTCAGTGAAGAAAGCCATATGTACCCAGAGAGAGGGATATGAAATGTGGATCACAATATACCATTTCCATGATCTCTATCAATGTTTGCTTGCATTGGGTTTCCTTTCTCAGATATTTTTTGTTCATGTAGATACGATTGTTCTTGCACAGCAAGATAAGTATGGAAATATGTATACATATATTCGACTTGTCAAATATTTTAATATAATTAACATGTAGTGGACTTCCTGCCATCTAGGGGAGGGGAAGGGACTGAGGGGAAAATTTGTAAAGGAAAGCTTTGTAAGAATCAATGTTAAAGAACTACCCATACATGTGTTATGCAAATAAAAAGCTTTAAGAAAAAAAAAAGAAAATAGGAATGTCTTACTTGCTTAATTGTGTATCTATATTACTTAACACAGTACCTAGTCCACATAGTAGATTTTTAACTTCCTCTTTATCATCATGGAATAGACAAAGCCTGGGTGTGAATTTGTTTTGCTTGACTATGTTATTTGTCATAAATATTTTAATTTTGTTTTTCCTTTTTTTCTTTTCAATGATATAAGGAGTGAGAAGACAATAAAATTGATTTTTGAATTAAAAAAAAGACTTGGCAAACACCAAATATAATCTCAAAAATGAATTGGTTTTAAACATAGATTTGCTACAGAACAGATTTACAATTATTTCCATAGTAAGTCTAAATAATTATGAGTTTTCCAGTTATTAGCTTCTTTAGGGGGAATTTTTGGCTTGGACAAAGAAAAAAAACAGAAAAGTAGAAACTGAGCTTCTTTTCTCAAACACTTTAACTTCCAAACTAATAAAGGCTGCCATGGCAGTAAAGCACACGTAGAAAATGAAATCTCATTTCTAGCTGGGGATAAAAAGTGAAAAAGACACTTGAATTGTCTGCTTCCAGGGTATGCTGTGTCTCTCATATCAAGTTAGTAAGAAAAAAAACATATCCTAAATTGAGCCAGTGGAGCCACATGCTCTTCTTTCCATCTAATCTATTGCCAAGTAAGAAAAGGCCCACAATCATAGATTTCCAACATACCAATTATGGTCAGCTTCAAAACTGATCATTTCTTCATCCTGGAAGTCACCATTCATGTCACATTCTATGATTAAAAAACATCATTATCTGGTTTTGCCTCCATAGTCTGCAGTTCACAAATATTTTCAGTGCAGTTTATTGCAATCATATCTCCAATAATTAGATAGGCAAAGTTTCTCAAAGTGCTCTCAATTTGGATGAATTAAATGACCTTTCCCCCTTGATGATGCCTTTAAAGCATTTACTTTTGGAAGAGAGCTTTTAAAAACCTTGAGAGCACTTTGAGAAACTTTGTGTCTTAAACGGTGGGGATATGAAGAAAAACAAAAGAAGTCCTTATTCTCAAGGAACTCCTAGTCTTGCAAACCACTATGTACAAACAAGGTTTCTACAGGAAGGAACTAGAATTAAAGGACAACAGGAAGGGCTTTCTGAAGAAGGTAAGATTTTAATTTAGATTTGAAGGAAGCCAGGAAGTGGAAATGAGGGCCCCCCTATGCCATAGAATGGGTAGGTATAGCTAATATGCAGTCAAGATTGTTGGAAATAATCCCATCCACCTTGATAAAATAATGAATTTACTGGTGTGCAGGTAAGATACCCAGATCATTAATAAGTAATTTTTGATAAGTATTTTTTAATATAAAATGTCAGACCCAAACCTCTTCAAATACCTATAAATACTAACTCTAAAATTCTAGAGTGGTAGAGCCAACAAAAAGACAGAGTGAAACAATAATCTATCCCATGACAACTTAAAAGGTTGGTAGGAAAGGACTATTGTGCCAGAGTGAAAGTGGAGTGCAGTCCAATGCAATTCAAGCCAGTGCAGACCAGGCCCCAGCAAACCAAGACTAAGCCCTGGGATGACTGAATCAGTATCAAGAACAGTGGTAGTTTTCAAATCTCTCAGTCCCCAAATGCCAAAGACAGCTTAGCTGGTCAGCAAGAAAGATCTGTCACACCAGAATGAGAGTGGAGAATAGTCCCTTGTAGACTGTGTCAGCTGGCCCCAGCAAATAAGGAGCAGGTCTTGATAGTCAACAGAGGCAGCAGCTGCTTCCAGAGTGCTCAGCTCACACTTGGTAACAGGAATCAAAAAACTGGTCAGTAGATTAGAGGAGTCTCTTTACTAGCATTGAGGTAAGATTGTTGCTTTGCCCATACTAAGACCTGGGTTACAGTCCTGGGTGGTAGCCCCAGGGTGAGGAGAAGCACTAACCCCAGAGGTTAATGCCACAGTGGAGCCACAGTGTCAGGAGTAGACCTTCCATATAGTTCCAGAGCAGAAAAGAGTGCTTGTGGTCACTCACTGACCAAAGCACAAGTCAGGAGAGTAGTAATCACTTCTACTTCGATCATATCACCTTGGAAGAATCAAAACCTTATAGGTTGCTAGAAGTATCTCTGAAAATCTGAAGGATTTATGATGAAAAATGCTATCCATCCCCATGCAATCTAAATACAGATTGAAACATACTTTTTTTTTAACATTACTTTTCTTGAAATTTGCTTTTGGATTTTTGTTTGTTTGTTGTTTACCTATGTTTTCCCTTACAACAAATCTATTCTGGAAATGTTTTGCATGACTATATGTGTATAACTTATACTGGACTACTTAGTTTCCCAATGAGAAGATGGAGCACAGAGGAAAGAAGAGAGAGAATTTGGAACTCAAAGTTTTAAAAACAAATGTTAAAAATTGATTTTAAGTGTAGCTGGGGAAAATACAATACTAAATACTTTTTTAAAAAGAGAAAATAATGTTAGGTGTGGTGCTTCCTTGGATATTTAAAAATAAACTTATTAATTTTTACATGCACTTATAATCTTTCACTTCTACATTGGCCATGCCTGAAAACAAATTTTTCTCTCTGCATTTTAAGTTCACCATCCTGGCAAAAGGTAAGTGATATGTCTTATCTTCAGTCCTCAGAACGCATGGTTTTTCATTGTTTTGATCAGAATTTGTATTGTATCGCATTGATCAGAGTTCTAAAAACCAAAGTTATTTTTTTCTATAATGTCATTATATAAATTATTCTCCCATTTCTATTCCCTTCTCTCTGGGTTAGTGAATAAAGGCCTTCAGAATTTCCTCTGAAATTCTCTATTTGCCAGTTCTTATAAAACAATAATACTCTATTATATTCATATATTTTTTGCTTAACCATTTCTCAGTAGAACTTCCTTGTTTCTAACTTTTGACTGCTAAGAAAAGAATTGCTGTAAGTATTTTTATACATGTAGGTTCTTTACCTAACTTTGATTACTTCAAGATATAGGTCTAACAATAACTATAGCAATCTAGTGTTTGATAAACCCAAAGACCCCAACTTTTGCAATAAGTACTCACTATTTGACAAAAACTGCTGGGAAAATTGGAAACTAGTATGGAAGAAATTAGGGCTTGACCCACACCTAAAACCACATACCAAGATAAGATCTAAATGGATTCATGATTTAGATATTGAGTGATATTATAAGCAAATTAGAGGAATATAGGATAGTTTACCTCTCAAACCTGTGGAGAAGAAAGGAATTTGTGTCCAAAGAAGAACTGGAACTCTTAATTGAACACCAGATAGATAATTTTGATTATATTAAGTTAAAAAGTTTTTGTACAAACAAAACTAATGCAGACAAGATTAGGAGGGAAGCAATAAATTGGGAAATCATCTTCACATTTAAAGGCCTCATTTCTAAAATATATAGAGAATTGTCTCATATTTATAAGAATTCAAGCCACTCTCCAATCGATAAATGGTCCAAGTATATGAACAGACAATTTTCAGATGAAGAAATTAAAACTCTTTGTGCTCATATGAAAAGGTGCTCCAAATCACTATTGATCAGAGAAATGCAAATTAAAACAACTCTGAGATACCACTACACACCTGTCAGATTGGCTAAAATGACAGGACATGATAATGACGAATGTTGGAGGGGATGTGGGAAAACTGGGACACTGATACATTGTTGGCGGAACTGTGAACGGATTCAACCATTCTGGAGAGCAATCTGGAACTATACTCAAAAAGTTATCAAACTGTGCATACCCTTTGACCCAGAAGTGTTTCTGTTGGGCTTATATCCCAAAGAGATCTTAAAGGAAGGAAAGTGCCCCACATGTGCAAAAATGTTTGTGGCAGCCCTTTTTGTAGTGGCTAGAAACTGGAAACTGAATGGATGCCCATCAATTGGAGAATGGCTGAATAAATTATGGTATATGAATGTCATGGAATATTATGTTCTGTAAGAAACAACCAACAAGATGATTTCAGAGAGGCCTGGAGAGACTTGCATGAACTGATGCTAAGTGAAATGAACAGAACCAGATCAATATACACGCAACAACAAGACTATATGATGATCAATTCTGAAGGACATGGCTCTCTTCAACAATGAAATGTTTCAAACCAGTTCCAATTGTTCACTGATGAAGAAAGCCATATATATCCAGAGAGAGGGATATGAATGTGGACCACAACATAACATTTTCATGCTCTCTATTGATGTTTGCTTGCATTGTTTCCCTTCTCAGATTTTTTTTCTTGTAGATCTGATTTTTCTTGTGCAGTAAGATAACTGTAAAAATATGTATATATATATATATACATATATATATATATATATTCAATTTTTCAAGTATTTTAACATAATTAACATGTAGTAGACTTCCTGCCATCTAGGGGAGGGGTGGGGGCTGGGGGGGGGGAATTTGTAACAGAAAGCTTTGCAAGGGTCAATGTTGAAAAATTACCCATACATATGTTTTGCAAATAAAAAGCTTTAATTTAAAAAAAATTTTAAAAGATATAGGCTTAATTAGTAGTAGTGGATCTACTGGTTTACACAAAAGAGCAACCAAATAGTTCCAAATTGCTTTCTAGGATGGCTGGACCAATTCAGAACTTCACCAACAAAGGATTGGCCACTCCAACAAATGTCATTTTTCTTTTTTGTCATCTTTTCCAGTCTGATGGACGTGAAATGGAATTTCAAGTTTGGGGTTGCATTTTTTTTAACTACTGATTTAGAGTATTTTTCATATGAGTGTTGATAGCTTGGATTTCTTCCTTTGAAAACTGCCTGTTCATATTCTGAGTTGTAGATTTAACACCATTAGTAATTGAAACCACCAGTTTTCACAAACATCACAAGAAGGGAAAATTCTTCTTTAATATTTTATTCTTCAAACTAAAGCTTCTAAAATTAGATATGAAGAGAAAAGCATACTAGAAAAGCTTCCATGAACCAAATGTTCTAATTCAGAGATTTGAGAACAGACTCTCAAAAACTTCCATATCTTTATGAAGTATTATACATATTACAATATAACTGAACTTAGTGGTACAAAGACATTCACTATATAGCACTCCCTTTTGACAGCCTATGGAATTAGCTAAATGGTCTTTGGGAGCCCAGAACTCCCTTTTCTTTTCTTTTCTTTTTTTTCTTTATTAAAGCTTTTTATTTGCAAAACATATGTATGGGTAATTCTTCAACACTGAATTTTACAAAGCTTTCCATTACAAATTTCCCCCCCCCAGTCCCCACCCCTCCCCTAGATGGCAGGAAATCTACTACATGTTAATTGTGTTAAAATACTTGACAAATCGAATATATGTATACATATTTCCACACTTATCTTGTTGTGCAAGAAAAATTATATCTACAAGAAAAAAAAATCTGAGAAAGGAAACACAATGCAAGCAAACATCAATAGAGAGCATGAAAATGTTATGTTGTGGTCTACATTTCATATCCCTCTCTTTGGGTGTATATGGCTTTCTTTACTGAACAATTGGCACTGGTTTGAAACATTTCATTGTTGAAGAGAGCCATGTCCATCAGAATCGATCATCATATAGTCTTGTTGTTGCTGTGTATAATGATCTCCTGGCCAGAACTCCCTTTTCCTGCCTAAAACAGAATAACCATACAATCTAAAAATTCAATCACTTTTTTTTTCCAGCACCCAACATTAATCCTGGCTCAAATATAAAAAATGTCACTCTAGTAACTCCTTTAAACTTATATCTGTCAAAATAGAAAAAAAATTATAAGCTACAATACTTTCCATAGGATACAAGTTCACATATAAACTATTCTATCTACAAGTTTTGTTTTCCACTTAAAGGTATATATTTGTCCAGCATCTATCAATACATGATAAAGCCCTTCCAAATAGGCCTCTTTGTGAAGTTATTTTTTAAAAAGGGTTGCAGGTAGGACACATATTAATAGGCCATATGGTCTCTTTCTCATTCATAAATGCTTCCACTCTATGTATGTGCTTTGTGAATTTGATGGAGTGAAAAAGCGCCATTTCTTCCCTAATGCATCTTTATGCACCTTTCTCCTCTAGATAAAATGGGCTTTTTAGTAGAAGCATGGTTAGGAAGCAGTTTATATAATAAGCAATCATCTTATTTTTTAAAAGACTCATCTTAATTTAATTTTAAGGGCTGAAGTATCTTTTAAGTTGAGTTGCAACGTGAGCAATTTAACAGTATAACATTTTGTTTATAGGTTCAGAGTAGCTTTCAATTTCTTTACCAGTGTACTTCTAATTAAATCATAAATGTACCATTCACAATGGAATGAAAAAAAAGCTGTTATACTGGATATTTTTCATGAAAGCAAAACAAGATGGCTCCCAAAAAAGTAACTAAGTCACAAAAGAAGAATACCAGCATATGAAAAGGGTACATAAAAATAAAACACCTAAATTACACTACAACATTTAAAATTACATAACTGTAAAACTATCGTATCATTTATTGGTGGACTCAGATGATTAAAATTTATGTTCTTAATTATAAATCAATAAAAAATAACAAAGATTGATAAACACTGTGTAGGTGCGATATATGTTCAGAATTTTACCTTTAAGAATTCACATTTTTGTCACCTTAAAAATTATATTATATATCACATACCCAGAGTTTGTCCTTATGGTAAAATTAACAATTTTTTCATTATATATCCATCTATATCTATATCTATATATATCTTAAAAGTAAGATGAAAAATAAGGAAAATATTGGGTCTTCTCTTTTTTTCAAATGCCATCTCCTCATTAGCAGAGGAGTTTTGATTAAATAGTTGGAACTATCTCATCCCCCCCTTCATAATCTCATGTTACTTAAGTTTGCAACTCAGCATAAAACTGTTTTTAAAAATAAGCTAATTCCTCACTGTGTTACCACTATTTTTATTTTTACTGACTGTTGATTCAATATTCCAGAGGTAATTTTGTTTGTAGTGTAGGATACTGAAATTACCTATTTTCCATTATATCATTTGGCTAACCCTATGTCAGTGACTTTTAAGTGACCATTTAATAACTGAATCTACTGGTTTAAAAAAAGAGCAACCTTTGGGACATAGTTCTAAATTGCTACCATTCTGTGGAACTGATACTAGAGAAAATAATGAATTTTATTTGCAAGTAAAACATATATTCCTTTGAGTAAAAAACCATTAGACTTAGTTTAAGAAAATGATGAGTGATATTAGAAAGAATCTTTGTATTTTCTCACAGCTTTGTGCAACTTCTTGATCTCTTGAACATGATATTCTTCTTTTAAAAGAAATAACTTTTTATAGGCAGCTAGTGGTGTAATGTATAGAGCACCAGCCCTGAAGTCAGGAGGACCTGAGTTCAAATATGACCTCAGACACTTAACACTTCTAGCTGTGTGAACCTGGGCAAGTCACTTAACCCCAAATGCTTCAGCGAAAAGAGAGAGAGAGAGAGAGAGAGAGAGAGAGAGAGAGAAGAAAAGAGAACTGAAGATAGGTCAAAAGGACTCATCACAGACAAGGAAAATTTCATTTTTAATTTAACATATATTCAAAAAGAAAAGCAAGCTCTAAACAAAGATAATAATTTATATATGAGTCTCATTTTCTTTGTTTTCATGTTTCCATTTATTTTAAACTTAAATAGAAAATAAGAAAAAAAACATTGCCATATGCACAGTAAAACATAAGAAAGAATTAAAAATATAAGCAATAAATTTTCATTTCAAGAAACCTATACAATAAATTCTATGCATTGTGTTCAGAGCTGACTATCTTTTCTTGCTTCCTTGTAGGTTTTCTTTTCTTGTCTTTATTCTTTTTTTCCCCTTCCTCTTCCCCATCCCCTGAAGAAGACTACAACTAAATGAGGATATATACATATACACACACACACACAAATAGATATATATACACAGCATATATATATGTGTGTGTAAAACATATATACATATACACACATATATGGATATAGATTCTATAGTCATACATATATGCACGTGTGCACACACACACACACCCCTATACATTCATATGCATCTATGCAAAATTGTCTTGTTTCTCTAAAAGCAGTTATCTTCCCTTAAAAGTCCAACTCTCAATATTTTTCTAACTCATCATTTTTTACACCACAACGATATTCCAAACTTTATATTGTCTTATTATTTTAAATAGTCTAAAATAATATTGGTTAATATGGCCAAACTAATGTAATTTCCCTATTTTTCTCTTTTGATTAAACATATTTTAGTTTTAATTTTGTCTAAGATCATGATTACCATCCCCCCTTTTTTTACATAATAAATTCTACTCTTGATCTTTATTTTATGTTTATGTGAATCTCTTATTTTTTATCCCTCCTGATTTCTCTACTTTATTTCTACCCACTTATTTTGCTCTCCCTTAACCTACCCCTTCCTCCAAGGATCCCTCCCTTATCCTTCTTTATCCCATTCTTATTAATCTACACATCCTTCTGTATCTCACCTTATCCTATTCCCTCACCCTCTTATTTCTTTATAAATTTAGAATTCCCTTCCAAATGTATGTTGTTTTCTCCTTAACCCTGATCTGATATGAAAAGTTCCCTTTAAAAATCTCTTCTTTATCTTCTCTCCTCTCCTTACTCCTTTAGCATCTTTTTAAAAAAAAATTTAGAATACTTTTATATGTATATATGGGTAGATATATATATATACACACACACACACATGTGTGTGTGTATATATATATATCTACCCATATTTATACATGCATGCCCCCTTTAGCCCATTTCTGATGAGACTAGAATTCCAGAATTGCTAGCCCTCCTTCCTCATCTAATTCCTTTGTGCCAGTTCTTTGCCACACCTCATTAGTATGAGCTAATTACTCTTTTGACCTTTTCCTATATGGTTTTGTTTTTTAGAATCACATCTTACTCAGCTCTATCCCCAGTCTTTCTTTCAAACTACTTAATTACTAATAACAACCTTAGATATACGGTTTACATTTCTGCGTATAAAATAGTTTGTCCTTATTGAGTCCCTTCCAATTAGTCTTTGATGTTCATCTTAAATTTCTCTTGGATCTTATATGTCAAATATTCTATTAAGTTCAGTTATTTTTGCAACAAAATCCTGAGAATTTCTCAATTCGTTGAATATCCTTTTTTTGTTGTTCAGTATTATGCTTAACTTTGCTAACTGATTTTTTTCATTTGCAATCCCAGTTCTTTTGCTCTTCAATATATAGTATTCCAAGACCTACAGTCTTTAAATGTAGATGCTGCTATGTCTTGTGTGATTCTAATTGTGACTCCATCATATGTTAATTTTTTTTTCTTGTTGATTGTAATAGTTTCTTCTTGACCTGGGTTTCAGAATTTGACTATGATATTCCTATAGATTCTCCTTGGATGATCTCTTTCAAGTGGGGATCAGTAGATTTTTCAGTTTCTGCTTAAAGTGAACCTCAGGGCTCACTGCTTGTTTCATCAGTATCAACTTGGAGGTGTTTATACTTCATATAGGTCAAACCTCTATTCTGGTATCTTTCTTCAGTATCTTCTAAGATTGTCTCAGGAAGACCACTGATCTACCTCAAATCTTGTTTATTTTTACTACTCTTATGTTCAGTCTGAGAAGTTGTGATGTCTTGTTTGGGGTGAAGATATGGAGAGTTTGATATTTTTGTCCTATTCCAACATCTTTCCAGAATCCTCTCAATCCTCAATTTCTGTTTTACAAGTGCAAGAAAATCTTTTTATTTAAGTTTAAGGTTTTTGTTTTTTTAATGGGGGGGGGGGAGAAGTCTTAGGATGACATGGCAATGGTTTTTAAGTTTTTGAAGAGATATTATATAGAAATCAAATTATACCATTTGTCCCAAAGAACAAAACCAAGACAATTGGGTGGAAGCTGAAAAGAGGCAAATTTAAGCTGTATGTCAGTAAAAAAAAAAAAAAAAACTCCCTAAAAATTTGAGTTGCCCTAAAGTGGAATTGAGCCCTCTTTGGAGGTCTTCAGATTGAAGCTGGATAAGTACAAGTCATGTGTGGTATAGGTGGGGTTCTGTCATTGTATGTGATGAATTTAATGGCTGTTAGTGTCTCTTGCAACTCTCAGTTTGGGGGATTAAGAATGCATTGAGATATGGTTGGAGATCCTGTGTAAAGAAAAAGATGGGAAATGAACTATAGATAGCATATGAGGAACAGCAAATAGACTTGTCTGTCTGTAGCATAAGGCACTTTAAGGGGACTAATGAGTAAATAGGCCTAGTGAAAGCCAGATTGTGAAAGGCTGTAAGTACTAAATAGAGGAGTTTGTATTTTATTTAGAGGGAATACAGTTTTTGAACAAATGACAAGGTCAAACATGTACTTTTAAGAAAGTCTGCCTGCATACTTCTCAGACTTTCATTAGACATGCTCTGGATATATTTTTAAATTTTTCTTATAAAGATTTTGTAGTGATATGAAGATAAGAAATATGGGTCAATAGTTACTATATTCTCTATTTCAATTTTTTGACAATAAAATTGAATACTTATTAGTTAAATACTTGTTGATTATAGAAAAGGTCCAAAATTTTTTCTAGGTGTAAGATATATTCTCCTCTTTCACCCATCTCAAAAATTAAGCCTTCATTATCCTCATTACCTCAGGGCAAGATTAGCAAACAAAAAAACGGAATCTTCATTTTTATCACTGAGCCTAAAGGAGTTTTCAGTTACCATTAGTGGCTGAGCCCAGCAATAGTCTACTGAACTCCAAATAAGACAAATTCACAGTTTTGTTGCTCAGACCCAAATCCAAGTCTAGAATTTATAGAGTTCACATGAGAGAGGCAGTAATCAGATTTTGCCCTGGATCAGATCTCTTTGGGAATACTGAAAGCCTGATCTGTCCCTAAAATCCTGGAATAACTCAACCCTTAATATGCCAAAAAAGCTACAGCAGGATCAGTCTAGTTATTTCATCCATGAGTACACAGAGTCTAGCCCTAACATGAAATCAAAAGTCAGAAAGCAGACTTGAAGAATGAAAAAACAAACAAAAAAGAATCCCATTTTTTTTTTTTTAAGAATCCCATTTTTAAAAAGCTATTACGACAGGAACACTCAAGATACAAACCCAGAAAAGAGAATGACTCCTATTTTTAAAAAAGTTTAAAAAACAAAACAAAACAAAACAAAACAAAAAAACAAAACACAGTTTGGCTACAAATTCAACTAGAATTCCTGTAGTTATGAAGTAAGAGGGTTTTGTTTTGTTTTGTTTTGTAAAGTTTAAAAAAGTAAAATGAAAGCCCTGGAGAAACATTGGGGTGGAGTGTAGGGTGGAGAATGAGACCTATGAAAGAAAGAATTGGAAAGGAAATAATAGTTTGGCACAAAACTTTATCAACTTTACCAAGAAAACACCTTCCTGAAAATCAGAATGGACAAGTTAACTATTGATGTGAAATATCAACAAATATTTTAAACAAAATTTTTAAAAACGGAGGGGGGGGAATATAAAGTAACTTATAACAAAAATAATTGACTTAGAAAACAGATGAAGAGATAATTTAAGAATCATTGACCTACCTAAAAGCTACAAAATCCTTTCCCTAACAGAGAAGAGCCTAGATACAATATTGCAATAAATCTTAAAAGAAAACTGTCCAGATCTTTTAGAACTAGAATAAAACAAAGTATAAATAGAAAGAATCTATTGGTCACCTTGTGGAAGAAACTATATAATGAAAACTTCTCTAGAAACACTATAGTTAAATTCAGAGTTTCCAGGTCAAAGTAAAAATACTGCAAATAGCCAGAAAGAAAGAATTCATGTACTTGAGGATGTACAATCAGGATCACAAATAATTTACCACCACCATCTCAAGAAGCAGAGAGCTCAGAATATGACATTCCAGACAGAAGGCAAAGAATATAGGCTTACAATCAAGAATTACTTACCCAGCAAAACTGATCATATGGTCCTACAGGAGGAAAAAGAGGACTTTTAGCGAAAAAGAGAATATCTAATTTCAGATTAAAAGACTAGAGTTTCATAGAAACTTTGAAATTCAAATATAGAAGTCAAAAGAAATATAAGAAGGTAAATATGACTAAAAATCTTAAGGAGTTAAACAAAGATAAACTGTTTATATTTTAATATTAGGAGCTGATATTGTATCCTTTAAGAATTCTATCATCATCAGTGTAATACAATCCAATTAAATAGAGAATAGTTCTATTATTTTCTGATGATGTTAAAAATGGAAGGGGAGAGAGAATACACCATAGGGGCAGGGGAAAAAATGGGGAAAACTATTTTACATAATTGGGAAATGCAAGTAAAAGTCTGCATAACCAAGGAGGTGCATGTTGTTATTTAAACTTATCTGAACTGGTCAAGAGAGGAAAATACAAATATAGGTACAGAAATTCATTTCATGCAACAGAGAAACAGTAAGAAAAGAGGAGAAGGGAAAGAGGAATAAGAGTAAGAAGAAACTAAGAGAGAGAACAACCTTAAGCAAAATAAATACTAACCAAATAGTTACAAAAATATTTATAGTAGCACTTTTTTATAGGGGCAAAGAATGGAAACTAGGAGGTGCATGCTAATTAGGCAATGTCAGAACAAATTTTGGTATATGAATGTGAAGGAACACTTGTTTTATAAGACATTATCTGAGGGCTGCTTTCAGAGAAACTTGGGAAGACTTATATGAACTGATTCAGAGTAAAGTAAAATATACAGCTGTACAGTGATAATATGTAAAGACAAATTATTATGAAAGACCTGAGAACTCTGATCAACACAATTGCCAACAATGATTCCAGAAAACTCAAATAAAACATGCTATCCACTTCCTGATAGGTGATGGGAATCAGGGAACAGATTGAAGCATATTTTTTTTTTTTTTACTTAGCCAATGTAGGAATTTATTTTGCTTGTTGATACATGTTTATAACAAGGGTTTTTCTTCTCAATGAGTAAAGGAGGGAAGATAGGAGAAAAAGGCAGGTTTCTGTTTTTGGAAAAAAAAAAATTAACCCTCCCCCCAAAAAAAAATCCATTAAATCTGCCCATTTCTTTTATTTGCTTCCAAAGTGATTTTCTTAAACTCAGGTCTGGGGTTAAATATAATCTCTTCTATTTGTCACTTAAAAACCTTGAGTTGGCCCTAAGATATTTTTTAAGTCTTATATATTTTTCCCTGTTACATACATTGTAGGCCAACAAAAATGATCTATTCACATACAAAATTCCTTCCTCTTTTTTCCATGCTTTTCCATTGGCTGTCCCCCATATAGGAAATGTATTACCTTCTCACTTCAACTTCTTTAAATCCCTAATTTTCTTCAAGGTTCAGATCTAGTGCCAATCTACATGAGGCTTCTTTTGATTCTGCTTACTGCTAGTTCTTTCTTCTCCAAATGATCTTCTATGTATGTATGTACATATTGTCTTTTCCTAGTAGAGTGTCGGGGACAGGGACAAAAGTTTCACTTGTGTCTTTGTATCCAAAGTATCCAATAGAATTCCTGGCACATGATAGATCCTTAACAAATAGTTGATGATTAATAGTTGAGGTCTGTTGCCTCAAGGAGAATTTATAAGCGGTTCTATTTAGCTACATCTCTTCTTTTTGTCTGTTTTCATTTTTAGCAAGGAAATCAAGATTATTATAATTCAGTTCCTCTAGGAATATGTTCATTTTTTGATCATTAGACAGGGATCTCTCATTTAACATACCAGCATATTAGTTGGTGTTTATAGACAATCTGATATATGATTCTTAATTTGAAAGGATTATAGGTTATGGTTATTAGATGAAAGGCAAAAGATGTGATTTTGAATAATGGAATCAATTGAAATGTTTGGGTTTTCTGTGATTATATTTATTAGGCTGAGTGGAATTCTACCTTTATATCAGCTAAAAAGGCATGTGCATTTTAGATAATTTTTTTTGTTAATTCTCTTCAATCACATTCAGATTAGCAGGTCAGAAGTCCAGAGTGATGATCCTATTTCTTCTCTTCAGAGTTCTAGGGATAACCCTGAAGAGTTTGGGAATGTCCTAGCACTATTGATCTAGAACCCCTATCTAATGTTTCTCCTAATATTCACCAGTTAATATCTCCAGAGACAATATCAATTTGATCAGTTGATTTCTCCTCAACATACATAATTGACATAATTAACACAAATTAGCCTTTTATAATGGGATATTTAAATATAGGAAAGATTTAAGTACAAAATCATCCTCTTCAAATAAGGGACCACTCTCCTCTTGACAAAGCCTCTCAGTTCCTAGGAGAGGAAGCCTAAAATTAAAGTGATTGCTATAAAACACTCCCTCTAATAAGTTCCTTTCTAAATGTGTTAAAGCAGAACTAGGAAATTTTTTTGTTTTCAGGACATGGTGTCTCCATTGCCAGGTTGAGTGCTTGACTGGGTCAATCAAGTTATTGCTCAGGGCTAACAACTCAGTGGACTTAGATATTGCAGCTACTTGCAGGTAACTATGGATTCCAGTTGCTGAATCTTTGGTGACATCCATCTTTCACCTGGTCTTTATCCTGGTCCATTCCATTTCCTATAGTAGAATCAGGAAAAATACAAATAGAATCAGAGGTAGCCCAGTGGCTTCAAAGTCACAGAGAAGCCTGGTGGAGAAAGTAGACAACTGCTAACACTGTTGCTACCTCTTTCCTACCTGGAGGCTTCCTTTTTCCTCCTCACTCACAAGCTTCCAAGGAAGAATAAGAAATTTCATCTATTCAAGCTTTCTTATAGACATTTAGTTCCTGCTCAGTAGCCAAATGAAAAGCTTTTTTTTTTTTGTCAAAATTCTGTAAAGCAAAGGAAGCAATTAGAAGATATCTACACATTGTCTGAAGTGAAAGGAGAAAAGGTCCCTCCTTTAAGTATCTTTGGAAGCAAGCTCATCAAACTTACTCTTGAATATTGTAGACAGCCTACTATGTTGAGAGTGTTGTAACTGTAGTTAATCCCCTCCTTTTTATACTTAGCATAATTCCAAATCGTTTCCCAGAATGATTGGACCAATTCACAACTCCACAAACAAATTATGCATCAACCAGTCCTTTTAGTCAGTGAATTAACAAGCATTTATTAAGTATGATATCTTCTCTCCCATTAGGAGGGAAATTCATTTAAGGCAGGGATTGTCTTTCTTACTTGTATTTGTTTCCCCAGTAGCCTAGCACAATGTTTGGCATATAATGAGCATTAATAAATGCTATGACTGTCTGTCTTTTTTCAAGATGTATACAGAGCAGAAGGAAGATAATATCAGAAGAAAAGGTATTAGCAGCTAGGAGAATAGGAAACATCTCCTTCAGAAGATAGGCTTGTATCTGACTCTTGAAGGAAACTAGAGGAACTAGGGGGCACAAGTGAGGAGATAGAGAATTCCAAATTTTGCCAGTGCAAAAGCCTGAGCAAAGGGGATGAAATGATATACTGAAGGACCAGCAAGAAAATCAGTATAATTCTCAAAAAGTGGACTTCTTTGAGGGGAAGTAAAATGTACGAAGATCTTAGGGAAAAGGGACAAGTTATGAAGAGATTTAATTGCTAAACAGAGAACTTTATATTTTGATCCTTTAGAAAATAAGGAGCCACTGGAATTATTGAGTAAGAACAATACAGTCAAATGTATTCATTTAGAAAAATCATTGTGGCTATTAAGTGAAGAATGGATTGGAGTGAGAAGCTTGAGTCAGGAGGACCCATTAGAAAACTATTGCAATAGCCCAAGAAAAAGCCAATAAGGATCAGAATTAGGTGGTAGCTATATGAGTAAAAAGAATGAAGGCATATAAAAGAAATGTGGAAATAGAAATTATAAGATTTGGCAATGGATTAGATGTGTGGAATGAGTGGAAATGAGGAATCAAGGAAGGCTCTCTGACACTGACTATTCGCCTCTTTTGTAATCTTACCAATGTGTGAGATGTTTGATAAAACCTGAAGTGTTTTTAAAAAGTTATTGAACTTGTTGTTAGTGATTTGGAACAATATTTGAAGCGAGACTATAAGAGCTGAAAGAGATATACTAATTGTATGGAGTCTAACCTCTTTTTATAGTGGGAAATATGGAAAGATAAAGTGGCATGTCACATAGAGAATTTATGATTTGAGCTCACCCAGGTCTAAGGCTTTCCAGCCCACAGAAGATAAAAAGAACTGAAACAGTTTTGATCCCTTCCTCCCCATCTCTTTACCTAAAATTCTAACTATGCAGCTAAGTTTGAATTTTGCTCCCTCTTGATTTCTTATCTTTCCCTTCATGGTTTTTGTATGTCTGCAAAGCATTTAATTTTTTAAAAGTTTCATTTTCTTCCACCAGGGGTCGGCTTTGTTTCTTTTTTCCCTGCTTCGGTGGCTCCCTTGATTAGGTAACCATTATCCACCAAAAAGAAGAGACCTTATTCCTAGATATTTACCACATTTAGGGCATCACTGGGAAGCCCAGGTGAAACATCTGTTAGGTCCTTGAGATGTTCTCATGATTTAAAGGAACACAAAATCTTTCTAAATGTTCCCTATATGACCAAAAAATTTAAAAAGTTAATTCTGAAGATATCCTGGTGCTGGAAGAGAAGGTTACAGGTAAAGATTATAGGAAGATAGGTTAGTAGAGGAGGGAAGGAAGAGTTAAAAATAAAATTAAAATATTTTTGCACGAAAGATGTCTCAGCCCCTTTTGGGTGACAACTTTTAGCTATTTTTATGTGCCTATGTTGCTTTATGCTCAGTAAACTTCGATTCCATAAGATGTTTAGAGGGGAAAGTCACTGATAAAAGATTATAGTTGGCAGCCTGGTAAGGAGCATCCCAATGTTCCCTCTTAATTATAGAACAGTCTTCCTGGACCGGACCTTACCCAAATGGAGTACAAGGATAAAGAATGGAAACTAGGAAGCTCTCAAACTAACTACCAAGACAATTGCCAGGAAAATGACTAGTGGTCAGAACAGCACCATTTCCAACTTCCATTTCAATTGAAGAGGCATCAAATCTCACCTCCAACCCCTTTTTCACTAAACCCACTGTTCTTTTCAAAAAGCCTTTTCCTCTTCATTTTTCTCCTTTATCTTCTGTGTTCCTTTTAAAATAATAATAATTATAATAATTCTCTGACTGCAAAATGAGAAATTGTCCAGTTTTTAAAAGTCAATTCAATCCAAACTCTTGTGATTCATGGGGCCTCTTTCCCCCCTTTTTAAATTGTTGTGTTTCAAAACAACACGGTGAGTTTTGGACAAGAATCTCTGTTTTTCCCCAAACCACAAAAGAAAAGCGATTATTACTGCTGGTGAAATGTTTAGATGTGTCAATTTCACTACCTCAGGCTGTCTTGGACCAGCACTAAAACCCAGCTTTTTGCTATTTTTCACCGAGAAGATATTAATTAAAAGAAATACATGATTAAAAAGTAATGAGTTGCATCAAAATTATCTCAGCTCATTTTCTGATTATGTTAATTGTTAAAAACCCTTCAATCACTCCGTGGCAGTCAATGGGCTTTAATGTGAAATTAGTGGTCTCTTGATAACTTAAAGTCCAGAATAATCCTGGCGGTTTAGTCATCATTCCTAATAACAAGTATGTTGCTAAGAACAGAAATTTTACATGATTTTGCTATATTCAGCCCTTCCCCCTCAAGTGTCATGAGACAAGAGGGGAAAAAAAAAAAACATTTTTGTCTGTCTGTTATGCACAACTTCTTTCTCTGCCGATTTTATACCCACCTTAATCTTTATCTTAAAACCTTGCTTTGGTTTCCCTTCTCACCTCTTTCCGCCTCTAAACCTCACCACTTCCCACCCCAAATCACTTCATAGTGCCATTTACTAAAGAGTTAATTCTTTTGTTTATTTGACACCTCAGGCTGGGTGGGAGAGTTTTCTGGCCTCAGGGAGCCTATTGTTGGCTGGACCCAGCAGTTTTCTGAGTCCATAGGTACAGGTTGCAAATTCTAAAGTCTGAGAATGTGCCTTAAAGTAGGGAGAAACAGTGGTTAAAGGCCTAGATTGCCCAGGCAATTCTAATATTGGTAGATAGGTCTTTATTATAGAGAGAAAGAACGGAAGAAAAGAGAGACTTAACTCAATGAGCACTGCTCTGGAGAAAGAAATGCAATATTCTCCGCTTTTCTACCATTCCATCTCTCACAAACGCTTGATTCAGAGGAGAGTGGCTTGGGGAGAGTGTTGGTGGTAAGGCACAAAATATGTCATTATTGGTTGATTTAACTGTGTGTTGGAATATATATGCTATATGCATGCCGGCTCCTTATTTTTCATCAAGTCTGTTTGCCTAGAAAATAAAATAGAAAGCCTCCGAATCTCTAAGCACAAAAGGAAAGGTGGCTAACCCATTGCCGGGTAATAGGTTGTAGAGACTATGCTTTGCTGCATTTCTTCTTGTTTTGGCTCCTTTTGATTTATTATTATTACCTTATATTTTCTCATCAGGAGCCCCTGGCACTACAAATCTCCCCCTTCTCTCTCTCTCTCTCTCTCTCTCTCTCTCTCTCTCTCTCTCTCTCT
>JAJPUD010000012.1:1176762-1188994 GCA_023553655.1 Myrmecobius fasciatus | reverse complement strand
AAGAAAGAAAGAAAGAAAGAAAGAAAGAAAGAAAGAAAGAAAGAAAGAAAGAAAGAAAGAAAGAAAAAGAAATGCCCTTATACTGTCCTTTCTACTGCCGTCACCCTGCAGTCTAAGCCTGCCTGGAAAGAGGTCTCCAAACACAGGACTTCACCACTTGTCCCTTTGAGAGGGAAGCGAAGTACTTCAAGAAAAGTGAATCAAAAAGAAATGTCTGGTTTCTCAGGATCCAGTGACCCAGACCTGACTCAGTGAGTTGAGTAAAAGCAAAGTCAGTAGAGAAGCACATTAAGATGCTTTGAAACCTCTGAAAAGGTAGTGTTATACCTGGGAGAACCCACGAAAATAACCAGAGCCGGTTTATAGATCTTTATAGCACTTGTGACTCATTTATTTTGGGACTGAAACACTCAAATAAAAGGAGTTTTTACTAACCCATCACCACCTATTACTCACCTCATCCACATTTTTCCTCAGAATAATTTAACGAGAAAAAGTTGAATCTTATGTGTTTGATTGCTCCTAAATGCATCTACGTTTGAGTATGTCTCCGAGTGTATGTTGGGGAGCTTGGGGATGGAAGGGGAAACATTTGGTGAGTTAATATTGATGACTATTTACTAATGTATATGTGCAACCATTTCTTGCCCACCCCAAAATTTTATCTGTTGTGCCTGGAAACTTCAAAAATAGATATTTTTAAAAGACCTTAACACCAACATCTGGTTGAGAGTGCGCTTGTGCCTTAATTTATTATTTTGTTTGTCTTGAGCCTTACAAAGAAAGATTTCTTATTAAAAAGCATGCACTTTTGCTCACCTCCTGGAGCTTAGAGAGAATCTGCCCCAGAGGAGGCATGAGAGGAGGTATTTGAGGAGCTTGGGAGGTGGATTTAGGAAAAGTCTTGCGTTTAATTTTTCTTGTTCATTTCTCAATTTGCATCCGCAGTTAAACTGAAGATCATTTTAATAAATAACAATGAACAGGAATGGCATCTAGAGGGCTTGTCGGCAACATTTAAAAGCCAATAGAGTTTATAATTCTACTCTATCATTTCTTATTGATTAGAGTAATCAAGATAAAAAGCTAGCCGGGCTCGGGGAACTTCAGCAGCATATCATTAAAGATAAGAGTCAGTTAATTCTGGAGCAGGGGTAATGGTGGCTGAAATGAAGAGTTCATTTGCATGAGATGCTGAGCCCAGTAACAAGGGGACAAAAATCACTAATTAGGATTGCAGAGTGTCGCCATCTCTTCAAGCACCCTTTCAAGATCACGGATGAGGCAGAGATCCTACTTTTATGTAAATCTGGGGCAGGACATTGCGCTCACAATGTTGCTTTTTAAGCAGCGATTATCGCATGCACCCCTCCACCCCCACCTCAATTCTCCTCAGCTTCTGCAGAATGCTGCTCTTTCCCCTACCCCCACCCTATCTAAAACTAGTCCTTGCCCCATAGGGCCTTCAAAAGGAGGAGAGGGAAGGCAGGAGAGCATGGGGGGGGGGAGTACTGGCTTGGGAGTGGGTGACAAAGGGACAGATACATTCCTTTTCCTCCCCAACCTGGTCCCCAATTTACAGGGGTAAATGAGAAAAGATCAAGGACTTAACGTAGGGGAAAGATGAGAGCAGTCCTCTTGGGTATTTTTCATCTAGCCTTATGGTGTCTGACCCTGCTTCAGGAGGCCTCAGTTCAGGTTGAGCAAACTCTAGGAGGATCAGAGATGGAGAGTTGGAGAGCTTGGAAGATCTAAAAATACCCAGACATCCAGAGGAACTGGAGAAAGTGGGGGGAGGCATGGCAGGTCTTAAGTCTCCCCTTCTACCTCCCAATCCCCTATATTCTCAGCCACTCAGCTAGCAGCTTCATCTTCTTCTTCCTAGCCTGACCTGCCTGAGCCTCTTCCATTGTAGGGGAGGGTCACTAATGTCTCAAGGGAGCCCCTGAGCTGCTGAGTTCGAAGAAGAGAAGAAAAACTGTAAGGGACACATTAAGAAGGACCCTTTCCGATCACATAGAAAGATTCATCAGTGTTGAATCTTTGAGGCATGGCCCAGACTTGTGGGGTTACTGAGATTGCTTAGTTTTTCAGCCACCCTGCCTTCCTACCTCAGAGATGCCCTGCCCTTCGAAATTAGGGAAGTCATCAGTGACTGTGATAAGGTGTGTGTGGACAGGAACCAAGGGCCTTGGGGCATGGGGTGCAAAGTGGTTTTGGCCCACATCTGATTACTGAAGTGAGAAAGGGCCAGAGAGAAGCATGGATGGAGATTTCCAACCTGCCACCTCTCCCCTGGGCTCTGTGGAAGAAAAGGAAAATAGGATGAAGAACAAAAACCACAAGAAGAAAAAAGAATGGGTCCCCCAGAGAAAAGAGGATCTAGGATTCTGGCTGCAGGGGCCTATGTCTATGAGAAGGAAGCCAGTTGTTTTCCAGGTTCATTCATTCACCTGCCCACAAGCCCTTGGTTGGTATTATATTTAAAGTATCTCTGCCTCTCCCCTACTGCTTCCCCTGCATCCCTTGACTGCTAAAAAAGCAAGTTTCTTAACTCCCTCAAAATTCCACTAAATTTATCTGAGTAGTTTCTTGGGCTGACTCCCTCCCCACCTTATTCTCCCCATAAATCAAAAAAAGAGGAAAGGAAAGGAGCTGTGAACAAATGTCATATTAGCTTCTTATTGTCAATTTTTTTTAATAAAAGTAAGCAAACGTTTTGGATCAAAAGACAAGAAAGAAATCATTTCCTGTGTAATCCGGCTATGCTAAATCCATCCACTCCACCTCTATCCTCTGCACCTCAAGGAGTAAGGCAAGGTGTGAGTGGCTTCCTGTCCCATTTCCCTCCTTAAACTTTAAGAAAATCACAAGCATTAGTCCAGCTGGCCTGAAGAAAATCAGCCACCAGGGCAACGGCTGCTGGGAATCCCTCCTCTTCACCCTCCCCTTGAGTAGGGAGTACAGATTGGCAAAACTTTCTCCCTCCCACCCCCAATCCTGCAGACTTTTTCCACCGCTGCAAAGAAATCTGAACTTCCCCGTCCCCACTCCCGCGACACTGAGCCTTTCGAAATGACTCGGCCCTTCTCTTGGCCGCAGTCTAAAGGAGCCCAGGCCCTAATTCAGATCATTGCAAATGTCAGCGTGGGAAGGAACGAGGTTTGCATGCTCTCCAGAGACTCCGCTTCTCCAAATCTTTGGATTGCTCAATGCTTTCAGCGCCTCCGGCCTCTCGAACTGGCACTGTACAGTAGATTTAATTGGAAGAGAAATCAGACTGGAGGTAGCAGACATAAGAAAAGTGTGCAAATGCATTGACACAAACGCACAAGCTTGCATGTTCCAGGACCCGCCCGAGTGCACACGTGTACGGAAACATGTATGCATGCAACTGACGTATCTCTGGGTTTTTAGTTGTTGCCGCTGTTAAAAAAAAAAAAAAAGCAAGCTACACAGACACACACACATGAGCTTGAATGGCAGAAATGGAGGGAGGTGTGTACATTTCTCTAACACAGACTCCCTTTGGACTTTTTTGTCTGGATACGTGGCTTAGGACTGCTCCCCCTCCCCACCCCTCCTTGTTCTCCCCATACAGAATAAAGTCAGTCTGTATTTAATGGTTATGGCGGATGTAAGGGGGATTTGGCAAACCAAGAGGCCTTTTGCTCTCAAATATTGCTCCTTACGTCGTGTGAGTCTACCAACCCACCACGACCCCAGATTCTTGTGCGGGTGTCTGACTCGAATGACAAACGAGCCGATTTTTTCAGGACATAGCTGGGAAATGTAGTGAGTGATAATAGAGATTTCTCTTTCATTTTTTACGCTTGACTTGGTTATTGTTGCTTTTCTTTTCCCGTGATTCCTTCTGAGGATTAGCTCTGACTTCCCCACTATTGGCGGTCAAAGTGGCCCAAACTCTGGATGACAATTGATGGGGATCAAGGGATTGTCCATTCTGCGCCTGTAAGCACTGATTTGTGCCAGAGAAACTCATCAAGTACAGGCGAAGAATAAAAAGCATTCGGGGGTAAATGTATTCATTGAGAAGGGTTCTCCCAAATTGCTTCTAAGTTTTTTTAATGAAAAGTAACGATTGCAGCAATCAGCGGCTTTTTGACGGATTACAAATCTGGATGGAGCTGTGGAGCTGCATTTAAAAGTGCCCCCGCCTTAGCATGGGGGCAGCTGGCTCACAAAAGTAGGGGGAATAGGGTCAGTTCGCAAAATACAAAGCTGCGGTTTGAGGCATGTAGGAGTAATGAAAGGTGCATTAATTTATTAACGTGCGCACACAGGGAAAGTGAAAGAACGGTCCAGTGTACGAGAAAATCATTAACTCCCTACCCCAGGCACACACCCAAAGTTTCCATTTACATTAAAATACTAGTTATTGTGGCCGGGTCGGGAGGCGGCGATGGGGGGGTGGCGCTGGAGATGGGGAACAATGTAAGAACCGAGCAAATCCCAAGTGAGGGTTATATGGTAGCGGGAGCAAGAGGCACACACTAAGAAAGAGAGGGAAAAGAGGTGAGAGGAGTGCAAAGGGAAAAGAGGGACAGGGAAAAAGAGCAAAGAGAAGTGGGAGAGAGAGAGTTCTCTTTCCCCAAATTAGTATACATATACTTATCTGTATGTGTGTGTGTGTGTGTGTGTATATATATATATACATATACACACACACACACACACACACACACATCAATAGACTGTAAGCTCCTCAAGGACAGGGTCTTTTTGTCTTTGAATTCCCAGCACCTAGCGTCTATTTATATAGTAGGCGCTAAATGAATGTTGTATTGAACTGGTTAGACTTATTTAGATTCGAATGGATTGGATGGTGTTGGGTTGGATTTTGCATAGATTTATGGCGGGAAGAAATATATATTTATATATACATATATACATAAATATATATTGAGGAAGACAATGAAAATGGACATTTTCCGGTTATGTAGACTTAAGAGATCCAGTGGGCAGTATAAGGGACTCCCCAGTGAAGTCAGCTAGTGACTGTGCTGATTATCAAGCCCAAAAGAAAAGGATAGATTCAATGTAGTACTCAAGACTAAAGGATTTCGATCCAGTCCCACCTCATGTAAATTCCAAGAACAAGCCCCTGCCATCCTTTAGTGGCTATTTTATTTTTAGGATCTCCTTCTTTAGCAATCCAAAGAGGAAAACCCAAAGACACACAGTCAGGTAGCCTTTGAGAAGTGATTCTCCAGTGTGGGATTTATTTATCTTGAGATGGGGGGGGGGGGGAAGGAGGACGGGAGAGGCAAAAGCTGACGGATAAAGGGAAATCAAAGATAGCTTTAATAAAAAAAAATTAAAGGACAGGAGAACAGAATGTAGGAATGTGACTCCCCTTCTTTTTTCCTTTCCCCTTCTCTATTCTTCTCTGCCGCCTCGCCCTCTCCCCAAAATGCTAAGCCCCCCCCATCAGCCCCCGCCATTCACCAACCCCCCTGCCAATCTGGGCCTGGGAAACCGGGAGGCCCTGACCGAGCGGGGCCAGGGTGGAGGGCGGATACTCTGTAATGATTCCGTACGGATCACACTAATCACATTTGTCAGCGAAGGGACTCCGCGCCCCCACCCCCACCACTCATTCTCCTGCCTCCAAATCACGCCAAGTTGAGCTTTGCAGTCATTCAAGTTCCCGCTGAATGTCGTCCTCTCAGGCCCCTGGGAGAGTTTGTGTCAAAGCAGAGCAGTCTTCCCAGCCCCACAAGCCAGCCCCGGGGGCCCCAAAGTCCACCCCAACCTCGCTAAACACACACAAGCCCACACGGCACAACCTGCCCTCAACTCACCCCTTGTTACCCTTCTACCAGGGCCACGCGTATACCTGACTTTTGGAGATGAATTTCAAACGTTTAAAAGTTGGGGTTTGTGGGGAGAATCCCCACCAATAAGTCGGATAAGGGGAGCAAAAATATTTACAGGGAGTGCAGAGAGAGAAGAACATTCTGCATATGCAGAGTGGAAGGGTTACTGCTTAAGGGTTATTCTGGGGAGCCTAGCTCCAATGTGAGGGCTCAGCGAATAGGGTCTTCTCTTCTTTAAAATACTAGGAAAGCAGAATCTCCAGAGGCCACAGCGGGGAAGAGGACGAGAAAAGGGCTCCCCTAGCTCCAGTGGAAGAACCTAGCCCGCTAACAATAACCCCTCACCCCACCCCACCCGAAACCCCTGAAAGTTTTAACTTTTTTTTTTTTCTTTGCAGCTTGTCAATGCTATCATGGCTTTGATGGGAGGGTCCTCAAGGTGGCACATTTCTGAACTTAACCCCCTTTTCAAACTAACTCTCTACCTCCTTGTTAGTGCCCAGCTCTGAACTTCTGAAGAGTATTTTTGTATGAGTCAGGGCTCATTCACTCAGGCTCTTTTGTGGGACTCTCTTCCTTTCAGGCCTCAGTGTGTTACACCAATTAAAGGGCGACGTGCTGTAAATGTAATGGGCCGAGGAGTGATTGTTTTTGACAAGCAACAAAACACATAGACCCACCCCTTAGATTAGGCCGTTGAAGGGGAGGTTGAGGCCGGTCAGTTTACTGAATAGTTCATGAACTGTAATTCTGAGGGCTCATGTGAAAAAAAAACAAAACCCTCTTCCCCCACTCCCTTAGCAGCCCTCTTCTCCTAAAAACCCCAAACAAGAAGGAACAACTGGCTTCCTTGGTGATGGTAAAGAGAATGGGGTCATTTGGAGACACAGTATGTAGGGGACAGTTACCTTGAGCAAACCCCTTAAAAAGCCCAAATGCGCGCCCTGACCTTCCCCCACTTGATCATACCTCTTAGTTCTTAGCTTTGAAGAAAGGATGCAATGATTGTTTTCTGTGGTCCTGGCCCAAGCCTAGGCCATCATAGAATATTTGAAGAATAAGAGACCTTAGAGATTCAACTGCTTTATTAGACAAATGAGTAAACTGAGTCCCAAAAAGTAAAATACTTGTCCAAGGGCACATAAGCTAAAAAGCAGCAAAGCTGAATTAGAAATCCAGTCATATGATTTTACCTTTCTTTCCCAAGAATAATAGAGCTATAATCCAGATAAGAACCCGGTTATATAGGAGGTGAAGGGATTGAGGAATGACCTTTTGGAGATTTCATATCAGCATCCAGCTCTTCAGGACTAGGAAGAATTAGAGACAACCAGTATTGGAAGCTAATCTCTCCCCACAAAGGACTGGGACATTCTTTGGTTCAAAGGACATTTCCACGATTGCTTACCAAGAATCCAGTGAGACATCTGTACAGACAATCATTTCCTAGAGTGCCACAGTGGGGTACCCCTGATAGAGCTAGAAGAACACTAGCTTGCCAGTCAAGAGGCAGAAGAAAATACATTTCAAGAAGTTGTAAATTCCAGTTGATGCTCTGTCACTAACCAGTTGTATGAATTGAAGTGTTACTTTTCTGCTTCTGGGCCTATTTCTTCATCTGTTTAAAAAAAATCAAGTTGGGGCTAAATTATCTTTTCTGTGTCCCCTTTAGCATTCTTGTCTCATGATTCTATTCTTGAGTTCTTATTCCACTTTTTGAAATAAGTTTGTGAAGGCCCCTTTCCAACCCTAATTCAACCACTCTAATCTAAATCCTCATCTCCTTCTACCCAGACAATAACCTTCTACCCAAGATTCTAGTCTTTCCCTATGTATCATGACAGCTAGTTGTCTAAATGGATAGAATGCTATGTCTGGAAGTCTCAGAGACTTACTAGCTCTGTGACTCTGGACAAATCACTTAATTCAGTGTAAAATCACCTCACCTGTAAAATCAGCTAGAAGAGGAAATGGCAAACCACTTCAGTATCTTGGCCAAGAAAACCCCAAATGGGGTCAGGAAGAGTCAGGCATGACTGAAAAATAACTGAATAACAATAACTGAAATCCATCCTGTAAATGGATCTCTTCTGTTTTTGTAACGGTTTATGAATATCCAACCTTCTATGCCTTAGCTTCTGTCCTCTACTTCTATGTTTTAGGACTAAATAAATATTTGTCGACAAAAGAGTAAATTTGCTGACTAATGTGGAGGTGAAGGGTTAAGCTCTCCCCAATTTGATATGATATTGCTTTATTCTCTCTATTATATTCCATGACACATCTAGAATAGCTACTGAATACTTCTTTCCATCCTTAAAAGCCAAATGCAGATGTTTCTTCCTTCATAAAGCCAGCCCATCCTCATCAAGAATCAAATTCCCCTCCAGGGTTTTGTTCCAACTCTCTAGTCCACTTAATACACATCATTTAATATTATAACTAGCTATGTTTTGTTCTCTTACCTGGAAGCCCCTTGAAAGCAGGACATTATCTTAATGATATATTTCCCCCAGCACCTGAAATAAAGCAGGCACTGAATAAATGTTTGCTTTATTTTAAGTTAGGGCATAGGGGAGGATATGAAGCTTCTACAGTCAAGCTATCGCTTGACAGAAAAGGCAAAATCCTACCAGCTCTTTGTTTCATCCTTGGAAAAGTTTTTCCTTTCCCTCTGAATTAATTTCCTACTGAATTGCATGTACCCTCAGAAAGCTACTCAGAAGTAAATCAAGCAGGAACTTGGATTAGGTACTTAAAATAATGGAGATTGGAGGGTGTTTTGTTGGGTATGAGATGAAGGGAATAGACATATATTAAGCAATTAATATGTGCCAGGCATTGTGCTTTGCACATATTATCTCATCTGATCCTCAAAACAATCCCCCGGGGGGGAGGGGAGGAAGGGTATGATTGTTATATTCATAATAAAGCTTTTAACTTAGGAAACTGAGGCAGAGATTAAATGACTTGTCCAAGGTCACGCCTTATGATACCTAGTCTTGAGAATGAATTTGAACTCAGATTTTCTTAACTCCAGGCCTGACAGTTTATCTACCAACATACTACCTAGCTTTCTAGAAAAGATTTATGAGAAAGAATCTGAATAGGAGGAAGGAGACTAAGCAGTGGAACTGGGGAAACAACAAAAACTATTTATAGGCTCTTAGTTTCACAGATAACTTATCTTTGACCCTTGGAAAAGTGTTTCTTTTTTTTCCATACCAATGGATATCTCTTACAAAAATCAATAGTTTCAATCTCTTTAAGACAAATTCTGTTTTCAAGATACTCTACAATGAATTCAAGGCAATTCCAATAGACTTGTGATAGAAAAACCATCCACATCCATCCAGAAAGAGAAGCATGGAGATTGAATGTGGATTAAAGCATAGTATTTTCACCTTTTTTTTTAATTAAAGCTTTTTATTTGCAAAACATATGCATAATTTTTCAACATTGACCCTTGCAAAGCTTTCTGTTACAAATTTTTCCCTACTACCCCTCCCCTCCTCCCCTAGATGGCAGGAAGTCTAATACATGTAATTATGTTAAATATTTGACAGATTGAATATGTGTATATATATTTATACAGTTATCTTGCTGTACAGGGAAAAAAAAAACCTGAGAAGGAAAACATAATGCAAACAAACATCAATAGAGAGATTTTCACCTTTTTTTAAAATTGTTGTTTCCTTGTTTTTTTTTTTTAAATTTTCGATCTGATTTTTCTTGTGTTGCATGACAAGTATGGAAGTATGTTTAGAAGAATTGCACATATTTAACTTATATTGGATTGCTTCCTGTCCAGGGGAGGGGAAAAGGGAGGGAGAAAATTTTGGAACTCCAGGTTTTGCAAAGTAAATGTTGAAAATTATATTTGCACACATGTGCAAGAATGTTTGTGGCAGCCCTTTTTGTAGTGGCTAGAAACTGGAAATTGAATAGATGCCCTTCAATTGGAGAATGGCTGAATAAATTATGGTATATGAATGTTATGGAATATTATTGTTCTGTAAGAAATGACCAGCAAGATGATTTCAGAGAGGCCTGGAGAGACTTACATGAACTGATGCTGAGTGAAATGAGCCGAACCAGGAGATCATTATACACGGCAACAACAGTACTATATGACGATCAATTCTGATGGACATGGCTCTCTTCAACAATGAAATGTTTCAAACCACCTCCAAATGTTCACTGAAGAAAGCCATATACACCCAGAGAGAGGGATGCGAAATGTGGACCACAACATAACATTCTCATACTCCTTGATTGATGTTTGCTTACATTGTGTTTCCTTTATCTGATATATCGTTTGTGTAGATAAGATTTTTCTTGCACAACAATGATAAGTTTGGAAATATGTATACATATATTCGATTTGCCAATATTTTAACATAATTAACATGTAGTGGATATCCTGCCATCTAGGGGAGGGGTGGGGAGTTGGGGGGAAAAATTTGTAACGGAAAGCTATGTAAAGGTTATTGTTGAAGAATTACCCACACATATGTTATGCAAATAAAATAAAAAATTTTAAAAAAAAAGAAAATTATATTTGCATGTATTAATGAAAAGTAAAAAGCTATATTTAAAAAGAAAAGAAAATATGTACTCTAAAATGTTGTCTTTTTTACTTTCTGGGCATAAAAATACCTTTTGCTACTGTGATACAAAAAAAAAGAAATGTTCAATTTTAGAGAATTAGAGGTTAGGGAAATCTGGTAGAGAATTAAGATATTATGTAGTCAAATCCAGGTAAGAATATTGAGGCCCAAAGAAGTGAAATGATTTGCTCACAGTTGTGTAATAAAGAGATGCTAGCCTGGGGATAAAGCCAATTATGAATTCAGACTATCCCAGTCAGTGATCTTTCTAGGGACCTGTTACAGAGATGTTTATTTATGTGGTAAGTCCCTAAAGTCAATTTGACAAATTTTTATTAAATGCCTATTGTCATTATTCATCCTTTTAAGCTAAAAGAAGATCAATAACATCATGAGGTTGGGGTCAAGGTCCAGGATGTTCAACTATGGTTGATTGGTCCAATATGAGCTCAAAAGGCTCTACTACAAGTTGGGGACAAATAGTCCATTTGGACATTTGGGATGGAGAAGTCTCTAAATGTGTGCATCTCCTGTTTCCTTTGTGCTGCTGAAATTCTGCTTTGCTCATGAGGCACCTTTAATTTTGGCACACTATGCTAGGCAGTCCTGTGCCACTGCCTTTCATGCCTCACTACTGATACTAAAGTTCTTCAGAGAGACCTTGAGGGTGTCCTTGTACTGCTTCTCCTCTGTGTGCTAACCTCATGTTAATTCTCTGTAAAATAATCTTTTAGGTAAACATACGGTTAGCATTCAAACTACATGGACAGTCCACAAGAATTTCAGGCTTTGAAGTAGAGTTTGAATGTTTGGCAGTTCTACCTAAGAACAGATCACTTGGAAGCTGATTCCTATGGGAATTAGGTTTCTCCTAACACAGCGTTAGGTCTATGTCTTCTTTTTTTTTTCTTTCTGTGACAACTGGGGTTAAGTGACTTCCCAGGGTCACACAGATAGGGAATGTTAAGTGTCTGAGACCACATTTGAGCTCAGGTCCTCCTGAATTCGGGGCTGGTGCTCTATCCACTGCTCCATCTAGCTGCCCCAGCTCTATGTCTTCTTACCAGGCTCAATTGCCCAGGGAATTGATAGGCCTTCTCACTGAAAGGAGAAAAGCACTTATATAGCACCTACTATGTGCCAGATACTGTGCTAAGTGCTTCACAAATATGACTTCATTTGATTCTCACAACAACCATATAAGATAGGTGTTATTATTTCCATTTTACAGTTGAGGAAACAAGCAATTTGTTTAGTGACTTGCCCAGAATCATACAGCCAGATTTGAACTCAGTTCTTCTTGACTTCAGGCCCAGCACTGTACTCCCTATCTGTCCCCTCTTCTGTTCTTTGGGTAGATGAAATTATAACTCTTTACAGACTGGTTATCTTATATTCGATTAGAAGTATCTCCTAAAGAGTTAGTTTTCATATTCCCATGTTGCAAAAATGTCAAAAACAGTGTCCTAATTATTGGCTATAGTAAACATGGGAAGATATTAGTGGTAGACTAGAAGCAACTCTTCTCTCTAACCTAATGTACATGGGAAGGCTCAGCTACAAAATGGTCCATTTATAGGAATGCTGACCAATCCATTTCCCCATACTTCAAAGTAAAGAAAATAATATCCTGGTTCTAATTATTTATCATTTTCCCAACCACCAGTAGAGACTGCCTCAGTTGCCTCCTTTGTTAAGAGAGACAAATACAGAGATAGAGAGATAGAGAGAGGAAAGGGAGAGGAGAGAAGGAGAAAGAAGAAGAAAGAAGAAGAAGAAGAA